>VYZV01017245.1:76672-97587 GCA_013401275.1 Pandion haliaetus | reverse complement strand
TGGGGCAACGGAAGTGAAAATCATAGCGTGGTAATGAATTGCAGGTAATTTTACTACTAGGTATTCTACTCTTTGGGTAGAGTTACACTATGAAGGTTAAGGGTGCTTAAGCGGAAGAGGTAAGATACTCTAGTCTTCCTAGAGAAGGTATGTGGTAAGGCCTACTCAGTTGGCTGCAAACCTTAAATCATTATCTTTAGATCAGGCATGCCCAGAGTTACCTACCCTTTGTAAGCATGGGATGATAATTTAGAGTTATTTTGCCAGAATAGTGATCTGCTCGCTAATGTGTCTCAAGTTTTAGTAAGATTTAAGATTGATGATAGGAGATATTTAACTCCTGCTTTTTTCATTATTATCTAGCCTAGTTCATCATAATGAAATTGTTTTTCTTTGAATGCTACAGGTGACCTGCATTATGTTGTGGACATGGGGAAAAGCTGGATTTTGAGCATGTGATCCTCTGCTTCCTAGTGGATAAGTGAAGGAAAGGTACCTCTTTCAGTTTTCCTCTTTAATCAGAAGCTTTCTGCTATTCTGGTGCTGAGAACCCATGACAGCCACTCTGTGCACTATAAATCTAGATGATGTCTGTAAAGAGGGGAGATGCTTTCACTCTTCATGTTTTTTCATCTTCTTTCAAATCATTGTTTTCAACCGAAACCTGCTCGGGATTGCATCTGCTGGAGCAGCTTGTTCTGTGCGAGGGAAGACATGTTCTTCCTCACTTTAACATGACTTGGAGGGAGCTGAGCAAGGTCAAATTTCTGGTTTTCTGATTCTTATGTACTTTGTTGATTGCATCACGGTATATTTCCAGATATCCTAAATCTTGATTCTCTGTGTTATCCAGTAGAACAGCTGTTTCAACCTTTCTGTCAGAAGGCCCCTAACAAGTCAGTACTTCTATGTTTCGCTCTTCAGCATGAGATGTTGAAGAGAACTGTGCCTGTGATGAGCTAAAGTTTTTCTTACTTAACATCAAGTTTGTTATGGGAAGAAGAAAAGAGGCCATAAACATTCTTTTATTATTTGGAAGGCCTCATGCTTTGCTGCATTGTTTAAAAGAAAAAGGAAATTGTCTCCCCTCTGCTTATATTTGTTCCAAGCACTTACGAAGTAGCCTTTTAATCTTTTATTGAAGTTCATTATAGAGATGTCTGAATGCTAAAAGATTCTCAGCACTTAAGAAAAACCCGAATGTATTGAGACATACATATTTTGTTTTTCCTGGAAATTAGTGATATAAAACAAGTTTAGTCTAATTAGATTGAAGTCTTAAAGTATAAATATATGTATAAACATTTTTCTAAAATGTATTAGATGAGTACAGAATGGCTTCAGAGTGGTTGGGGCCTCTACGCATGACTGAATGTAATTGCCAATGCTGCCAAAGATACCAGTGTGAGCGTTAAAGCTGGAATTGAATGGTGAGGTCTGGCCATGGCACATTTCTTCCTTTAACCTCTCTGGCTCTTAATCCTGTCTGAGCACTTTTAGTCTTTCCTGCTAGCTTTGACTGAACTGTGCTCTTTCCTCTCTGTTTCGTAGGAAACTCATTCTTCCAGTCCATACTTCTTTCTTTTTCTGCCTTGAAGGCTTCATTACTTCCCTCATGGTACTCTCTGCTGTCTCTGATCCTGTTTTTTATTTCCCTCATCCTTCAGTTTCACAAGTTTCTGGGGGTACACCCCGCCACCCACCCTATCAATTAGAACAAACTTCTTCCTATTCATCTTTTATATTAATGAACTCGGTGTGCTGCCCAGCTCCCACGACTTTATTCTGCTTCCATATCAAGACAAAAGTCAGGCCTTCACTATCCTTTCCCCTCTACATTTCAGTTTCCATTGTGGGATCCACTGCATAGTGCAGTAAATTGTCCATGCTGGTTGATCCGAGGACTAAGGTTAGTAGTCTGAGTGCCTGTTGTCACTGGGTTTCTCCTTGAGACAAACTGTACCTTTCAGAAAGTGTTACTTAAATGAGTGGAAAAGACTTTAGTAGTAAGGCCTCTGTTGCGTAAAACTAGTTAACTAAACTTTTGTCAGGTACTTTGCCTCTGAGTGTTTCCCAAATAATAAAAAATTTTAAGCATAAAATAAGAGATGAGTCTTAAATTACAGAACGGACGCTTGAAGACACCCCAACAATTGAAATTTACTGCAACTGTAGTAGAGTGCTGAGGAGCTGCAGAGAGCGGGCTGGCTTTATTTACAGAGCAATGATCAGGGCCTGCACTTGAAATGCAGACCCCAACATGTCCTGAGGTTCGTTTTCATAGGCAAATACTGCTCAGTTTAAATAGGGGCTAAAATATAACTAGGAAAGGTTCAGGTCTCTGGGCCTCACCATACCTGGAAGCACCAGCCAAGTGGAGGGACTTACTGGTCTTTGCACAACAAGACAGACAGAATGCTACATTTATGTATAGGCCCAATATAATTGAATAACTAAAAATGGAACACGTTTCCACTACCTATAAGGGGATAAATTCTGGGGCTAGGGGCTGGTGCCAAATACTTTCCTGCACTTGATGCATCAGCAGGGATCTGGCTGGTGCCCTTACAAAAACAGAGCACATGTTTGCACACATTCAACATCCCCTCTGAGACAGTTTCCACCCGAGGTGTTTCAGAGGAAAATACAACACATTCTTGATGACGTACTAAGGGGAGAGTATTGAGGTCTGCATAGATGAGCTTTTGATCCTGGGAAATACAGTAGGTAAAATCATGAAGAAGGGGTTTACCATAGCTGAGAGCCTACACCTCACAGGGAAACTGAGAGGTATGCAGTACCCATAAAAATTGAGCCCTATTGGAGTGCCTAAAGATTGCTTTAAGAATCATTATTAGTCATGTATGGTATAGCACAGGCATTTTATATGTAATATAAAATAATACTTATAATTTAGTAGAGATCGGGAAGTTTATGATTAGCAAAATGAAAAGATAATGAGCTCTTTCAGTTAACCAAATTATTATATAGTGTTTGCCCCTCTTTCGTGGCTCTCTAGGCCATGAAAACGTCTTATTTTAGGCTGCAGCTTTGTCACATTACCCTTGCCATTTTCTCTCCTCTTAAGATATCTGAAAACAGTTAAAACCAATATATGGTGCATTTGTGATTTTTTTTTTTTGTAGACACAGAGAATTAGCATACCTACAAAATATACAGATGTTCATGCCATTGAAAATGTTTTTCTTTCAGTTTGTGTCTTGTCCCAGTTGAGTCTCTAGTGATTTAATCTAGTCTTTCTTATGCTTGTGTTGAGAACATTGTAAAGATCGCATAATTTTGAGGTATGTCAGCACCATCTGTACTGTTCCAGGATTTCCATCAAGTTCTTGACTTTTAACATGTATTGTTCCTTTTAAGTAGCAATTAGCAGTTGATTGAGTAGAAGAATCCTTATGGTCTTTTGGAAAGCTTGGCTGTATTATTCAGAATTAGAGTTTGAGCTTATTGGGAATTTTTCTGACGAAGTCACTTTAATGTAAAAAAGCCAATTTTTGAAGACTTAAACTTTTGATGGAAGTGTACTAGTTCCAACAAAACTTAGAGCTGGAAAAGTTTCTTGGCTCCAGGGTACAATTCCTGGTAAAATCCAGAATCTGGCTCTACAGTCCAGTTTCGGGATTTGGTAGACACAAATTTGAGTTCCTGATCATTTCCTTCGGTATGTAAAAGCAGAAGTGCAGCTGGAGAAGAAACTGCTATAAAAGCCCATAGGCCCATAATTAGGGAACTCTCTTATAACCTGAGGGGCTGAGGGCTTGAGCATGGGTCTGAGGACCCATGTGCTACATGCTCTTATTTGAGTAGGGACTCCCGCTTTTGTGTTACACCTGAAAGAGCTTGGTTGGGGGACTAGAAAACTGGTTCAAGTCTCTGAAGGTGGTTCAAACAAGATAACAGCTTCATGTTCACACTATTTAGAAGAAGCTTTGGATGCAGAAAGTTGAGGGCAGTCTTCATTTAAAATGCATCCTCTCTTCCCACACAATGGATCGCTTCTAATTCATGTTATCCCGTAGATCGTGTTTCGTTGTGTGAGGGAGTCAGCCTTACTGCTGTTACATTTGTCTTTCAGTTCAACTCTGCGGTTTAAATGTTGGAACAACTTAAATGTCGATATACAAATTTTCAGTTTTTTATTTTGAAGGGGAATAGCTCTTAATAATAAAACTAGAATTATAGCCTAAGGTATAAAATAAGAAATACTTGGGAAAATACTGCTGTAACGTACCTCCACACTGTTAACTAATCTGCTAGAACAGTCTTGTAAACATCACACCAGTTTAATAAAAGGTTGTGCCAGTTCTAAGGTAGTAAAAGTACAACTAAATAAAGCTTTTAAGTAGAGTTTTTAAGCTGCCCGACATGACACTTGCCAGAAAGCATCAGAAGATTGTGCCACTTTCTCAGGCTGTGAGATGAGCAAGGCAGCAGCCATTTTAGCTGCCTCCCACCCAGCTCTACTCTCAGCTGCTCAGTCAGATTCAGACAAAGGCTTGTCTGTAGCTCTCGGCAAGGCTGAAGGTCAAAAGCTGATCTGTGATTAATAATCACGAGTAATTGGGGTAACACTGGATTTAGACTTTTCCCCATGTGTGTTAATGGTTAAGATACTGGATTCCAGATAATTGTTTGATAACAAGTAAGATCGTGCATCTTGATTTGAACTGTTATGGGAGTCAGAAGAAAGCTCTTAAACCTTAATGCTATAGAGCAGGTCCTTTTGTGTGCAAATATTCCAGGGTCAAATTTTTTCTTGGTTAATATTCACAAAACTGGTAAATTCTGTTCTGACTGAAGGACTCCCTGAAGGCCAAAACAGTGAGGCTAAAGGCAAGGTGGCAAAAGGTATTGAAGGAAAAAAAAATGAGTGAGAACATGAGAAGCAAAGTGATATGGCAACATGGCAGGATTTGGGCAGGATAGCAGTCATGTCTAGTTGCTGAAGCCAGGGAAGAGTCAGGATTGGGGTGGGCAGCCATGGCAGGAATTTGAGAATAGATTGGATCTGAGGCAGAACTCCTTGCCCCAGGGGTTTGTGCTGCACTGGAAAATGTCACAGTTGTGGGTGGTGGGTCATAATCTTTCACCTTTCTGTAGTCAAAGCTAAGCTTAAACAATTCTTGGAGGGGCAATTGCTTCATAGGGTCTACCAGTAGGTTTTAGCCCCATAGACAGCAATAAAATGAAGGGTTGATGTGGTTGAAGTTGGCTTGTGTCTTGCAGGTCATCAGTGATGCTTGCCCCCTGTAAGACCCAGGAGGACTTGGCAAGTCTGAAGTCTTTCTTTGATCTTCAGCCTCCCATCTTAACAGATTTGGATGTTGGTTCAGTGTTACATAATTTTATGAAGAGTCTGACTCTTAGATAAATTGTCCTGTTAGACCAAGCTGAAAAGTGATTCCTTTTAATATAGTACGTTTAAGAAGGGACACAGGTGCAGAATGAGCGATGCTGAGCTGCTGATAACTGATAACTGTCTGATTTCAGAAACTGGTAACTGGTGATCATGGCACGTTTTAAACATTAGAACACAAAAGTACATCAATAAATGTAATTTTGACCAGTTATCTGGAGTGGTTGTCATGGTTTAACCCCAGCCAGCAACTAAGCACCACACTGCCACTGGTTCACTTCCCCCCAACCCAGCGGGATGGGGGAGAGAATTGGGGAAAAAAAAGTAAAACTTGTGGGTTGAGATAAAGACAGTTTAATAGGACAGAAAGGAAGAAAATAATAATGATGATGATGATAAAATGACAATAATAAAAGAGTTGGAATATACAGAGCCAGTGATGCACAATGCAGTTGCTCACCACTTGCTGACTGATGCCCAGTTAGTTCTTGAGCAGCGATCCACGTCCCCTGGCCGAACTTATTGTGGCCCCTCCAGTCTTCATGCTGGCTGGGCATGAGAAGCTGAAAAATCCTTGCCTTAGTGTGAACACCACTTAGCAACAACTCAAAACATCAGTGTGTTATCAACATTCTTCTCATACTGAACCCAAAACATAACACTATACAAGCTACTAGAAAGAAAATTAACTCTATCCCAGGCAAAACCAGGACATTGTTAGGTTCAATATTGTTTTCCTAGCTGTAATGTCACCAGTTGAGAACTTCAGCTGCTGAACACATCAGAGAATGTGCTCTGACATCTGAAGTCTTACAAATCATATAGTAAGGCATTTACAACGTGTTTGTCTACCAGGTTTATTTGCATTAAGACCTAGCGAGGTCTCTACCAGGTCTTTCAAAAGGAGGAACCTAGAATGATGGAAGATATGATGTGTGAATATTGCTCTTGGAGCGTGAGGGGGAAAGCAGAACTCATTAGGAGGGAAAGATACATCTTTTGCTTTTTTGAGGTTGCCTTTGTTCTTAAATTTATACCACAGGCCCAGCTGATTTATCCTTTAAAAGTGATCAGTCTGTTTAGAAGATGTGATCCTTAGACTAATCATCCTCTTCTGCAGTAGAAATTTATGGAATGAGACTTAGGGAAATCACCAGGTCCCTTTACCGATATCCTAAAATATTTCTCGTCAGTTCTTGGCCATGACCCTAGCCCCTGCATGGATCATGAGGAGGGGCCAAGATATAAAATTTAATCATGTTTTTTATGTGCAAATCTTGAGGATGTTGTTTGGACAACTATTAAATGATAACCTCCTCCTGCAACTTTCTTGAAATCTCATATAAGTCAGGCCCAGAGTGTGAAACATACTGGTTGCCAAGAAGTGAAAACTCTTAAGAGAATGTTTCTGAACTTTTGCCTTTGTAGACACCTCGGGTCTACTGCTATAAAGGAGTCATTGTTTTATTATTTTGACTAACACAGTACAGATTACAGACAAAAATAGAAATTGTGAAGTACCTGCCAATGCTTCTTGTTGAAGTGGCTCCCTTTAAAGAAAATATTTAGTTGTATATAAAAACTTAGCCCGATTAGGTAGCAGTTTGGTAAAAAACATCTGGAAAATAAATGGAAATCCTTGAGATCAGTATCAGTCTCAAGAAGTGTGGATACCATCAATTTTACTGAATGGTGGGAGTCTTAGAACCTCAAAGAGGAAAAAAGCTTAATTACAATGGAAATAAACCAGTTCAGGAAAAAAAAAATCATAAAAGTGCTGTGAGTTAGGTTTGATCAAAAACACACTGATGAGAATACTGGCAAAAGAAAAGACAGAGAAAGATTTATTGTGTCTATCAAGCATTGAGTTGTGTTCTGAAATGCTTGCGTTTCCATGGGCTGAGAATTACTGGAATAAAACATTTGCTTAGAAACAGAGTGAACATGCAGCTATTATGCTGATTATGGCATGTTTGTAGAGAAAAGGAAATGTTTTGCAGGCAAGGATGGGTTATTGGTCTGGGGTACATGATTGAGTTCTTTTACTACTGTAGGCTGAATATTGTAGAATAATGAGAGTGCCAGACACGACATTATTGACTGCCAGCTACAAAAGCACAACAAAGAGGAGGATGCATCTTACCTGAATGTAACCTTTCAAGAGCATCATAGGTATGTACAGAGTTGGAACAAATCAGTCTCTGAAGGTGCTGTTCTTTCATTGCTCTCTGTAGGGGCTGCCCACACAGCTAGTTTAGTCTAGATGCCAACATCTTGGGCAGGTAAGTGGAGACAAGCTCTGTCACAAAATTCACAAAATGCAATTGTTGCAAAATATGAGAGGGCCCTGGCTTTTTTCCTTCTCCTTCCACTCAGATGGATTGTTTATTGTATTACCTTGTGCTACTCTCCCTATTTTAGAACTGAAAAAGTCCAAGATTGTTACTAAAACAGTTTGCTCAGAGATTTGACAGAAATAGTGTGTTTAAATGTTAATATTTATGAGTGGTTTGGGAGTTCAGCGAAGTTAACTGTCTTGCAGCTGATCATTTTTAAAGAGCTATTCAGTTAATGAGGAGATAGTTGTAATAAAAAGGAGAGGTTTTAAGAAGCGAAGGATCAGCTTGTAGCAAATAGGATTATTGATCCATGGATAACCTGAAGGTATTACTTCATCTCTTTTCTAAAGTAAATTGGTAGACAGACCATAAAATAAACCTGTGTTAGGGGTCACACTAACTGGTAAAACCAGTGAAGTTATTTACAATAAGGAGATAAGGCAAGTGGACTGGCTGGGGGCGTAGTACAAAGAAGCTAAGAGGGAAAGACTAAAAATCAGTCATACCTGAAAGAGGAAAAGGACAACTATCATTATCAAAGAACTCTTATTGCTGAAGAGCCTGAATGTACAAAACAATAGGAAACTAAAACAACTCAAAGCAGGGTATTACTTATAGTCTATTTCAGAGCCTTTTGAATTATATTAAAAAGAACCCTTGACTTGAGTGCTCTCTGCATCTGACAATTGTAGAAGATAGAAATAATGTTTTGGTCAAGCTTTTGATAATTTGTTAACAATTTAATACACGGCAAAACATGGGGCAAAACTCTTGAGGGTCACTGCATTTGCGTATGGAGTATTTCTGTTTTCTGAAGTTTTTTGAGATTATTTTTCAGATACTCAGACTTTTTAAAAAAACAGTTTTTTTTCTTGCTCCCTTCAAATAATTTTTGCTTTGCTTTACTTTCAGGAGAACACCACAAGACAAACATAAAGAAAAAAGCCAAGAACATGAACTGTACAAAGCATTTATAGGAAACATATAGGAAATCAGCTTTGATGTTGCTAATAAAAGAGCATGTGGAAAATCTAGCAATACCAGCAAAAATATTACACATATAAATCATTAAAAAGCAAACAGGGCCAGATGCTGCTGATACAGTTTCGGCTTTGTCTAATGTGTGAGGCAGGTGCTTTCTGTAGTGTGTGCATGAACATTGGTTCTGCATTTATGTAATCTGGGACAGGACTGGAGCTTGTTGTGCATAGTGCCTGTGCTGTACAAAAGAAACCCAACCACGGTATGAAGCAGGAGAGGGCACATAACCTTGTGTCAGCACCTGTGGGATGGATCTTGTGTCCATCTTGTGTCTGTTGAGGAGTCTGGTAGAAAAAACTTGTAGTAGAACAGCTGGAGGAAAACCTAAATGTTTGCTAATTTTGTTTTGCTAATAATTTAAATGTTTCCGGTTTACCTAGTTTTGTTGAAGCCATCTAACCAGCTTTATGGTAATTTCGTACCCTGGCCAGCACATGAAGGTTCTCCTGTGTTTAGATAGATGGACCTTTTAAATCAGTTTCTCATCTCTTCAGGGTAAAAGGCTTGGGCTGTCTGCTCATCTCCCAAGACTACTTATCTCTGAGAAATTAGTTTTAAGTTCTCACCGCAGTCACTGTGAGGAGAGAATATCAGGTGAGTTCTAAGTTTTCTTGGTATCTGTTTACATTTATTTTTAAAGATCCTGCATTATTAAGGTTCCTAAGATTTCTAGACTTTTGGCTTAAAGTCATGTAAATAATTTTGGTTTTTTTCTGATTTTCCAGTCTAAAATAGAGACGTGTTGTATTTAAGTTTCTAACCTTGTATGAAAATGTATAATAAAATATCAGATTGCAGTTACTTTTCAAAAAAAAAAAAAAAGTAAATGAAAGGAGGTAAAAATCTATTTAACAATATGACTATATAAACATATGAACATCTGCAAAAATAATTTTTTTCTATGTATTAGCTCACATAATTAGATGTTAGAACACTCTTGAAAAAACAGCTATGGGAGTAAAGGAATGGCACTCAGTGCATCTTAATACAAGGCAATGGTTGTGGTGCAAAGATGCCAGAGAATATAATAGAAAATATCTGTTGTGATCTAAATTTAGTATTATCAGAATCTGGGGAAAATTATGACTGAGAAGTCATTAGGGCAAGAACAAAGTCTAGTGCTGCAGAGAAAACAGCTGATGCCAAGCTAAAAGCATCTTTATTTACAGATGATTCAGATCTGAATAGTAGTTCAGAAAATTGCTCTCTAAAAATGGAAACCATCATCATATTAAACTTCACATGGAAGTGAGAAAACAGGAAACAAGCCCCAGTACTGCTGAAGCAGTCCATGTGGACTGGCCTCTCTCGTGATGTTGTTTAAGTATATATACATACATATTTACTAGGGGGCAAGTGGGTTGTCTGTATGTGTGTGTGGTGGTGGTGATGGGAGGGAAGTTTGTGGAAGTCAGCTGGGGAGAAACTGGGAGATGTAAACGGTGGCCAGCCATAGCCAAGAATATGGTGATACATGCCTATGATTTAAACAATGAAACACTCGTGTTTTTATCAGGAAGAGTAGATTTTCTTAGTGTAAAATCATCTTTTTATTGTAGATCATTGAACTTAAAAAGTGTATGTGGCTGGAATACAGCTCTGAATGTCACAATTTTGGAAAAGTTTGGAATTTGAACTGGTTTTAGATCCATGGTTTTCATCTGCCTTCAATTGTGATAAGGGTTTTATCCAAACCCCGGGTTCCGATAGTTTCAAGATTTGCCATCGTTTCAGATGTTGTCCTACATTTATGTTTCTCAGGCCCATAGGTGATATTAAAATTCTCTGTTGCGTTATGCCTTTTGCCTGTTGTGGTTAGCTAAGTAGAGTCTGGATGTAGTGTACATTTTGGTGAAACCATTCTAAAATCAAGTAAAATTCTCAGTATTTCAGTGGTTTTTCAGAAATACTTTCAATGATAAACTTTATAGCATACAATCTGTGCATTGAAATTCTGATGCAATTTATATTTTAATTCATCAACTTAAAATAAGATCAAATAAGTTTATCAGAAATATCCCATGTAATAATTGCTTTAAGAACTTATTAAATAGCTGTGTACCTTATGTGACTATTATGTCTTTAGATATTTGATGACTATGCAATTGTGCTTCGACTACAGATTAATCTGTGACAGCCTTCAGTGTACATTTTTTCTGAAGGGGGCCTGAGCTGTGCAGAAATGGAAGTCCTAGACAACACAGCCATGTCTGTACTTTCTGTGGAGTGTATTGAGTGACTGTGAACTTGTTTGAAGTCATTCTTTCAGGGGACTAACTCTTTTGATGAAAAGCAATAGAAAAGTTACAGAAAGCAAAGAAACTGTCTAATTAATAGAAAAGCTCACAGCTAGCCCTGTGAAATGGATGAGAAATCACACATCTCCATTTTGTGAAGTGAAACTTTTTTTGGAAAAAGAAAACTAACACCAAGCTCACCTGATGTCTGTTTCCATGTTTGTACACAGTGTGTAGTTTAGTAGATTTTGTAGTCAAAACAATAGATATTGCTCCCATTACCCTGCAGGTTTCTTTTAAGTTTATAATATCTTCAGTTGTTTTCTTTCCATTTAATATTCTCTACTTATGGTTCACATGAAAAAACAGTCACTGTGGCGACAGAAACATGTTTTTTATTATTTGGCTGTTGTCGGTGATGGTGTATGAAAGAATAAAACATTTTGGATTTTGTAAGATAAGGTAATCATGCAGGAATCTTGATAATGAATTCTTGTTTTGACTAGTAAGTGATATGGTATGAAATTCATCATCATAGTATCTAAAGCGTGCTCCAAAAAGTGGTAATTTTTTATCTAAGAAGCACTTTGAAGTGCACTCTACATGTTTTCTGTAGTATCTCTTGACAAAAGAGCAATTTATAACTGGGATGATGTTTTGCCGCTTTCTTAATATGATCCTCTAAGGAAAGCCTGACTGCTATAGTTAAGCTGAGTGCTCTTTTGCTGGAGCCATTTGAGCATCCTTTTTCCACTGGAAATCTAAGGCTGGGAGGAGAAACCATTACTGTAGTTGCTGACACAGCCATCACCACAGTTTCTCTATTCCTGCTTCGCTGGTGGGTCCCTTTTAGGTGGGTTTGCAACTTCTGAAAGATAAAACCGCTTAGGCAACTGGGACTGGAGACACCAAAAGTGGTGTGGGAAGTATTTCTGAACTTTTTTTAATTGGAAAATGAGGAAGTTTACTTCTTTAGTAGTGTTCATCAGATGGCACTGTTATATGTGATGTTGCATATTGCTTTTTGTTGTCTCCAAGCAAGGTCTTCATAGTTATTTTTACCTATTATTCTTTGTGTCTTGAGACAATTGCTCGAGAGGAAATGTAGCAATAACCAATGTTGCTGCTCTGTTGCCCCTATTTCGAAGGGGTTGTTTAGATAGCGCTGCTTCCAGAGAACCAGAAGTTTGTATGTAGACTGAGATTACTGCAAAGTGAGCACTGCTTATGTGCTGTTTGTTATGGACACCGCATCGGGATTTATGCAAATACTTGAGACAAATTACAGACCGCTTTTGGAAGGTGATCAATGAGGCTTCCACTGAGCAGTGGTATTGTGTTAAAATTATCCAGAATAATCTCATTTTTACACTTGTGTTCTTTAGAAATAGTCAAGATAATTAATGGGAGAGCTGAAGACATCTCTGTTGTGCTCTTACAGGAATGGGGATTTGTAGTTTTGTTGAGGTTCTTTCTGCTGACTCTTTTTGGTGTTTTGGAACCTTTTTTTTACTAGTTTATTTCTTTACAATATTTAGATTCTTCAAAGCTTAAAGCAGTTTTGCAAGTAAATGTTACTACTTTCACTCAGTTCTATGCTAAGCCTTAGTCAGTAACACTTTTTAATGGAATTATTGAAAAACTGCTTGACTACTAAGTCCTGTAATATACTGATGTTAGCTTTCACCTATGCCTCTTGTACCACATGCAAATCCAATTTATTTTAACTAAAAGTGAACATACTTCACATTTAAATTCCTCTTCATTTTCAGGTGATTTTTAACAGGTGGGTATGCAAAACATCACTAACATACCTGTACTGCAAGATCATGTTTGAAAACTGGTGTGTGAGAAGAACTAGAAAGACTTTATAGCAGGATATTGCTAGATCTCATGACTTTTTTGAGGGGAGATGGGGTTAAAAAATCCCCAACCTATTGAAGGAGCATTTTTGTCTCTTCTATCCTTTAAATACTTATCCAGAATCTGGCAGAGAATGAAGTCCAAGTAATAAGGGAGTATACAACAGGTGAAATCTGATGAAACCTTTCACAGCTGCAAGGCACTTACTTATGCTTCACACCTGTGATGCCAGTGGCTCTTAGAAGTCTGCTTCTAGGAAAACATTACAGCTCTAGAAATCTACTCTATCCTCCTTTAACTGTAATCCTATATCAAACTGCAGTGGTTCAGAGCAGACAGGGAAAATGGTTCTATAGTAAGTGCACTGTTCCGGCACGTGGGAGAGCATGTTCAGATCTCCTGGTTTGTCCCTGGGTAAATCACTGTGTGCCTGAAAGGGCATCTGATACTAATCTACTCTCATCTCACACCAGGAAAGGGGAGGAGGCTACTGAATAAGTTAAATAAAAATAAGAGCTGGCCAACATTCAGAATTTATTCAGTATGCGTTTCTGGTTGAACTGGGACTAAACAATTTTTTTTCATTTTGTAAATTTTTTTTTTCCCCTCCAATATCTCCCATAAAGTGAGCATGGAGAAATGACTAACTTTGTAACAAAATACAGAAACTGTCATTATGTCCACAGCATGTCCTAGCTGTTGGGTTTGCTCAGCAGCTGAGGCTCCAGGGGTCAGTGGGCAGCACTGGGACATGGCAGCCTCCAAAGATGGCCTCCCAAGGGCTCCTGGTCCTGCAGTCCATGCTTATGGAGAAGGTGGCATCCTTTGCTCCCCATTCAGTAAAGACCACCTGCCCCAGCCATTAATTTCAGCTCACTTGCAAGCATTCTTTGCTTGCAAACAAACGGGAGTTCCCTTAGAAAGAAAATCCTAACCGGCTTTTATTAAGGTTCGTAGGTGATGTGATGGCCTGACAAATTATAGGCATTGTCTCAAACATTCATTAAAGAACTTTGGTGGAAAAGATGCCTCTGTAAAAACGCTGAGTTGTGTGAACAGGACAATGTGGCTGGAGGAGAGTGCTCCGCGGAGGGTGGGACCGCACTTCTCCAAGGCTGCAGTTCCTTACCTTAAGTGACCACAGCGTATGCACCTGGAAGCCAAGGCTGCGATTCCTTATCTTAAGTGACCATGAGAAGGAGCACAGCGTATGCGCCCGGAAGAGAGGGCTCTGCAGAGGATGGGACTGTGCTTCTATCTTAAGCGGTCATGCCAGCAGGGAAAGAGAGGCAAATTCCCAATGAACCCCCCCCAAGCTCACTGACTGATTCCAGAGAAGCCCAGGAACGTGAACTGCGCATGTCGAGACCACCGACTAACACACTATAAAAGAAGGAAGAATGAATGCTCGGCGCGCGCCCTCCAGAACTGGATCTCTACGCTGGCTGGACCAACGCTGGACCCAGGACTGGTGACTCCCTTTTCTTCTCTCTTTTCCTTTTCTTTCTGTCTTTATTTCTGTCTTTCTCTCTTTCTTGCTCTTTTCTCTCTCTCTTTTCCACAAGTCCCTACACCCCATCCTTTGAAACATAAACCCTTGACCAAGTCTGAGACTAGGAGTGGATCTAGCTGCCCCTGGGCTCCTCTTTGAGAAGTAGTTCAGAAGGCAAGGGGGTCTGCTCTGAACCTTGTGACTCAACGGGAGGGATCCCCTTCTGACACAGTTTCATGTTCCTTTTTCCACTTCTTTTTCTACACCTCTCTTCTCTTTTCAAACAGTAGTTAAAAGACATGATGCAAGGTTCATATTGATAAATTCACTTATACTTGGTCAAGGTTAGCTAGGTTGAATAAATGTTGATTGTTGTTTGAACTCCCCTGGTGTCGTTTCACCTTAATTCCAACAAAGGAAATCCACGAACCTGAGTCGCTCCAACTCTGGGACTCGACAGGTGACCACAGTAACAGAGATCATATAAACAGCTAGAGATACAGAAAGCTAGTAAATAAAGTCAGCTGAATAGGAAGTGGGGATTTGCTATCATATTGCATCTAGCCTCATTTCAGGGCTCTTTCTGAACTCTGATTTTGAAAGCTGCTTTCTTCGCTGAGCTAAGGAGAACAGCTGTTTGAATCATTTAGCCTGTGAGACACTGCATTTTCCGTTCTATTATCAGAGGACTATTGAAATCACTATCAGTGACTTTCCAAAGTTGTGTATTGATTCTAACTGAAAATTTTGGATGATAACTGATTCCCTAGATCCACACAGCTGTAGGTTTTTCTGTTGAGGTGGTCAATGAAAGTGACAATTACATTCTTGGTAATTTTGTTAATCTGTAGATTAACAATTTAAACTTGGAAAAGGACAGAAGTTTTTTGCACGTGAAAATGACATTAGAAAATAAAATTCTTAAACTATTATCAGCTGAGGCAGAGTTCTGAACCAGTTAAATAGCCTGAGAAAGTTGCATTTTATTTGCAGGAGCCCCTATAACATCCAAAATGTGAAGTTATCTCCTCTGATTCTCATGTAGGTTCCACAAAAATTCCATTGATGTTCTTCTCCCCAGGCAGGCTTTTACAAGATCAAATGAAGTTAACAGGCAGCAGATTTAAAACAAACTGAATTAGGTATTTCTCCACACAGTGAGAAATTTAAACTCTGCAACTTATGGTTAGAAAATGATACAGATGTCAGAAGTTTACATGGCTTCAATAAAGCAACCATGAAAGAAAATCTCACTCAGAGCTATTAAAACCAGAATTACGTGAAGTTCAGGAAGTCTAAGAATTGCAGATTGCTGGGGCTGGGCAGGTATCAAGGAGGTACCACTCTCTGCTTCTGTCTCATTCTTTTCTCCGTGTGTTTGCTGTTGGTCACTGTCAGAGAGTTTAGAGAGGGAAATTCCGTCTGACATGATATAGTTATTCTTATACTGTCAAATACCATGCTAGTTTTACTTCTGAGCTATCAATAAGTAAATACAATGGCCGGTCTTGTAGATAAACAAAATAGTTGCTTTCTAAAACTACTATTGAAGACATTTCTATTTTCCAGTGAGTAATCCTCTTCTACTTCTTGGAATTGTGATCGGTTTATATATATGATCAAGGCACAGCTAATAATTATGTATTTTTGAGCTGTTTAACACAGGCATCTACTCTTTTAATTTGTGTGTGTGTTCTTTTTGTCTGACAGTGCTTGCGTATTGAATACCTAAACTTCAGAACCGATTCTACCTAGTTTTGAAGTGTGGAGTAGGAGAAGGTGTAAGAATTTCTTGCTTGAGCATTCAGCAGAGAATTCTTTGTTACAGAAGACTTTCACATTTTTATGCTGTGCTTTAAAGGGTATTGATTAGAGATCTGTGTTTGTTTATTGTACTGTAATGTCAGCGTACTTGGTCTAGTATGAGTTGATACCAAGACAGTATGCTATATTTGTAAGAGTGTAATGTTACTCCAGATTTGACACAAGAATGAACTGATGCAGGACACTTTTCCCAATAGAGAGCTGAAACCAAAAGTATGAAAGGAATAATTGATATAATGTGTTTTATGGTTTTAGAGGAAGCCTAGTAGCATTTGTACCAGAAGACAGTGACTCCTTTATCATCAACGGACAGTCAATACATGAAAATCCATGGCAAAAATGAGATATGCAGATGTGTAACTATGATCTTTTTACAGACTTGGTATGGTAGGAACTTTAAGTGGTGGCCCACACCAGCCTAGCTCAGCAGGCAAGTTATGACCCTTGAATGTCATGAAGGACTCTTGAAGAAGGCAACATGAGGCAAAGAAAAGATTGTATCTTCATGATTTGCATATGTAATGTTTTGCCATCAAACTCTTGAAATGCATACTCCAGAATTTTTATAAAACTATTCTTGGTAAGGGCATAAGGCTGTGTGAGGCTATGCTTTGGTTCTGATGGCGATTTTTTTTATTTGTGATTTTTTTTTTTGTGTGTGTGTGTGTTCACTTGTTTGGTTTTTTTAATGGCTTCTTGAAAAGTTTGAAAAGTAATATGTTGTTGCCCACAGATACTTACTTATTCATTTCAGCAGACCTTACTTGTTCCTGGAAGATACATTGCCAAATTTTGTGTAAATCTATTCAGTAATAAGGTATATGTTATGTCTGATCATCTGTCTTATTTGCGACCTCTGTGTTTGGTTTAGTGTTTGTACCTGGGCGAGTGAATATGAAAGCAGTATTTGGTAATACTGTAGGAAAAACTGTTACATCAGTCTTCATGTGTAGAGGCCTTTCAAAGCTGTGTTCCTCAGGAAACTTAGAGCTCATTGTGGTGAGACTGAGATATAAAGACTTTTTTCTGACAACACAGACCCATCACAGTAGTTTACCTACTGCTGAGGATCAAAAATAGTTTCACGTCTCAGTGTTACCGTGTCCTGGGTGTGATGGTGCATCAAATGTTACGGGTTACAAAGTGCATCTCTCTGTCTTAGCTTTCATATAACATCTTTTTCCAAATGAAATGCCACTGCTTCAGGGTGTCACAACCTCTTTTGCTCTTTTCCACATTCTGTTCCAGTTGTTAAAATGCAGATGCGGGGTCCCAGTTCTCCTCTTGGGAGGTGAATTTGTCAGTTCGTGATTGGCATGACATAGCTGGAAGTGATTTGAACCATTCAGAGAAGAGTCTAGCCTGGCATCTTTCTGTTATTGCCAGTAAAAAGTTACTGAAGTCTGTGCATGGCATTTGAGCATGGCAGTGGGTGGTGTAAGAAATGTATGGATAAGCAGAATTAATTCCAGGCAAGTTTTGAGGGAAAATTTGGAAAAGTCTTTAATCATTTTGCATTAGTTCTTGCCAGAAACCATGACAAGGCTGTAGTAAAATATCTTTTTATTTCTGTTTAACATGAACATGAAAGACATGCGCTCTAGATCTTTAGTAAGTTTATTTCTGAAGGAAGATGCTGTTTTAGCTCTCGTGATTTGTTAAATAACTTGCAGACTAAGAGTCAGTTAAGAGGTTTGCCTGGAGGAACTGGTGCTGTATATCTGTCTTTTCCTGGATGGGCATGAATTCTGTGAATGTAAAATGGTCTGCTTATTTTACTCCACGGATGATTGGTCTCTTCAGTTAAAGACCAGTAACAGTTGGTTGGTCCCTCCATGGTGAGCTCCTGGAAGGTTACGGCCAAGATTTGGAGGTGGTAGTTAACTACTGGCTTCCAGAAGCTCCTCTGCTCTGCTGTGAGCTGTGTTGCAGATGGCCTGCACAGGGTAGTTAAGGGCATGACTCCCTAATTCTTCACAGGACTGGTGTTGAGTAAGGGATATTTATATAAACATTAAGAACTCTAAAAAACGGTGTGGAACAAATATTTATACTATCAGATGAAATCTTTGATTTCCCTGATTGGAGGAATTTACATGGCACCAAGCACTGAGTATTGAAGAACAAGATTAGAAAAGTACTGGGGTTGGTGTGTTTTCTATAAAACAATTGCATTCCTAAAATAGAGATATCCTCTCTCTTGTTACTACTGTTCTCGTTGCTGTTAAAGTACACACTGTTTTGCTTTAGCACCTGACATTGCCTTTCATGCATTGCTTGCAGTCCAGCAGAGCTTAAAAAACTAGCCCTTTGTCCAAGAATTTTGCTTACTCCTCATTTCCTTCTTCAAATTTAATTAGGTCCAAAGAGTCTGAAACTTTGCAAAGAAAACAGCAACTTATTTTGAGAAGGAGTAGAATATTTGCCCCCTTTTTACCTTGTCCTCCATCCAGGTTTCCCTTCTCAGGCTATCTCGGTTGATGCTGGCTGCCCGTCACAGTCAGTAAAACCATCTGTGGCTATGTGTTCAGCCAACATTCAGTCATCTCACATTAGCTGACAGGTAGTGTGCTTTTGCCTTGGTGGCCATTTTATATAGTTTCTCTACAAGCCACCTGCATGCGTGCGTTAGGTATTGCACTCGGCTGTGGCTCAGCATTCGAGGGTTGGTAATACTGTAGGACTTTAAGTCTTCCTTTTCCGACCAACCATACTTTCTGCGAGCTGTGAGGTTTGGGACTTAGTTCTTGCCGAGTTCAAGGGAGATGGAGTGGAAAGGTGCTTTCACAGCACATTTGTGCCTCTCTGTATTTTTGGGCTGGCTGGGGACTTATCTAGATCCTGATTTAGACTAGATTCCAAGATTTTCTCTAGTTTGTGCTAAGCCATGCCTTTTTCAAAGGGGTTATCAGAGAGGCAGGAGACCCAGCCACACTCCTGAGTGTCTGCAGTCTTCTGGGATGCCACTGTATTCTGGAACTGATGTGTGCATTGAGGGTGTGAAGCAGGAGGGGCATATTTGCTACCTGTCTTTGCTGATTACATAAATTTTCAGATCTTTAGGCTGTTGGTATTCTCTGATGTCCTGTGTAAACCCTTTATTCAGACCTTTTGAGTCTCACATCTTGAGAATGAAATTCACACAGTTGACCTCTGCCTCCTTTCCTGCCATTGTGTGTGCATTTAATTCTTTTCTCATGTCATGGGGCACAGATGAACTGGATATGTTGTAGTTGGATGAGCTATATAGCTAGCTGTGTGCTCAGAGGAGCTCTGCTAGACGTACAGCCTAGCATCTCTCTCACAGGGCTGCCCAGCTTCCTCCTTTCGCATCTCCTGGGCCCATCTTGAGATCTCATACTTCGGGATGGAAGAAATGTTCAGGATATGCTGCAAAGATAAACAGATACCTGGAATTGTGGTGGGCGTTTATTTTGCTGGAGATCTTTCTGGAAACTTTAAAACGGCTACAGGACTTTTTTTTTGTTGTTGTTGTTGTTTTGGGTTTGTTTTTTTGTTTGTTTGTTTGTTTTTGTTTCACAGGGAGGTGTGGGAAAATCTGTATTCCTAGCTGTCTGAATTACGAGGAGGATGATCAAATATGAAAGGACTGGGTTGCTTTGTACTGCTGCATTAGTGAGTACAGACTGATACCTGGCTGGCTGGCTTCTTTGGCAAGGAGATAGCAGCGTCTTCTGTGACACCTCCCTACGTGCACAAGCAAAATAGCTAAATCTGGCCAAGGAAGCATGCAGATATTTTTTAAAATTCTACTGTTTTTCCCTGTCCATATGGAAACCGTCAGCCTGAGCAGATTCCAGAGTCCATAATTTCTTATAGTGTTGAAGCTTCTTCACTTTATTCCATGCATTTTAGCCTGTACCAAATAGACCTGAAGACAGGAAGACCCACAACCAGCTTAGAATCATGTTAGCACCATTTATATTCTTCAGTTGTATCATATTTTATCATATGTTCCCAAAGCTCTCTCTAACTTAAAGAAACATAAAATAAAATTCATCCCTCTTTCAGATAATCAGGTTCTGCTCACTTACTGCTTGTCACCATCAAGTAATCCTCAAGTTGCTTCTAGCCTTCCAAGAGAAACAGGGCTAACCAGTTCTGAATTTCTAATGTAGAATGCAAGCTGTGTTTTACCAAAACTTCATGAATGCAAACTATTCTGGCCATTGTTATAAAAAATATTTTTAATAAGGAACAAATTACGTGAAAAATTCTAAACTTGTTATTGTCGTGGTTTCAGGTCAGCTCAGTTGGTAACAAAGCACCACGAAGCCGCTCGCTCACCCCCCACCCCCTCGCCTGGCTACGCTGGGATGAGGAGAAAAATATAAAGGCAGGCTTGTGGGTCGAGACAAGGACTGGGAGGGATCACTCCCCACTTATGGTCACGGGCAAAAGACAGGCTCAACTTGGGAAAAAAACAAAATCAATTTAATTTACTACAAATCAAAACAAAAACAAAACACAAGGGTATTAGGAAGGGAAACTAAACATCAGAACAACCTCCCCCACCCCTCCTGCCTTCCCGGCTCAGTTCCACTACCAATGCTTTCTACCTCCTCCCCCCAGCGGCACAGGGGAACAGGGGATGGGGGTTGAGTCAGCTCGCCACGCATCGTCGTTGCTGCTTCTTTCCTCAGGGGGAAGATTCCTCACTCGTTTCCTGCTCCACCGTGGGGTCCCTCCCACGGGAGACAGTCCTTCACCAACTTCTCCAA
>VYZV01017245.1:15603-57594 GCA_013401275.1 Pandion haliaetus | reverse complement strand
TTCAGGAGTTTTGGCATGTGTAGCCTGGATTATGAATATATTCAGAAGTATAAAGACACTCAGTCTTTAAAATCTATTTAAATTTATCTTTTTTGGTGTGCAAAAAAAATTAATCATAGGGAACTTAAATTGCGGTTTGTAATACTGAGAGAATTGTAGGAGGCTTGCTTAAAAATTTCCTGGGTTTTTTATTCTTTCTTCATTGAAGGTATTTTAGTTAGAAAATGTTCTAATGTCTGTCTCCTAATCCGGATATCCTACTGCATTTGAAATGATGCAGTTCAGTTTACAGCTGGTGTAATACTTATATCTTGCAAGGAGGTTATTTTAGAGGCAATTTCATCAGCTCTTGGTAAGTGCTTTGAGTTGCTTTAGTAAAAAAAAAAAATAATTATAAGCTAAGATTCATTGGAATGCTAGCTTTTTATTGTTGTGTTTTAAGTTCTATTCTTTTTCCTCTCCTGAGGGGGTGTGGGGGGGGAGGGGAAATCAGTTGCAAAACACTGAGGAGATTGAAATAGTGCATTCCAGTGTGAAACTGTAAGGCTCTTAAGTTTTATTATATTTAAAAATGAAAATGATATATTTAAAACGGTGCCACTGCTATGCTTTGAAAATCCAGTATACAAAACTATCACAGTAGTCATTGCAGGGCTAGAGTATGAAAGTAGTAGCATGGATGGGAAACATCCTTTTCAGTTTTGGGGTTATTTTAGCACAAGCTAAGTTGAGGACAACTTCATATTATATGAGTGATGAAAGAAATCCTCATTTTGTACTATCATCATTATGGTGCAGTGATAATTGAAAAAAATGTTGTATCTATGAGGGTGGGAACTATAAAGTATTTGGAAAATAAGCTATAAAGTGTCAACACGGAACTGAGGTTGATGTTCATGCTTTTTAAGATCAACCCCGTGTGATCCATTGCTTATTTTGTTATTGACGTCTTAATTGAAAAAATAGCTGGTTTCAAAGTCATGAAATGCTTATGGTGTGTATAAAAGGATTCATAATCACAGCCAGACAAAAATTCCCAGTAGAAGGCTCTCCTCTTCACTCTTTTTCCAAGAATATAGTGGTGTTTCCACTAACAAAACTAGTTTAACTTAAATGTACCCTTCTGGAGCCCTGAAAGTATGTCTCATTTTTAGAATGCGTTATTAGTAAGTTTTAGTACATCCTTTGTAATTTCTACCTTGGAGCGTTGGTTCCTTAAAAAAATGTTAACAATTTAAGTCCTGTGCTGCTGCAACAGAGATGAATATTTTCAAATAAGAAGTGCAAAAGTGAATTTACTGGTTTGGATCTCCTATCAGGCAACTAAGGCTTTGGTTTTCAGAGAAGATAGGGATTAACAATCAGTGGGAGCTGTAGGTAGTCAACTTTTCAGAAACCAATCTCCAGTGAGTAGATACTCAGGAGATGTTAGTATTCACAACTGGGACCAGATTTTCAGAACTCAGCTCTTGTTTAGGTGTCTAAATATATCGCTAGGTTTCCAAGAGTTCAGCACGTTGAGTGTGGTGAGAGATTCCAGCTGCAGATCATTTCTGGAAAACTGACCTTTATTTAAAGGTGCTTAAATGTGTTCCGGTTGCTTCAGAAAACCTGGCTTCATGCATCTATATATAGGCGTCCAATATTAGAGATAATATTTTTAAAAATTGGCCCTTACGTTGTCCTTAAAAGCTATTACAAGTTAATTTCAAAAGTAAAAATAGAGTTCAGACCTTCTAGTGCCATGTGATAACATACTTTGTGCAAAGAGCCAAAATCATTCAGCATAAGGTCCTACCTTTGGAAGAGTTGCAAAGCCATTGCTGAACTAAGGTTTTTCCAAGTCTCCTGGAGGAGAAGTCTCATCTGAGAGGAGTGGACAAGATGAAAGTGAGCTTTCCATTCTCACAGTAGCACTGAACAGGAAAGGGAGGATCAGAAACCAAATTGTAATGTAATACAACTGGAGAATACCCAAAAGTAGTTAATGAAGATCTAGAAAACAGAGCGCAGTGGCATTATACAGTGAGGCAGAAGTTGGCACTTATGGAACAGGTGAAGCTTGACGTCAGGTTGCAGTCCAGCAAAATACTCTGAACACGAATAGCTTAACCGAGTACCCTGGACTGCTCTTGTGCTACTGCTTTCATTTCTGCAAAACTTATGTGGTTGATATAACAGCCCCCATCTTAATTTTCATGAATTTGCATCATCCTTTCATTCTTTTCCTGCATATCTGATGTTTTATATCCCTCATGCTTTATTTATGTTTTTTGTTTGCATAATTTCCTTTTTGCTTAAAAAAAAAAAAATACAAAGTTAATTTCTATTTCAGGAGTAACAAAAAGAATTGATTAGAGAGAAAATCCTAGAATTCAGTGCTCATGATTGTTCAGGCAAAAGAGACCTATTTTCAAGAGAACTTACACTGTTTCAGCCTGACTTTACAAAGCTGCAGTTCCCAGGCAAGCACCATATTAAAGTCAGCATTGCCATAATTTACAGTAGATTATTATTTTTCCTATAAGAATATACCATGACATCTAAAGATGGAAGAAAATGTCAAGTATAAAATGAAAGAATCTTATTATGTGGTTGTAAGAAATGTCTGTAACATCAAAATATTCAAGACTGGGGAAAGGGGTGGGAGGAACGGAGCTCTGTGCTAAATTCTGCTGACAAGGACGATGAAATATAAACAACAGAAGTAATGTGTAACAATGTTTAATCCCACAAAATCTCCTTCAGGCTTCCCTCTAGTTTCCTTTCTGAGACCCTGTTCTCACCATTCATCTATACCCAACACCGTATTTCCAAAAACTGCTTTTGGATTCTTGATTGAGAGATATCTTGTTATCAGACCATCGTTTTGCCTTTGCTGTTGAACTTGGATGAAATGGGAGCATCCATCCAACTGCTTTCTGACAGGAGTGAAGGGTTGGACCGAGTGTTTCAGAATTTCTCTCTGCTGATGTGTTTGCAACTTTCAGGTGCAGACTACCTGCTCGCAGTTCTGCATTTGTAGTTTAGTATTTATACACCAACCCCTTGATCGAGTCAATTGTGTTGGTTGATTCTCTGTAGTAATGTTGATTTTTTTCATTTCACTAGTAAAGCATCCAGGAACAAACTAGAGCTATGTAGGGCTTAGCAAAAAACCCAACACCCACGACTTCCTTTTTCAGTGATTTGTCACAGATATCACCAGTGAGTATCCTGGACTTCTCCATAGCGGCTCGTACTAACATCCATAAAATGTTAATATAGAGATGTCAATAATAAGGGCCCCTGTGGCAATTTGGAGAGGTGTAGTGAGTCAGCTGAGCTGACGGGAGTAGCTAAGCCATATAAGCCGGTATTTGGAAGAAGCTGTAGAAAAACAAGGGTACTGCCCTTATTGCACTGGCAAGGAAGGGGCAGACCTGGAAAATCAGCTTGGCCATGGGGTGAGAGTGACTAGCAGGAATTTGAAGAGACAAAGGATAGGTGGGGGAGGAAAAAGTCTCTACTCTGCAAACATGCAAGACTTCCGTGACTGAAGAATTAGCCAAGTAAGAAGTCTGCGTATAAGAAGAGAGAGGAGGGCAGAAAAGGAGAGGCTTGCATTCAAGGGGAAGGTACCTTCCCTTAAACTTCGGTTTAAAGTGTGTCTCAGAGTGCTGAGGGAAAATAGGCAAGAATGACACATAAGTATCTCCTGACCTTATCAAAATCTGTTCAGTGTTATTTAAAGTAAAAAGTCATTGTATTGCATTAAAACCCCTTGCAAGCCTGTATATCATATGTCCTCAGAGAGGTAAATAGTAAATCAGAAATCTCTTTGGGGTGAAGTTATATGATATGGCCAAGCCAGTTTAACTCCTTGATGTGGTAAAAGGAGAGGGTTCTGTATGACACTTCTCTTGTCCTCCCCACGTATTTCTGCTCCTTATTTTGTACTGCCTGTGGCACTATTTGGATCCCCACCTTAAGTTGGGTCAGTTCTCTGACTGGCAACATTTCTGTGGATTGTTTGTTTGTCCCATTGCCCCCTCAGTTAGTTTTCTGGCTGTTAGGGAGTTGAATCAACTCACCAGATGTATGATGGGCTCTAGTTATCAGTACAAGGGAAGGAGTTGAACCTTGTAGCTTGTAGCAGGGAAGAGAAAACGAGGAAGGAGAAAAGTGCTGAACTTCCAGAGTAGCTTGGCTGTCCGTTAGCTTCATCCTAACATCAATTCAGGTTACAAGTGTTTGTAAGTTAGACGTTTTGGAGAGCCAGCACTCAATCCAGTGAACCCGATATGTGAGGTCCCGCTTCTAAACAAGACGGGGCAACTCTGCCAGAGAGGCCAGAGAAGGAGACCATGCTGGACGCCACCCAAACCAAAGGAGGAAGCCTAAGATACTCGAGAACCTGCTTAGGGTCTGACCAGGCACGTGAAAAACATCATCCTTGCTCTTAGCTACAGTCCTTTTTAAATACTGTGCCTTCTACTTACCTCTCTGCCTTTGAGAAAATGTTTCTGGGTTCTCCACTACTGTATTTGCTTGCCTTAGTCTAGATTAAATGTCATTTGTTGCTTCCTGCTGTTATTTTTGAATTCTTCAGACTGACTCTGTCTTTAATTTCCTTCCAGAATACTTTGATTTCATTCCCAGATCACATGTGCAAATGAATCATACCAAGTTCAGTTATCTATTTCTATCATTTATAGTTGGATGATGTTCCAGAAGCCTCTGTTCTTTGGTTGCATCCAAAAAAATGTGAAAGAATATTTTATTGGTTGTAGTTGTGGGTCCTTAATTTTATTTAGTAAGTATGGCATATACTGTCTATTATAGTAAGTGATACGAGTGCAGAGATCAGATTGGCACGGAGGTTAAATTAAAGGCTGAGCAGCTTTCTGGAAGGTTGCTTAGTGTTCACTGTTACAATTCGAGTTCGTTTCATATTTTACAGATGAAGTTAGACAGTAATACTGAACTGTTTTAACACTCAGGAGGGTAGTATCTCAGAGCAGTTACGAGTTCTAATATTAAAGGTAGAATGAAAAGAAGCAGTATTACTATGATGTAGGGAATATGTTGTTTTTTTAAAAAAATTCTGTGCCTGATACAATATTTTCCTTCTTGTAATATTTAACTGGAAAAATTAGTCTGTTCTGTAACTCCAGTAAAAAGGGTTGCATTGGCATAAATACTTTCCAATGTTTCCATTGTGTTTTGGGCACAGTGATAGGCTTTGTAGTTAATAAAATATTTGTAAATTTTCAAGCACTGCTGGCTGAAATGTTTTGACTGTTACAGCGTATCTGCTTTAGCTTGCCGTCATAGTAAATTCCCATCAACTAGCTGTTATATTCTCCTTGACTTCTCACAAAAGCCCTCCCTTTATCAGTAGAATAAAAAACGTTTTTTTCACAAAAACAGGAAGATAAAAATTTCTGTTGGTCTCCACAAATTTTGCAGCAGAAAATACAGTGCCATCATGGTAAGCATGCTAAAGAGTCTGTCTTATTTCAGAGTAGTAAGCATGGCCATCTGAATACTCCTGAAGAGCTGGGCATTAACCCAGCGTGAGAAGAGTGGCAGGAGCGGGGCAGGTCTGCAGGGGAAGGCAAAGGCGGATGCTGAGGAGAGGGATCACTTCTCAGGTAGGGACAACGTCCTTGTCAGCAGGCGGCTCAGTCCTCCGGCATTTGAAAAGACAAGCAGAGCCGGGTGGCAGTGGTAGCCCAGTGAACATGGGCAGCTCAGCCTCCTGGCCCAGCCCCTCTCTCATAGGGGTTGTTCGTCTAAACAAGGTGGCTCTCAACCAGGAAGGGAAGCAAGAGAAAACTTTTGTTGTGTGGGTTATCTTTTTTTTCTTTTTTTAAAAAAATTTGTTTTGGAACTATCCTTTTCATAATGCTCACTAGTGCTTGCTTAATTTTGCAGACTGTGGGCATGTGTCAAAAAGTAATTCTGCTGTGGTTCTTCAGCAGTGTTGATGGTATTCTCTGCAATGAACAAAAACATTATCGCAGGAACTATGACAAACCCTAATAAAAAACAACTGTGAATATATTAAAGTAACTAAACCGTTCTTTATTGCTTCTTCACTGGCTTTGTCTACTACATCAGTTTTTGGAGCAGAAATGCATAGCTTGTTCATGTATCAATTAAGTTTTACTCTGTACAAAGCCACAGTAAGTATATGGTTTGACACTAGGCTGACAATAACGTACCAGAAGTCACTTACAGAAAAGAAAGTGAAAGTTTTAGTTTTCAATTAGCAGAGAACATTGTCTGGAGCTGAGCATTTTTATTTTTTCTATTTTGTGTAGAAACCGAGGAAACTGCTTTTATACGTTTCCTGTGGAATACAATGAGATCCTCTTTGCTTCGTGACTGAGCAATAACTGAAAAACGAAACCAGTGGCTCATCATCATCAGTCATACATGCTTTTCACATGTTCTCATCCATGAGAAAACACATGTTTCAACAGATTGCTGGGAATGTATTTTGGTTTTACCCAGATGTACTTTCTTTCTTCAGGTACTCTCACTTCTATTGTTGTTTGCAACAGAAAGAGTTGTTGTATTATTGTTTGTGTCGGGAAACCTGGGATACAACGAATGCTGTGTGAACCAAAGACATCGACCTTACGACTGTGTCTGGCATGGTGTCACTGTACCCCATTTTGTCTTTGATAGATTGAGAGAGGTGGGAAAAGCAGTAACATGGAAGCAGCATGGAAAATTGTTTTACCCCTTTGCCTTAGAAGATGGCCTTAGTGAGAGCATTGGTGAAGTGCTGTGAAAGAACTGGCATTGTGGTGGCAAGGGCTCCACTTTGTGTTATCTGGCTGCAGCTTCTGTGAGTACAAATGCTAACTTTGGGTCTTCTGAAGGGAGATGAATAGCCTTGTATAGGACTTGGTAAATGAGCCATAGAGAACAGGGAAGGAATCAAATCAAGTGAAATAATCTTGGTGACTGCTGTGAACTCCTAATAGGGATATAAACAAGAAACAGTTTGTATGAGCTCTCATGTGGAGGTGTAAATGTCTTATCTCTACATGCTAGCAATGGCTGGGGCTTTTAATGTTTAAGATGAAACAGTTCCTGATGTTTTGCATGGTCAGCAAACAGCTCATTTTATTTCTTCCTCTTACTTTTGTTTTTCTTGGTATTTTGGTTTTTCTTTGGGTTTTTTTGTTGTTTTTTTTTTAACAGGGAAATGTTTAGAAATTCACATTTTAATTCACATAGAGACACTTTAAAAAGCCTCTATAATTTCTAATGTAATTACTTAATTCAGATAGAAATTAAGCTCTTGGTGAAAAGGCCTGGGGTACATTCGTTGCCATAGTGATGTGAGGAGTATAGGAGGAATATACTTAGGGCTTTCAAATAATCATCTGTATTTTTTCCAGCTTTCCAACTGTTCCTCATCTCCTCCCTCTACCTCCCCCAGTGATGCCACTGCAATTGTAGTGGGTTCTTTATTTATAATAAAAATAGTGAAAATAAACCCTTGATCTTTGCATTCCAAGAGTGTCAGTCTAACTTCCTGAGGTTATTTCTCAATCCTTGCAAATATTTTTCTAGGAGGTTTTTGAGCACGTTAGTCCACTCCAGAATCTGAGGAGAGCATGATAATACCACATGCATAAATACATGAAGAATTAATTTTGTTAAAAATGGGAAAAATATGAAGCATGTTTTCTGAGGAGATAGATGGAACTCTGGTCATTGAGCATGTGTGTGTATGTATGTGCATGTAGTAGGTATATTTGTACTTGTAAGCTTCATTCATGACTTAAAACAGCTTTTGTTTTTCATGAGTTGTAGCATGTTAAGTGAGGGATAAAGTGAGATAGCACTGGCAAGCAGAAAGAATTTTTTCATTCCCTGGTTGTTTAAAGCTTTGCATTATCCTTTTGGCACGTGGTAATATCCTGTGGTTAGTGGTTTTTAAATGTGATAACATTTTTTTGTAATTTTTCCAGTGTCCTAAACATATATTCTGCCTCCTGCAGTCACCTGTCAAAAGTTAGTTTTCTACAGATCTCTCTGATTTCAATTGCTTGATTAGCTGCAATGGTGAAAAGTGAGGCTGTGCTTTAATTGATCCGGGAGGCAATCTGTAACCCACAGCTGTGCTTATTACCCACTTGCAGTTCTTCACTTCCACTGCTTCAGTTTTTAAATAAGTTGTGTCCATTACTGCAGTAAGTATTTCTAGGACCAAGTGTTTCAGCTGGAAAGTCAAAAGGCTAGTACATGTGTGGAAAGAGACAGTGTATGCATTTCATTAGTAGGCTGCTAGCGATGTAAGGCGCTTTCTCCCCCCCCTCCAATTTTATCGCTAAATGAAAAAAAACCAGGGAAAAATAATTTCATAATGTTTTTTTTCCCAGCAAAAGAGAAAAAAGATATGTGGTTTAAAATCAAATTAAATAGTTGTTTTAAGATGATAGTTTTGGTTTGGGTGTTTCTTACATAAAAAGGGTTCTTGGCTACATTTTTTGAAGAAAATGTTATTTTGATATAAAATAGTATTTCATTTTGGAAATGTGGAAATGAAAGAGTTTGGGTTTTTTAATTCATAGTTTTCAAATCTGAGGCCATTAGCTGGGTTCACATTTGTGAACAGTTACCCTTGACTCCAAAGAGTATTTTTGGCAAATGCACTGTTCACTCTTATAATGCACCCACCCCAGTTGCTTCTAATATAGGTATCTAAGTTAAAAGCTTGAGCTCCTCCTCCCCGAAGGGCAGAGGAGGGAGATATGCCCTGGGGAAGTGTTGCAGAGTGCAGTGGGGCACGGAACGCCCTCACAGGGTTTTCACCTGTGTACTCTGACCGGCCATGTTCTCTCTTCCTGACTGCGGCAACTTACCTCTGCGCCCGAGACCGAGGGCAGCTGGGCGGTGAAGTCTGGTTGTCTTACACTCCCTAAAATGTCAACATCACCCAGAAAACCCGCTTCTGATGTTGTAAATCCTTTGGAAAGCAGCCATCCTTTGCTTCTTTCTTCCTTCAGTGTCAAGTGTGCGGTGATCCTGCTCTGTACGCAGGGCATGCTACCAAAAGGCATACTAATACTAACGTTAGATAGCCTGAAATCCACCATTCTTTGCAGAGACTTTTGTCCTCTGCCACTTCTGGACAGGTCCTTGCCCTCGGTGCCTGCTCGCTCCTGGAGAGTTTGCTTGCTTTCAATCCGTTTGAAAGCTTTATCACGCTGGGTTATCAGTCACCCACCAGAAGCGGTGTTGAGCTTACCACCTCCCCTCATGCCATCCCTGGGGTTCCCCTCCCGTGCCCCAGCCTGGGGCTGTGCGAGTGGTGCTGCCAGTGGGGTGCCTGCCTGCCCCCACCACCCAGGAGGGCTAGGGGCCGGCCGGCAGGTCTTCTGCAGTCCCTGGGCCCCAGTCAACCATTGCTGGAGGTAGGTCCACAGAAGTGGCTGGATCTGTGCTTACTTGCACCACCTGAGTGAGTCCTGTTGGCCTGTACCTTACCCTGAGTGTCAGGCAAGAGTCGCTTGGCACAGCTGGGCTAGTGGTGATGGAGGGACCCCAGTGAAAATGGCAGAGTCCTGAGTGGGTGGCCATGGCCTCTTTATCCTGGCAGTGATAACTGACGAAGAACAGAACAGGCAGTGCTTTTTGTGACATGTGACCTTAGGGAATTGCTTCTATAGCTCTTAGCTTTGTTTTTGTCTTAACCTTTTCCTGCTCTTTCCTGCTGTAGGGGTGAATTTCTACTTCTTTGCCTGGGTGTGTTACTGCAGTGATGCTTAGAATGCCATTTTTCTGAATCCAAATCCTGCTTCACACGCGGCACTCTTCTTTCTAAGATATTTACGTGTAGGTATTTCTAACTTGACACCTTAGTTCTTGAAGTTTTTGTTATTTTTTAGTGCAGGGTGGCCTTATGCTGTTCATACTGCACTCTAAATTTAGGAACAAATCCTCTCTTTTCCCACATAAGATTTATTTCTTTTCATTTCCACTGAAATAAAATTTTCCTTACTCTGTATTACAGATTCTGCTTTTCCAGGGAGGAAGCTAGCCCTATTCCTATTACATATTACATACAGCCCTCTCATAAGGTAGACTTGTTCATTCATGTCAGACTGTTCTGAATTTTACATGTAAGACACGTCAGCTGGGATAGGTAAATGTTAATTATAGGAAAGAGAATAAAAAGCTGGAATAGATTTCAGCTTCCTCTTTCATCTGCATGAAATGATTGAGGCTTACTTCACATTAAAGGGGAGAAATGTTATTTTAAAAATGTGAATTGGAGCCTTCATCTCGCATGGGTAACTTCCTACTGAGAGGAAGTGGCAGCAGCCACTTTATAATGAAGACAAGAGTTGGCTAAAGCCATTTTTTCACCGTGTAATTATGAAAGGAAAAAAAAATTTTTTTTAATTAGTGGTTGCTACATGCAGTGACATTGAAAGGGGATGCAAACTTGGTAGTGTCTGCAGGGGGATGCTGCTTGTATGATTGTTTTAATTTCTTGTTCTGATGTCATAGAAGGAAATAGGTACAGATAAATGCTGAAGTACTAACCATGCTGAAACCTGCAAGATGTCTTGTCTGTGGTCCTTGCCTGAAAGATCTTACAGGCTCATTTTTGATATATGAGATTTTAGCACCAACTATTTATCCTAGGAATCTCCTATTGGGCTGCATTACTTGCTAATAGCTTTGTATTAGAGAGAGTTTAATTCCCTGGAGTTAACAGGCATTCTCTGTTTTATCAACTAACTATTGCCATTACTTCATGCACCATCATTAGTTGTTTCTAGATACTGAGTGATCTCATTTCAAAGGTTTAAAAGAAATAATGCGCGATCTCCTCTATTTTTCTTCAAGCGTTTTTATTACCTTAGAATGGTTAGCCTAGCCCTTCCCAAATCACAAATATTTCTGTAATGCCTGCAATACTGTAAGAATGACAACTACAGAATGTAGAAAGTTGGCAGTTGAGGTAGTAATCCAGTTTATCTTTTGCAGTGGACTCATTAGTACAGGTTGTTAAGGTAAGTAGAGAGACTCAGTAATTTGATTGTTTAAGAAAATGTGTTTAAGGATCGGCAACCCAAACAGTTGAGTCGGATATATTTTTACCAGCAGTACTTGAAGGAAGATGTAGATTTATAAAGCTTAGTGAAGGAAGAGGAAACAGGTTATTTTAGTTTTCAAATGACATTATTGACAGGGGGAAAAAAGTATTCTGTGCCTTATAAAAATAACACAGATGTAGGAAAAATGTGTACTGAGATGAATGAAATCCATTGGGAATGAACAAACTTGGCCAAATGCGTGTATTTGGTTGGCTCTTCTGCTCTGCTTTGGAATATACATCAGCTCTGATAAGTGACTTGTGCCAAGATAAATGAAAAATAGCGAATCACACAAAATACTCAGCTATGACAGTAGAATGCTGTGTGGGACACCACTGCCAGCCTCTTCATTGTCTGATAAGTGAGATTATGCATAGTTCAAGTTGTCTAATCACACTAATTTGGCAGAAACAAGCATTTTGTGGTATAAAACCTGTGTGACTTACTCTCATTACATTCTTATGCATATAGAAAGTTTCACTGGAAGCACTAATATAGGTAGCTAAATGACAGCAGTCTGATTTTTGTTATTAAAATAATAAAAGTTAATAAGAAAGGGACACAAGTTGGACTGAATTGTATAGTCCGTGTTAAAAATGTGGAATCTAGGCCCTTCCTCATGAACCAACACCTAGACACATTAATGTGTCTTTCCAGCTCTCTGGATATGCCTGTGGTTACCAAAATGTTAAAAATGATACTTCTTGTGACTAGACAACTTCTGATACATAGGCATTCCTTTCTCATATTCTCTTTTGTTTTCGATTCCTGTGACTTTCTTAGCAAACAAACATGAGGGCTGAAACATTCACTGATAAGGATAATTGAAAAAGACTGCACCAAAACATGAATTTCAAGTTTGCATGCAAGTGAATCAGAACAGGAAATGTAATTTTAAGTATTATCTTTCTTCAGAGAAAAAACAGAAGCAAAGCATACAAATGCAGTGTTCAAAAGAGCTTAGGTTCTGAATATTTAATGTTCACTGAGATTTGATTGTAGATTGCCAGTAGACCAAGCATCTTTTATAAAACCTATTTGGTGAATAAATTTAAATAATGAATACATTAGAGAAGATCACAATCCTTTAGATTACAACTTCAAGTGATAAAAAGGACCAGCCATACTTTCTTAAAGAACCTCTCTGGTTTTTTAGTCTCTTGGTGATTAGTTTCTGAAAATTTCGACATTGAAAAACAAACATTCTTTTTCATCATGTGGATGAACAATATTCAACCTTTAAAAATTTTGTTCTGAAATTTTCAGGCTTTGTTCATTTGTTTTTACATTTGATGATATTGCAGCATTATTTAAAATGGTTGCCATCAGTTTTCAAAGTTGGAGTTTACTTTCAAAAAGTGGTAACTACCAGAGTTGTTAACTGACCTGAGTACTAATCTAAAATAGTTGGTTTTCACTCAGTATATTTCTCCTATTTGAGTCTGACTTATTGACGGGTCTACAATAAAAAATAGTCACTGTATATATTCAGTCTTCTGCTTATAACTGTTGATATTTACCAGAAATAATGAAAAACCTGTCATATTCTCCATGTTTCTAGAACCCCAAGCATTTGCTATTGGCATCTAGGAAGATTAACTTCCAGCAATCACATTGCTTTTAAATTTCTAGGAGCAGTATGCACGTCAGATGTTTTCTGCTCCTACAATGATGCAAAGTAGCCATATGCCTAGTTAACCATCTAATTAAGCTTTGCATCACTGAAGCAATAGAAAAGGCCTAGAGTGTTTGTTCACATATCCAACATTAATTCACCAGATACACTTCTCAGCCTAGGAATTGGAGAGAGGGGCCAAAATGAAAGGCCTATTGTTCAATACGTTGAAGCAGACTTGTTAAAAAGCTCTGATTTTCCTCCATATTTGTTTTTATGAACCACCACAGAAAAAGAATTCCCAGGGTTCTGGCTTGAGTGATGGAAGCAATGTTTACAGCATGCCTTCAAAACCTGATTTTTCCAGAGTTCACTGCAATTTTGTTGGCAGGTAATAAGATGAACATGAGTAGTGAGCTGGGTATTTTGCTTGTTGTTAGAAACCTTTCCTGTGTGGAAATCCCACTGACAATCCTTCCATTATATCAGCTGGTTTTGTTACTCTTGTACCACTATCTATTTTCTTCAATCTTAATGGAACAGCCTGAATTATCTACCAGATTGTATAAAATGTGTCTGATAAACAGTGAAAAATAGCTCCTTTTTTAGAGGGTTCCATGACAAAGAGCTTTTGCTAGCTTAGGAGGCAAAAGGGAGGCAAATTGCACTACAAGTGGAAAGTAATCAGGTCAATAGGAGGGTGGTATTTTCTCCTCTTATATGTCCCTAGTAGGTAAATAAATGAATATATGAAAATAATTTGTTTTTCCTGTTAGCCACTTTCCCTCTTTTTCCCAGTCCTTGAGTTTGACCGTCAAAATCCAAACCCATTGCACAATCACCTCTGATGCAAAATGAATATTTTTTTACTTTTTTTCAGTTACCAGTTTAATGAAGAGAGAGAATAACTTCTTCCTCCATAGCTCTAGGAAAACTCAAAGATTATTCTTCTTATTAGATTTTGGGATCGATGTGTCATGGAGGTTTCTTCTCTCTACTTCCTCCCACATATAAATGTTGGTGAGGAGTGTAATGAATTTTGTGCTGTCTGTTTCCACACCTTTTTGGCTTTACTTTTAGTTTCTTGCCAGCTGGGCCTATGTATTAATGTATAAATTAAAAAGGACTAGCTTTGCACAGGTAGTGCCATAATGCTTGTTTGCTTAACCATGTCAATCTCTGTCCAATCTTAAATAGTAAGTAGTAAAATGAAAGCATTTGTGTTCAGGATATTTTAAAAAAGAGTTGAATAATGAAAATGAGAAGGGCAGGGAGACTATGAGGAAAAGTGTGATCCAACATATTGGTTTTACAGATCTTTTTGTGAAAATTATCCAAATTGTTCCATAAACATAGATTGGAAACAACAGTATATTAGGGGTAAGTGTCTTGGAAGGAAGGATCTCCATTAGCAAAAATGTGGCTTTCTTGAAAGGCCTTTTCTGTCTCTAACTTCTACAATCTGTGCTGCCAGAAAGACATACTGAAAATAATTTTTTTAAAAGTGATTTTCGCATTCAGACTGTCTTTTTTCAGATATTGCAAAACCTACAATACTGTATGTAGAGTGGAATTTCACCTTGCACTAACATCCTGAATCTGTTTAGTCAAAGACATTGGACAATGAGTGGAGTGACCGACATTTGTTTTGGCAGCTAAAACTACTTACTACATCTGTCACTCATCTCTTGGAAACCCACAAACTACAAAATGGAGACAATGCATAAAAGAAGTGACATTTGAAAAACCTATTGTCCATGCAGCTTTTGCAGTAGCAAGCTAGCAACGTTTTTCTTGGCTTTCTGTCTGGTTCTAACGTTGATGAAGTAAAAGCCACTGCTCTACTTCAGGCTAGATACTCCTTATCTTGGAAATTCGTTCCTGAAGCATCAAAAGTGGATGCATTCTTGGTCTTCACTTAAGGTGATATGCTACCAAGACAGTGATTATTACAGTAATTGGTGGAAAAAATGCAGGATGGCCCAGATAATAACATAATATGTTTACCTTGTTAAATGCAATAAGGATGTCTTCTGACCTACTTTGGCAAGGTAGATACTTGGCTTGTATGTGTCTCTGGTGTGCACATGCTGGGAGTGGATGAGAGCGTTAAAAATGCTAGTTTCTAAGTTTGTATCCAGCATGTCCACAGTCCATATGGACTGTGAAGGTTAAATTCAAAGAATTTTACAGGTGTTGGTCTTAGAGAAACAAGAATTAATATAAAAGATTTCTTTGTTTATGATCAAGACCTGAAACCTATTGAAATGAATATCGGACTTCATGGGATCAGATACTCTTCAAATAAGCTGATGTCAAGGTATATTCAAATTAATGTCTGCTTCTATATGCCACTTACTCTTTTTATAGGTCTGTCACTTGTATGACTTCCATTTTTGGTTGTAAATCTCTTGTCTGTTAAACACTGAGCTCAAATGGCAGAATGAGTTATCAGGCTCAAATAGATGCAGGTCTGTGCCGTCTCATGGCTGTAGAGCAGTCCCTTTGTCTCAATCCCCAGTGTTGCAGCTGCTGCAGCCTGAAAGGCGTATGAGTAACTTTCTTTTTTCAGAGCGCTTCAAAGTACAATGGCTGAATGGAAGATTAACTATGAAAACATGAAACTTCTTTGTTGGGACACATTGTGTTAGAGTGTGTGCCCACGGTACAGAGTGCGCTACTTCTTGATACTTTGAACAGATGGCTGGCTTCATTATAGCAGAATTTAACCTGGGAACATTTGTACAATTGTACAATTATCCTACTGCTAATTTTTTCCTTAAATTTTGGAAGCACTTTGAGGGTGGTACCGAACAATTCTACCTCTAATTCCTGGTTGCTACAGGACAGGTATTGCAAAGATTTTCCTCTCACAGAGTACCTGAGCACTGCTTTGGTTGGTGTCCCATTTGTCCTCTTGAACATGCCATACATTTGATTTCCCCCTCCTACAAAAATGTGCTTGCGTATCCTTTTGGGGTCTAGCGTTTTCTTTAAAAAAAAGTTAAAGTGAAGATTAGCAAATCAACTCAGTCTGACATTGCTCTGTCACTTTTGTGTTGTTTCTATTCTATGCCTGCATGTCTACTGTATCCCTCAAATTTATTGTCCATGTAATACTTGATTGACTAGCCCAACTACTGGGTCACCGCACCCTACCCAAAGTTTTTATACAGAAAAAATAGTAAAATTCTTCTTGCTAGCATGCAACCTGCTGCCTCCTATATTCCCAATGTGCCTCAAATGCTGTCTATAAACTGGGGTTTGATATAGGTAGGGGAGAAGTAGGAAGAGATAAAGGTGCTAAGAAAACCAGTTGTTGCTTATGGCAGTATGTAGGTTAAACTTCCATACTAGACCTAAAAATGGCTTTGGAAGTGCTGGACTGTTGGAAGGACACTATTATCTTCTTCACACTGCACGTTTTCCTGTAGCACTTTTTTTTAATCTTCTGTCACTGCCACCCGCACTAATGGATTTGTGTACAGGAGGCACAGAATCTTTTAGAAGGTTTGGTTCAGCAATTTTGTGAGGCCTGTAGTCCATTAAACTGAGGGACCAGTTGAATCAGGCTGCACAGCCCCTAGTTTCAGTTTTGAAAGCACTGGCCCCCAGGAATGAAATGTTATAAAAGACGGCAGACCTAACCTTTTATTTCTCTACCTTGGCCTGAGTTCTATTTAGCAGCGACGTGAAATTTCTATCAGGTTCGCTCCATACGGTCCTTTCAAGGCTCCAATAAAGGAATGAATGCCAGAGCAGAGCCTTTACCCATTCAGTTTTCAGCTCTGTTAGCTTTCAATACCAGAAATGTATTTAAAAGTGGGTAAGGTTTGTTAACTCTAATATACAACTGTCACTCATCCTGCTCCAAAAGAATAAAACTATATATGTGTCGGGATTTGCAATTCAAATTAAACCATTTTAGTTCTTGAAAATGGGCTACTGTAGAAGAAATAAAGGCTGTATAAAGGATCACATTAACCTACAGCAATAATGTTATAACAGCACTGTTCATGATACTATAGTTAGGACTGTGCCAACTGGTTAATTTATAAGCCTTCTCCTTTCCTTTCTGAAATACCCAGCTGCTTCTCCCCCAGCTTTACAATTTTCTGATTAAAAGTCTCAAATAAAAATGCTCTGCTTGTTAGAAAATGAAATTCTGTAGAATCAGCTATCATCAGTTTTATTTCAAAATGGTTGTCAGGTTTTATGTCCTTTTATTTATTTGTTTATTTTTAAACAGGAATATAGCCCCATTTATTTTGTTTTCAATATGTTGAATATGCATGATCACGGTGCCATACTTTTGAATTACTTAATTTCCTAAGGAACTTTGCTGTTTAGCTTATCGCCTTACTGTAGAGACTGGAAAGGGGCAGTTAGGGTGTATTTCAAAAGTTTGTAAACACAGAGTTACAGAAAAGAGTAGATTTCATCTGTCTCTCAGAAATTGTCACCACTGACTGAAGAATTCGTTGATAAAATGTCTGGGCTGCATTTTGTGGGAAAGTAATTGTAGGGATAGTTCTCTATCTGCTGTTATCAGTCAATGACTGATGTTACGAGGACATTTGGAAACGTATTGCCTTTTAGGCTAATAGTCAGTGGAACTGTATATAACTGAGAGTTAAAAATCATGCTAATAAAATTGCAGTGTGGTGAGCTGGGTAAGAACCAAGCCAGTGGTATTGATCTCAATGGTTAATGCTATCACTGATGTTATTGTTAAAATAATATTTTAATAATTATATAATAAATATTTTAGTAATTAAATAATAATTTTAATACCAACATTGCTGTGTGTATGACGCTGGAGCCCAGGGTATATGAGGAGAGGAGAATAGACCTTATAGCAGGAGTGAATGAGTGGACCCAAATTTTAAAGCTAGACGCTCAACTGAAGGGAATAGGATCAGTTTTAGTGTCCTTATAGCAAGTACGCTACAGAGTACAAAACTGTGTGTGATCAAGAAGAGGGAAGTATTTCCAATTCTAACTTGGTACCAGGCTTGATAGAGTTCAGAGATGGAGAATTCCAGAAAACCAATATGCTTCTGAATTCATCTGTATAAAATATGTAGTATATTGGGAATAGGAGCTTGAAGCCTAAAGAAAAGGTCAACTTTAAAAAATGGTTACTGTTGAGCAAAGCTGGAAGTTCTTGAAATACATTGCATTCTTTTCATTTTGGAATGTGTGATTTAGTGCTGGAGAAGATGATTACCTGACCCTATGTTACACATTTTAGTCTGTGAAAGTTTGGTTGTTTTTTTTTTTTTTAAATCCAGGAGGAATTAGAATAGAATTCATCATGCTAGCTAGAGTGATCATTCTGTCACTCATGGAAATGACCCCAAACATGCTTTATTTTTGCTGAAATGCTCATAAAGGGGTGCTTCTCTATCAAGGCTTGCCCAAAGCTTGTGGTGGCTTTTGTGGGAGTTTTTGTGTGTGTACATACATGCGTATAGTACAGGCTAGCACAGGGAAACACAAAGTCAGGCCAATGATGGTAGGTACTTTTCTAGCAGATCACTATTACAGTTTCATCCTTAAGGGTACCCTTGCCAAAATATTTCGGAGTGTATGTCATGAACTGCTCCCCAACGAGTATTTAATGTATTTTATCTGTATTGTGTATGAGCATGTGTCTAAACAAACTTAAATACTTATATATGTACTTAGATATTTATACTCAGCATATGTTTAAGAAATTGGTACATACAAGGGCGTCTATTGTGCAAACACATTAATACATGTATATGTATGTGTATTGATATTTATGGAAATATTTGGGTGCGTGTGTGTTTCTGTATATTTTGCCAACTCTGTGCAGTATGTGAAATGTGGGGAAAAAAAGGTTCAAGTCTAGGGCTAAGGATCTCTGAGTAACTCCTGTAACTACTCCTGTCCTCCAGTTCATGACTGAAGTCACTGAGCAGTGATTGAACTTTAACTCCTGTATGCAACAGAAATTGCTGTTCATGGGGCCCTGTTAATGTTGTCTTACAATTTTTTGAATCCCAATTTTTCACAGAAGGATTGAAAAAAAAATTGATTTAGCAGCCCTTGTGTTATGGAAAAAACATTAGATCATTGTCTAAGAGGGATATTTTGAATGCACATTTTACTGTGAGCACATCAGCTCAGGATCTGGGAACATGGAGTTCCTGGAGCTGGAATGCTGTTTGTCCGCACAGTGATGCAGGCTCAGAGCAGCTTGCTGGGAAGAGCCAAAGGGCTCCAGTGGTGGACAGAGCTATGCTCTCCCTATGACTTATCCATCCACGCTGCGTGAAGAAGAAGCTGGGCCAACATTAACACATGATGTTGTCTTGGTTTCTCTGACTACTTCTACATAGTAAAAGTAAAGCCTCAGGGAGTGTTTTCTGGTCCTGAAGCCAACTGGCCCAGCCTGGCTTGCATCAGTACAGCTAAAGTCACCCTCACAGCAGAGAGTGATTGCATCCAAAGTACCACTGGGAAAGTGTTTCTTGTTCAGGCTCACACCTGAATGTTGCCTTGTAGAGCACTTGGGTGCTCAGACCAAAGTGATGTCACGTAGCACTGCTGAGATTTTAGCAGCCTGGATGTTATGTCAGAACTTGGGCTCATTCCCTGGCCCTGTTTAGTTTGCTAACAGACGTAGTCTCTGTCTCTGCAGAGACCTGGCTGTTCAGTTGATGGTTTCTTGAGCGTGTGCTGAAGAGGATTACAGTGTAAATGCTGGGTGAATCTAGTCTTTGGAAATGTCCAGGTATTTGCTTAATTCATATTCCTCTCTTCTTCCAGCCCAGCCTAACCTCCTAATATTAAGCCTGATTCTCTAGAAGTTAAAATCTCTGTCCATATGTAGATTTATGCATTACTTCACAATAACTTGCATCTGCTGGTTAATTGAGCTAAATTTGGCAAGAGCTAAAGGTTTAGAGGTCTTAAATTGCTGGATGTATGGTGAAAAACAGTAGTTGGTAAGGGTGAGGGCTCCAAATGAATGCTTCCACCAAGAGAAGGCAGGAAAGCCTGCCTTCTCTTGGTGGAAGCAGTCACAACACAAGTCTTGTCTTGCTGCCTGGCTGATCAGGACAGCTACAATGATGAGCAACTGCTGCTTGCCCGTCTGATAAGATAGCTGGGAGTACTGAGTGGAAGAAGAGGGAAGCCGTAGGGAACAAGAGGCCAGAGAAAAAGACAGAAGATGCAAATCTAGAGGAAAGTAGGCCTCCAGAGCCTGGTTGCTCAAAAATGCCCATGTTTGTTTTATTTTTCTGGAGAGTGCAAAGACTTTTTTCTTAGGTAGCAGAGATCTGATGTAGAGGTGGGGATTGTAACCTTTGAGTGCCTGGCCACAAAGGAGAATCCAGAATCCAAATGCTGAGGGCCTTGGTGCCTAGGGGAGGCATGCAGTGAAGGAGGTGTCTCAGAAGGGGAACATGCTGAGCGAGAAGATGCTTCAAGATAGTTAATAGAAAGGTGCTGAAGGCAAAAGTACAGAAGATTGTGTCCAGTTCTAATCACGCTCTGAGATTTAGGCACCTCACTCAGGAGGAAGCCTGGTGACTTGAGTGGGTGCACATCCAGTGAGTGTTTCTGAAAATACCTTTTCTCTCAAAGAACCGAACAGAGATCATTCTTTACTTTTAAAGCAAAAGTGGTGGAAGGAATTATGTAGTGTTTATATATTTTATGCGATGATGTGAAATACAGGCAAAGTCTTGGAACTAGAACCCAGGCTGTCCCTTTCTTAGTAAGTGACATAACTATTAGAGTTTAGAAACATGGTTTCTTGTATGCTTTTTTCTGGACCAGTGAGTCTCATATTTTGCAGGAAAACGTGGCAGCGATTCAACAAAAAGGCTGAAGAATGCCCTTTCTGGAGTCTGGTGGTTAGATCATTCACATGGGTGGTGGCAGATGTAAAAGAGAACGACTTGGGTCTCCCACATTGTAAGTACTCTGACAATTAGATTCTTGCAGGAAAGCATAACTTACAGTCTAAAGCAAAGTAGTTGTTACAGCTACATTTTGCAAGGAGCTTTATCCTCTTTAATAGATACGTGAATGTATACATTTACAAATGAAGTATATCTATTAGATCAACTCTTTGAGGAGTGACAGTTTCATTTCTGTTTTCTAAATCCTGATTGATTTCATGTTAGCTAGGTTTTGACCTGTGTGACCTTGTTAAAACTATAGCTGTTGTCAGACATTGACTGTAGCTGTGTAAAAGACTGTTTCCGCTGCCCAGATGATGTAGTTTAAAGCAGTCTGTGGTACCCTGCTGTGAAATGGGCTAAGAGCACTCATGTAAGTCAGCTACTGCATCTCAGAAGAAGAACAGCTTGATTGACCGTAGCAAACAGTTTTTAAGAACGGCATCTTTAACTGCTCCAGCCCCTTGCAAATTGAACACTTGTGTCCTGGGTTCAGCTGAGATAGAGTTAATTTTCACAGAAGCCTGGTAGGGGGCACAGCCAAGACACCTGACCTGAGCTAGCCAAGGAGCTATTCCATACCATGTGACATCATGCTCAGTATATAAATAGGGAGTGGGCTGGTGAGGAGGACTTGCTTTTTCAGCTCTCAGTAAGAGAAGCGACAGTGTCGGATTCCGGGTGGTGAACAGTTGCACTGTACATCACTTGGTTTTGTATGTTCTTTTATTAATACCGTTGTTGTTATAAATTCTCTCCTTGTATTATCCCAGTAAACTATCCTTATCTCAACCCACGAGGTTTTGGGTTTTTTTTTCCCTTTTTCTCCTTCCCGATTCCCCTCCCCATCCCACCAGAGGGGGACCGGAGGAGTGAGTGAAGACTTCGTAATACTTTGTTACCAACTGAACTGAAACCAAAACCACAACAACTTGTCAAGTGAAAAAAAAAAAAAAAATTTGCAAACATTATCCTTTCTGCTCATTCCGCGTATCTTGCAGAGAAATGGTGAAGATCTTCAGTTTATGTCAGTGCACTTAAACTGGCAGAGAGCATCAGCCAAAGGTTCCCCTTGTTGCTGTGTCCTCTGTGCCTCTGAGCGCGTTACCACGGGATTAGCTCAGTCAGGAAGACAGGTTCTCACAGCTCTGCTTCCTGTGCTCAGATGTGGCGTATTCCAAACGCTCGTGAGGTTTCACTGTAGCAACCAAGGTATTTGCAAAGCAGAAGAAGTTGCACCTGAAAATGTTAATATACAACCTGATTGCCAAACGTGTGCATTTTAAAAGATACTGAATTGGCTTGCTCTGCCTACCATTCTCAGGCTGTGGCTCTACTTGCCTCCATATGGGATTTGAACTGTGCTTCCCAGAGCAGATTCCTCTCAGCACATCCCATCTAAAGGTAGATAAGAATGAGACGTGGATGATCTAATGGAGCTTCATAGTTGCTGAATACCTGATTTAAGTGGTTAGGGATTATGCTCCCTGAGTACTGAGCAACTAGTTCTACCCAGAGCCCAGTCATGACGGGGTTTTTCATCAGTTTTCAATTTTCAGACCTTTAAGTACTTCTTGGTGGAGTTATGGATCCTGTGGAGCAAGTTCAAGCCTACTGGCAATAGCTATTTTGTAACTGAGTATTTTAGATTCAACCTTAGGTTTAAAGTCATAGGTCTATTTATACGAAGAAGTGAGACAAGTCAAACCAGTCCTAATAGATCCAAGTTGTACTGCTCTACCGTGCTTTGACTAGCTTTACTGTTCCTTATGCAGCCTTGCCACATCAAGTTTGGAAGTACAATACGTACCAGATCTGGATTCTGCCTACAATATATAAATAAAGTCTTCAGCTCAGTGGCTGTTATTTCTGCATAGTGCCCACACAACTGGATATATTTTATATAAAAATACTTATTCAGTAAAGTGAATGTAGTTTGCAAATACAAAAATTATTTGCTTTTCTGAGTAAAGGACTGTTATAAGAAGCCCTATTGAAAGTATGTCCAAAATTCCTTCTGTGTTACAGAAAATGACTCAGTTGAGCCTTTAGCTCAGTGGCTATTTTCTGGAACTTCTGGAACGGCTCTGAGGCTGAGCTGTTATATACTTAAAAATATAAATATCAAATCAAGCTTACCGTCATTTGGCAAATGTCACTGTAATTTTTTAACAGTTTTATGAAACAGGTTTCTAAGACTACAAATTCATAACTGGCAAAGCAATAAGCTATATACCTGGTAGCTGTTTCAGGTGTTATAATGTCCATGTAAGTAAATATGGCACTTTTCTGAATATGCTGACTTTGGACCTGAATAACGTATGCAGCAATGGTAGATTCTAGCGTGATACAAAAAGAGGTTACCAGTGGCCAAGGGTATGTGATTGTCTTGCAGCTAGTTTACATCCTATATGTTATTGTAAACCTGATAATAAATCCTTTATTCTGCTATAAGTCAGAAATAATTAAGTTGAAACCAGCAGAGTTAGACTGGTTTCAGGCAAATAAACTAGGAATTTGGGCAGTATTAACCCAGAAACCTGGAAATCGATGATATGGGGACTGAGTTCTGTGGCTCTCAGGAACACCTCCCAGTCAATGTTTTAAGTGGTACATGGGTGACACTATCCTATTCCTCATAACGTATTTGTTCACCTTAATTTCTATCCTTGTGACTTCGGCACCTTTCCTTTACAGAAATAAATACTCAGGTTCATGAATATAACACATTTTAACTTTGAACTTGGATGATTATGTAGTGAGAACATAACTAACACGTGTTCTTCCATAGCCATATGGGTAAATAAAAGTAAGAAAAAAAGACTGGGTTTTGGATATCTTAGAAACAGGAAAATAAGGTAAATTAATGTCTCTGAGTAATTCCATGAGTCTTTTGTCTGAAATAATGTAAGGAGTATTATAAATATAACAAAAAGTCAGACATAGCGAATGATGCTTAACAGCTGTTGAGAAAACCTGACAAACACAGTCTTTGGGTTTCCTGCATTTACACGTGGCCATCTATGGGGTAGAGTTGCCTCATTGAACTAAATGGGACTTTTCAGATTTATGAAGTTGTTTATATCCATATATTGTGTTGTAATAGCCAAATTTGTTATTCATTTGTCAATACTTTTTATTTTTTAAGAAATTAAGGGGTCAAACTGTTGCAATATTATGGTTAACTTAAAGCAAATATGCTCATTTTACTTGAAATAAGATGAGGAGTCATGTGGAAGGGTTTTGTTCAAGTTCAGATTTGAATTTGGGAAAGAATATGAGCTTGTAAACAGGAAATTCTCTTTTGCAAACTGCAATGCCAAACACATCTTGATACATACAGAAACGATCATAAATTGCTCTTTGTTTATAGAACTACTATAGCTTTAATAGAAGATTACATTTTGGAAGAGCTGTCTGGAAGTTATTGTGGAGGGCATCAGACTTCCTACCTCACAAGCATTTTAGTTTGTTAGGAATATTTAGTTTGATAGGTGTCAGTACATTTTCCTGTTGCTCATGTGCAAGTGCATTTTTGCAATACACTTTTCTACAGCGATCGTCAATTTTGCTTTATATGCAGCAGAGGGAACTACTGTTACTGTGACAAAATGGACAGAAAGTAAATGTATGTAGTATTGTAATAAAAGCACAGAAAGTAGGAAATGAGGGTTTAAAGCTAATGTAAGTACATGAGGTGATTGAAGTGAAAATTATACTTTCTGAGTCAGGATGATGCTTTTTTAATGATACTTGAGATAATGCTTTTGAATTAATGGCTGAAATTGAATTTTGTTCAGGTAATTCATACACTATCTGAAGACTAAAAGGTCTTGGAGGGAGTTTTCACCTTTTACTTTCTTTAACTGTCATTAGCATATTCAGCTGGGAGGTTTTCTTGTGCCATTGTTTATTCTTTCTTGACCTAAAACCTATGCCAGAGCAAGATTTTTGTGCCAGATAGTGTTAGTACTTGCCCTGCTGAATAGCTCTTTCTTTCACATAAGGTAATTTCCATGTGTGCTGCCCAGCAGGGTATTTCAGATGAAGAATTGATATGATGTTGGGTGTTTAATTTGAAGGTTCATATAACAGGTTTGCTATCCATGCAGTTTTGTTATTATCTGGAAGGAAAGTTTTGACATATGTAATTGTCCACCGACCACTGAAATATTCAGACATGCTTTATAATTATATGGAGAAACCTTATGGGCTCAGCTGCAAAACTCACTGTCCAAAGCAAATAATGGAGACTTGGCTGCAGACTACGTTCCCCTCCTCAAATAAGACATTAGCAGAGAGAACAGAATAAGACTTCTGTATGAAAAAGTGCTGTGGCATTTAATAGAAAATGATAACCTTTCTACATGAATTATGAACCAACCTATAAAAATGAACAAGAAAAGATATGCTTCTTCTCCAATTCTGTATGACAATTAAGAAGGTATATAGAACAGATGCTCAGGTATTAATTCTACAGATTTTTACAGCAATTCTTTTAGAATTTTAATAAGTTATCTGTTCCTAAGGATTAGTTCATATTGAACTTTAAAGGACTTCTATTTTATTCTCTCTTACAAAATTATAAAAGATTTTTCCACATGAATGTAAAGGCCATGGTTGGAAGGCCTCCTTTTCTCGAAAATCAAAGGAAAACATAGATTTCAGTGGGAGGCGCTGATTTTGGTGATCTTACCATCCTCTGTATATGAATTTTAAGTTTCTCAGTCCAGAATAGCTGCTGATCTATAGGGACCCGAATGACAAACTCAGCGAGAGAGGCTTGAGTTCTCCTTTTGAACTGTTGGGCCACGCTGTTGCCAGTTTTGTCAGTGTAGCTGCTACGAGGAAATACAGAAATCGGTGAGAGTAAGTTTTTGGACCACTACCTTTAGATTGTAACTTTGTGGATTCCTGTAACGTATAATGGGATAGGCAGGAGGTTTTAGGGCAGTCGTATGATATTAGGACTATAAAGGTTTTGGTAATGTTCTTAAGAGCATGGGGACTGAACATAAATATGTTTATTGCAAAATCCAACACTTGCTGGTAAAAGATACAGGAGAATAAAAAGCCTGTTTTCTCTTAGAAATGAACATATATTTTTTCTGCTTTTTTGGTCAAAGTGTACTTTTAATTAGAGTTTCCTGGCAACTTCCGCTGCTGCTGTTCATTGTAGTTTATTGTCATATTTGATCTAACAATGTATAGCCGTCTTAAACCTACAGATGGCTTGCAGCATGCCAAATGGCATTCTGATTTTTATACATAGGGCTGGCACTTTGTGTATGTGTGTGCAATAGGCACATGTGTACACGGAAGCCACTGAAGCAGTGTTTACTAAAGTCACTGGTATATTCCTGAGTTGAGCACCGTTGTCATGCACAACAACAATTTTCCCTTCTTTGTTTTACATAAGTTTGTGAACTAATAGCTTGTGAAGATGATTTTCCTTTCTGGCTTTGCAGATCTAGCATTTCTTCATTGTAAGAATCTAGTTTTACTCTGCACACAGTAGCTGTACTCTGTGAAAAATTTGCTTTGGTTGTTCCAGCATGTGTAGTTACATACGGTAATTGCAGTTTAGTTTTAGAAATTTATACAGGGGAACATGTGTAAAGTCTGTGTGTTGAGTTGAGGGTACATTAGTCTGAGGAAAACCTCAGCTGAATAAAGACAAAGTTTCGAACTTTGTAAACTAAATAAGCACTTCCCTGGATCCCAGTTTCCCACAGTTTTATTGTGTATGTATAGCAGTATGTCTCAGACAGCTTGTCATGTGGAGAGAGGTTTCATGTGATGGGTTAGTGCATCACATGATATGGATTTACGTGTTCTTTTTTCTTTTTTTTTTTTTTTTTTTTTTTAAGCTGAGACTGAGACACCATTGCAAATTGAACTTTTGGAAGAGAACGGCAGCGACAATATTAATATAAATACTTCATAAAAAAGGCAAGCTTTTGCTGTGGTTCACTGATTGTTGCCAAAGACATACAGCTGGCTCTCTGCATCTCTCTAGAAAAGCTTAGCAATAGCTAGGCATCATTTCTGACAGACCATTGTGGTTTGGGACTCCTTGGAAACTCACAGGGATTGGTTTGATGGAGAGATTTTCCATCAGACTCCCTGGAGCATCTGTGCTTTCAGAGAAGGGTTTCACTTCTCAGTCTGACAGGCAGGGACGTGTGCTGTGCTTCCCTCTTCAGAGGAAGGAGCGCTAAAGCACAACTTGCTCACTGCTTTTAGTGAAAGATGCCAGAACCCATCTCCTCCCTGTGCTTCCCAGGCAGCATCTCCATTGGATTCAGTGGCTTCTTGCATCTCTGTAATACTTCATGGCACAGGAGTCAACGTGAGTTTCGATTAGAGGGAACTTTTTAGTTGTAGCCTGTCTTAGACACTCTGTCAGTCTGCTCAAAGCCACAGCTGACCTGCCTCAAGCTGCTCTAAGTTGTTGCCTCCAAACCTGTAATAATTCACATGAAAACTTACTTTTTTGAATTTCGCAAAGAAATCCAAAGCCAAAATCCGTGGAGTACATGAAGCCAGTTTGCCTGCATCAAAAGCAGTTCTGCTCTCCTCCGCTCACTCTTGTCGAAGCAGGGTATGGAAAAGGAGGCTTGTAATTCTGAAAGACTTCTTTCAGAAGTTTGCTTGGTCAAAGGTTGTCACAAAGAGTTTTTATTGCAATCAGAGGCAAGGTTTTATATCAGAGTAAGTCCATACAGGATAAATTCCTTTATCCTCCTAAAATAACTGTTTGGAAGTAAGATGTAATTCTGTCTATCAGAGGCTAAGCTCAGAGAGCAGGGAATGGTGTTCTGGCCAAGAGGTACCCGAACAAAGACTTCAGTCAGACATCAAGATACTGAGCTGTGGGTGGTTCTTAGTATTTTACCTTCTTACCTTCGGTCTGTGCTAAAAGATTAAAGAGGCGCAAAGTGTCAGATTAGGATTTGGTTGGCCATAACCTTTTAATTTGATTGTGCCTTTTTTCTGTACTTTTCTAGTTCTGTAGCTCATTTCACTTGTGATGTTTGTTTATGCCATTGCTATTTTATGTAGGACTAATCAGTGTGATTGAAGAGTCAGGGAGAACGACTGGAGAGTTTAGCCTTAGTTCTTGGGGGAAGTAATTACATTTCGATGGTAACAAAACATTGGAGAGAGAATAGAGCTTGTTTTAGTCAAAGGCTAATTAAACATAGGGGGTGTGTGTAGTTTTTTTAAGATTTTGAGAGGGATGCATGTAGGGGTAGAGTTCATGTAGCAGAGTTCAAATCAGCAATTCATCTTTACCCCTTGTATCTTTTATTTTTTTGCACTATTAGGGAGTTATCTGACATTAATAAATCTGTACCCTAGCCCAAGAAGTTATGTTATGCCCGTGAAGTGAAGGGGGTTTGTGCCTGCAGCAGCATATCCTTTCCAGCCTTGTGGGTTAGGTTGTTCTTGTCTTTGAACAGGCCTTTCTGTTCTCACTATGAAATACCTGCTCTATGTTGGTTTCGTACTGGCAAGTGAAATTCTGGGTGAGCTGAGGAGATAAGAAGTGGAGTGGAAAATTGAAACTTTCTCAGTTGTTATTGTAATCTTGGTGGTGTTTTTAACTGTATTGCTATTAATTTAACATTGTGTGTCTGCAGATACTGTATCATGAAGCACAACGTGGATGTGAACGTGTAGCATTGCTCAGGTTCTCTGCACTGTAGTCTGCATTATTTCATTATATTTACAATTGCTGCAGTTAACTGTTTTGATTAGTTGTGTTATCTGGGAAAGCACTTTTGATGGAAACAAGGTACTGTGTGGGAAGTTGGAAGCCCTGGGTGATTCTACTGACAGGATAATGGGTAGCCTGACTGGTAGTGTCTACAGCGGGAGCCCATGGAGCACCCCACTTCCCAGAGGACCGCAGGTCTATATCTCATTGCGTGTTGCGACTCTTTTTCCCAATGGTCTGTATCCCCTGATTTCCATTACAAAGGAGCCCTGGATGAAGGGTTAGGGAATGAAGAATCCTGTTATCTACCAGTCCCACAGCCTGGGATAGCAAAAGCTCAGGACTGCAGTGTGCACTATGAAGAACAGCTGGGCTGCTGCACAGAGACAGCCGCTGTTACTAGTCACACCTGGAGTCTCAACTATTTGAGATTTCGTCCCAGCTTTATGCTTGGCTTTCTGTATGAACTTGAGGAATTTACTTAAGAAATGTAGTTTAATGCATAAACCTGCTGCATAAGCATGCATAATGTTTTGGTGAGCAGTAGCACAGAGGAAGATCTAGGAATCAGAGGGGATTGCAGACTGACCAGTAGTCAAGATTGCCATGCTGTTGCAGAAGAGGAACCTTGTTCTGAGAAGTATTTGAAATAAGAACTTGTGAACAGTAATTGGCATAGTCGACTGAGTACTTGAGGCATCAGCAGTAGTGTTGCATCCATGTTTTGGGGCGTCATGTTACAATGATGTAATTTAAAATAAAAAAACAAAAAAAAAAAGAAAAAAGGAAAATAAATAAATGAGAGAATAAGAGAGGGAACTGCAAGGATAGCAACAGGTATAAGAGGTTTGAAAAGCATGATCTACATGGAACGACTAAAGGAAAACTTCAGCAAAGTATTTTAAGAAGTATTTTAAGGAGTAGCCTGCAGGCTGTGGGCCAGACAAAGCTTGCCAAAATAATTCAAACAGCTTCTGTCAGCTCCTGCCTACCTGCTTTCTGAGCCATTAATTCATGGACAAGACCCAGGTTGTGGTGCCCGCTTTCCCAGTTTTTCTTCAACGTGTGCCCTGTGGGGTGCTGGGGGACCTGCAAGCCAGTCATTTGGTGAGCCATGTAGGTACACGTTGGAGGATGCCAATAATGTGGGAAGTACCAGCATGGTTTGCCCTCAGGTGGCTGTGTGATAGACCTTGCGGGTTGTTTTGGGACAGATGTCACTTCTGAGTTAGACAAACATCTGAAGTGTATTGCAGAGTGATATTTAGTCCTCCTTCAGAGAAAGGGAAAGGTATAGGATGGTTGTCTTGAGGTCCCCAACTGATGATATTTTCCTGTCTTCAGTTTTGCTTTTTAGGAAATATAGTGTGAAGTGGGGTGGGGAAGAAGGAATGGAGCACATAGAGTGAAAGGGGGAAGGATGTAAAGCGGTGGTCAGGCTTCACAAACTGTGAAATAATGTTAGTAAGTTCTTTTTGACAACTCCCTCTTATGATCAAATTCTTCTTCCAAATGCATGGGCAAATGCTTGTCAGATGGAAACTAAAATACCAATACAACTGTGCTGCCACCCGCAGAAAATGTCACACGTCTTGGCTGGGAGATGTAGATCTGAGGAGGGGGCGGAGTAAAGCCTTCTTAAAATGCAGGAATAGTTATTTCTCCTTATCCTGACCTTTTTCTATTTAGCGTATGGTTCCTTCTCTTTCTTGATCTTTTTTTCCTATGGTGGTATTTCTAAATACTGATGCGACAGCACATGGCCCAACAAGGTTTCATTTAAAGGATTTTAAACTCTCTAAACTAAAATATTTTGGTAGGAGTCATAGATCAGGTTGCTCTTACTCTAGTGAGGGGTTTTGCTAGTACCCCTGCACAACTGAACAGTTTGGAGATTTCTGTGTTGGTCCATTTCTAATTAAATAGTAAGCTGCTGCCTGCTTTCTGGCCTTCAAGCCTTTTACTACCTGAATCTGGAGAACAGGCTGTAAAACATTAAATATGGGAAAGCTGGGAAATGTAACACGCTGTAAATGTATGAAGGTAGGAGCTCAAATATGTGTGGACATAAAGATTTTATTTCTTTACATAAGGTTTAAATGAAGAGTCTGCAGTATAAATCTCTGCTTTCAAAGTGAACTATCACTTTTCAGCAAGAAGGAAGGCAAGAACGACTATTAAGAAATAAATTATTACACCTTTAGGATGCATCAAAGCAATCCTAATAAGGCCATCCATATACGCAAATAAGTGAAGACCCCACCCTGCGCCCCCAAAATATATCACAGGACTTTTTCTTTCAATTTTTTTATCTGCAGTCCGGAATTGTGTAGTTTTGCTTTTTTCTTGTGTTGTGAACAAGACATGCAAAGGTCACCATTATGCAATGAAACTGTCAGGAGACAGCTGGGAGGTCTTCATTTAATGCCCATTATGCCCCATATTTGATATCTGTATCTGGCTCCTAATGTGTGGTAGGCGGGGGTGGAGGATGATTGTAGTTTGGAGGAAACAAGATGTAGCAGCTCACTGGAAATCACTGGGGGGACAGGTTGGAGGTGATGTTTTATAAGCAGAGCACTGCTTTTAACTGAAAAGTATTACTTAAAACCTAATGTATTTATAAGCAGAATTTCTGAACACTCTGAGAAAACTTTTAACACTTCCAAATGAAAACTGAGAAATCCTAAATGTTTAGTGTAAAAGAGTGGCAGTTTAGATCTCCAGGCCAAATCTTGTTTGATTTTCTTAAACGTTTTATCCAGGTGGATTGATCACATTATTGTCTTTTTAAACGGAATTTTCCATTATGTTCTATGTGATTTTGAAAGTAATTTTTCTCAGCTGGTTGTTGAAGTGGTGGGATCGGCAGCACTCCCCAATATGGCTGCTCTGAATATTTCTTATGTAGATGGACCTTAAAGGAGATCTCCTGGATCTTTCTAAGCATGGAACAACGGAGCACTCATCAACTGATGGTATGAGGCCTTTAAACTTTCATGCTCCACTGCTGCGAGTGGAGACTTTTTCCACAAGTGAGCTTGTATTCAGTTGTGTGGCAATATTTTTCTCTTGTATACTCAAATAATATTATCTCAAGTTCATTGAAAAGCCACCCCTGTTGAAACAGTAGTAAAATCCATGTTATGTACAGGAGGTATAGTCAATTAACCAATTATGTGTTTTGTTAAACAAATTTTGTATCTGCTTGCATCCTGTACAGTAAAGTATCAGAAAGCGCTGTTGGGTCCAGGGTATGTAGAACAAAAACCAGCATTGTTTTACTGAAATGATGAACCCCAGGCAAAAGGAAGAAATGAGCATTTAAGCTGAACTGAGTTACTATTCAGAAGAAACACGATGCTATCATACTTTATATGAAAACCTCTCGTGGTTGGGGGAAGGCAGCCTTTTCCTTCTCCCAGCAAGTCTGAAGTTAGTTTTGGCTTGAGATGGAGGCAGAGGGTTGAGTATCTCCCAGAGTCGTTTGCTAACTTCATATTGCTCAGTCAGCTGTCTGAAATGGATGATTGCACTGAGGTGGGTTTCTGCACAGTATTGATGTTCTGAGTTGTTGGCGTGGGGTGGATCTTGAAGAAGGAGCCTGCATCTCATAAAGATCCTATTGATAAAATGTTAATAAATGACCTCTGCATCTAGCTGTTATTGGTATTCTGGGGCATATTAACTGCACCTAAATTATTGCGTAGGAAAGACCTATGAAATTTATTTGACTTCAATGACCTCCTTAGAGAATGGGCTTTGTAATATGCTGAACGACTTTTTTTTTTTCCAATATACCTTTATGAGGTTCCCTGTTAGGAACACTCTGTCTGATATAGGTTTACTTGATTTTGGCCCTTGCCATGGGCTTGTAAATTACTTTCAGCCATATACGGGACTGTGTAATACCTCCCAGAAGTCTAGAGCATAAAAGAAATGAAGATACAGTCTGGGCTGTGGTATTAGACTATGGCTCTCACATTTATTGCTCTTATATGTTATCAGCCTGCTTCTCAGATTCTACCCCTTCTCCCAAGATCTACTTTTTACTTGTGTAGCTGCTTGTGAAATACTGGTCTCTCTCAAATCCTTGTTTATTCAGACCTACGGTGTCAGTTCTGGGACAGAGAGGTCTGACTTAGCTTGGTTAGCCTGGGATACTCAAAGCAGGCTAGCAGTGCCACCATGGTGTTTCATCGAGTGAATGTGACCTCTCCTCTGCAGCTCAGACAGAGCCACTCTTAATAATATTGTGGAACATCTTGCCCTTACATTTCCTAAATCACTGTTATTGTCAGAAGCTTTTCATAATCAAGTCCTTGTGGAAAGCTTATCGTAAGCAACTGAAAGAAACAGAAGTGACTATAATGACTGCTTTTGTGCAAGCTGTTGAAGCTCATTTAATGCAAATGTCATGGGCAAGTAATGAAGTCTGTGGCTGTTAGTTATGTTTTAATAATATCACTGATTTCCTAATGCACGTAACTTTGCCTTCACAGAAGAAAAATCCTCTTTCTCTCAAAAAAAAAGACCATTCTCCTATGGGTAATTTATAGGTATAGCAGTTAGGCAAAGTGAATAAATATCTCACTACTGTTATATGATCACATATACCGCCATATTAACTGCAATTTCTGCTTTACTTTGAAGACCTATATAGCACATAGGAGCTGTGAACTGAAATCATCTTTAACATTCTGCTAAAAATGAAATAAAGAGTATAACCAGAGCATTACTGTTATGGTTATACTGATGTTGGAGTCCCATTCTCGAAGATAGCTCGCTAGATGGCAGCGATAGACAGCCCAGCCGCCTTCGGTACTCAGCTCCTTAGTATGCCTTGGAAAACTTGCAATAGTTTGAAAGGATAAAAAAATAAAAATGGATCTGTGCATGCATTTAAAATTATACATTTTAAATTGAAACCATTGTATTATTTTTCCTTAGTAGTTTTGACTATAGAGTGAGGACACATTCTTACTGGAAAACACATCGTAGAGCAGTCACTAGTTACCATTGTAAAAGGTTTGTGTTTGGAAATGTTTAGGTAGAATAATGCAAGAAAACTTTCATTTTTCCAGTGTGTTCCCTAACTGGCTCAAATGTTTGCTGCTGATACAGCCGTGGGTCTTGTGATCCCTAGGATGCAATTACAGGGCAGAGAAGGGAACACAAAAGCTTTGGACAAATTTTGATTTGCAGGGTAACTGTCAGATAAATGCTGTGGTAAAACCTCAACAGAGTGCTCGAAGCATCTATCTCTGAGTATGCTGATTTTTGTCTGTTTCTCCATTTTCTCTGAAGCGTAGCTGTGCTTTCATTTGATTTTGGATATGCATGCTTTCTTCAGGTTATTCACATTGTGATAGACTAAGTGCAAAGTTTTTCTTTTTCCTCCTGCATTCCTATGAAGCTGTTGGGTTCTAATGTATTTCCCGTGCACAGAGCAACTCTGTACATCGTTAATATAAAATAAGTTGCTTTCCACTGGAAGACAGTAGGAAGAAAGAACAAATGATGAGTTTCCGAGGGAAACCAAAGTGGGTATGTCTTCTAAATAGGCTGGAGTAATTGAGGGTGAAAGCACAGACTAATCTGGCTGCAGAAGTTTAAGAAATCCCCGCAGCTGCCTGCTTCATCCTTCTGCTGGAGACAATCATCCCTGGAGCAGAGATAACTTAGGTCTAGGTTTCAGCTAGCTCACTGCGCCATCTTAATGTGAATGGCTAGTAAAAGGATGGAATGGTCTTTATGTTGCAGATCAGGAAGATCCAGTTCCAGCCCTACTAATGGTAACTGGGAGGCAGTTTCCATGTTAGTGAATCAGTTCTGGATCAGACACACAGTGAGTCACTAACCTCCCTTCTCATTTTATTGTTCTTTCACCCAAGGTTTTCTGGTTATATCAACAAAGTACCTGGAGCTCTACTTTTGTTGACACATGATCTGTACGTGTGACAAGCAGGCAAAGAGTTCCATTTGTTCAAATACATGTTATAATTGGGCAACCACTCAGCTTTTCTAGAGAGTCTCCTTTCCAGATTTTCATGCAGATCCTCTTCCTGTTTGGCTTTTTTGTTTGTTTTTTTTGGTTTTGGGTGGGTTTTTTTGTTGTTTTTGTTGTGTGTGTGGTGGTTTTGGTGTTTGTTTTGGTTTTGTTTGTTTTGTTTTGCATGTGGACTTTATAGGAAACTGAGGAAGACTTTAAACTGCAATGTCAGTAAACGAACATTCTGATTTTTATCTTCTTTTCATAAGAGAAATTCTCCACTCTTAGTATTTTCGCTGACTAATACTATAGTCTCACAGTTATACTAAATCAAGTTTATGTACCCGGAGTTGAATTTGGGTATTACTTTGTGACCAGATAAGGATCTAGCTGAGTGTGAACTGTCTGTGAATCAACATGGATAAAGCAGCAGTGATGTCTCTCCAAGCAAAAAAGCATTTGAGAGGATGTGCAGAGCTGGGGTGTGATTCATCCCTACTTGGAATGGAAGCTGACTTAGCATCTTGGAGTACACAGGACTGGGTGCAGTTTAGCACGCCCTGAGTTGAAGAATAGACAGTTTATGCATTTTGTGTTTAGTTTTTGTTTCATTCCTGAATCTCTTACTGTTGTTTTCCATGGGCTTCAAAAATGCAGGTTAGGAAATCACTTTGTATGCCCTATAATGACAAAACAACTTCTAGCTGTGGATGAGTACTAGTGGAGTAGGACAGCATCACCAGCTGTGTCCACACTGACAGGCTGAGGCAAGCTAGGGGATGCTTTCAGGTGCTACCATGGCTGTCATCAGAGAGGGTGTCTGTTGGAGGCCATTTTGTGTCCTTTATGGGCTTTGCACCTGAGGTTCCCACTCCCTGAAACCAGGACATGGAAGACGGGACTCTTCCATGCATGGATGAGCCTGCCCTGATGTAGGTGGCATGCAATTAGTGTGCAGAAGTGGGAACAGAAAGTACTGCTGAATTTTTTTAGTGCATATGTAACCTAAGTGTCCATAAGATGTGGCTCTTGCATTACCGTAGTCTTTATGTTGCATGATAAAATCCTGTGACTGTGAATGAGGAAAGAGTTTAAATGCCTGTGGTGATTTGCCAGAAAGGAATTGGGGTAGGCCAGCTCAGGCTGATTGCAGGAATTCTCAGCCTTCTTATGTTGTAATCATTCTTCTCACCATGATGAAGTTTTGCAGTCTTGGCTTTCTTTGAATTCTGTCACTGCCCTTGCAATCTGGAGTAGCAGCGGTAAGCAATAGTGCCTTTCATCATCTACAGCTAGGCAGGAGATTGGGATCACTCCTGCAGAGTGTGTAATGGCCCTCCATCCCTCTAGTGGCAAGGTTAGGCTCTAATTAAAGCCAATCTTTGAGGAATTCACAGCTATTACAGAGCAATCCCATCTGCAAGGTGAGCTTCTGAGAGAGGATAATGCTTGTGCTCATGTTTCTGCCCTAGTTTCCTGTTCTCATCCAGGTGCAACTCAAGCTGTTGGTGATTATCTTTAAATCCTAGCATGTCTGGGACCTGTTATCTAAGGCACAGCCTCTCACCCCATACTAAGTTGTGGGACATACAACTGGCTGTTTGTTCCTGAGGTGAAGCTTTCCATGGGAGGTTATGGGGTTTTCCTATTAGAAAGCTTCTCATCTCAGGAATTTGCCCCTTCCCCTTCCTCCCTTCTCTCCCCTTGACAGCCTGCCAACACACAGGTCTTATGATTTTCCAACAGACTGTATGAATTAGCTGGTGTCCCTTTTCCTCTGTTTTGGTATGTGTCTTTTCCAGTTAATATTTGTGTGGCTTTCTCAAAGTGTTTTTTTGCTGATGTCCTGCATTGTGGGTACTTCGTGGAGTCATTCTCTACCTCTTCTTCTCTACCCTCGAATTTTAAGAGGAATAATTTTGATTGCTGTAGCCATTATACAGCTCTATTAATGAAAATACGCAATGTAAACATACGTTAGGCTTTAATAAATGATCAATAATTGGTTTAAGAATGGCTTTAAATAGTTAACATAATTCCAGCAGTTAGGTTGTTTATAGCTATCCTACCTTCCAATTTTCAGATTTTTAGCCATTTGTAACACATGTATGTTCATGTCTGCAATGAGTATCATTTCTTTCTCACTATCCCTTTGCAAGGTACCCATAAAAGAGCATTGATAAGAAGTGTCACTAAACAGGGATTCATACTATATGTTTTTGGGGGAGGAAAAACTTCATTTTCTTGTGAAAAAAAATCATCACTTGCACTTAGTTTAAGAAAATAAAAGTTGTTTGGGATCTGGTGGAAAGGCTCCTGGAACTTCCTTCTCCTTTCCTCTTGCCCTCACTTGTTTTTGTCTATTGGCAGATCTTCTTGTGATAGAGCACTGTTTCAGCGTCCTCATTAGGATTCTTCAGAAAACTGATTTCTCCCCCTGTCTTCTTGAGGTTGATGGCAGCCTTCCCATTTCCTCCTCTGGAAGTTGTCTGTTCCAATACCACGATAGTAAAGATTTGGATTCGTTAATACAGCACTGGTTCTGGTTCCAATAAGTTTTAATTGTAGTGAAATGGCGAGATGCTTCATGTGATTTGTCCTGGTCTACCCTAATTGCTGAGTAATGGCCAGTATCGTATTTGTTCAGTCAATCCTATAGGGCTAGGCTCAGCCACAGACACATTTTGTAGTGAAAACAAATCATGAAAAATGGGTGTCGGCACCCATCCATTTTTCTGTAGCTGAATCCAGAAGTGCTCAATTATATATATTACTGTAAAGGGAAGAATCTTTCTGTCAGCATCTATAAAAACTATTGAGGTATCCAATTATGTAAACTATTATACCTCTAGAAACTGTGAATTTGTAAAGAGCACTTTCTGCTTGCAGAGATTTCTCTTACAAGAGGAAAAGTGAATATTAGCCGTAGTAGTTCCACCAGCTCAGTGTCTTGTGGTAGCTTCCTTTTGCACACAGTTTGTAGGAGGAGGGTGAGAGGGTGCTGCATGAAGCTGAAAAAGATTGGAGAGCTGTGCAAGGACGTAGCTGATGGCTCCATAAATGAGTAGACCACCAGCCAAACTCTTCTGGGACACTGGAGGAGATAAACAACAGTACAGTATCTCTGAAACTGAAGTAATAAGTATGGGGCATGTTGGGGCTTCGCCCTTCAACCAGGACAGATGTCGGGTTTACCATACCCATTTATTTCTTGTAGGCAGGATAAGGAGGAAAACTTTAAGCTATCTTACTCAGTGGAGGTTTGTGAAATATCATACTGGTTGGATTGCTGTGAAAGGATGACTAAAGTACCCTTCAAAGCTTCACTCAGAACAGCTTCTTTGCTCCTGGTTTGTCCTGAAACAGCTGGTCTTGCTCAGTTAGGGAGGACTTAATGAAAAAAAGGAATTAACCGTGATTCTTCAGCAGCAACATCTCCCACATTGTATGCTCGTAAAAAAGTAAAACAGCAGTGTTAGCCGCAGCATTTTAAGAGCCTGTGAATCCTAAAGTCTCTTGCTGTTGGTAAGGGATACAGCTGCCTCTTGCAAGGCTACACTGATACCCCCTCCACCTGGATTTGTCTTTAGCAATTTGTACATGAGAACTGGTCCTTTGTGCTGTTGTAAGCTGCCTTACAGTAGTGTTGGACAAATATGCATGAAGATAGCCTTTGTCTGAAGGATGAGTTACAGTCAAAAAGCATATTCCCACCTTCAAAATGCAGAAAAATCATTACAGCTTTCAAGAGCTCTTCTTGAATCTCAAATACTTGGAGATTTTTCTGCCTCAGAGCTTGAGGCCTTGTCCTTTCAGGACTGTTAATTCTGATTGGAACTATTACTGTATGAACATTAATGGGTTGGATTATTCTTCAAGAATGTCCTCACTTTACATGTTCAAGAGCACGTGACTTGTAGCTTCTTTCCCAGGGTCCTTTGCATTCTTTTTTCCACACAGTGCATGCAGTGGCAGTGAACATTTTCAGTATTCATTATGCCCAAGGGAGGAATAAACCAAAACCATCAGTGCTACAGCATTTTCCTATGGTGGTGGTTGTCTCTAGAAAAAGTTTCTGCTTCATGAAGATAAACACAACAAGGAGTAATATGTGATAGGTTAGACTCCTTTATCATTAACATGCAGTTAAGTACATAGATGAATGACAGCCAAGAAGGGCCAAAAATGTAATCACCTAAATGATTGCAGATAAATTGCTCAGGAATGGCCTTAAGCCTTTGAATAACTATGAAGAAGACATCTTATGCTTTTGATTAATCCCTGAATATTCTTACCTGATCTCTCTCTTTCTGTATTGTCATCAACAAAAACCAAATGGAGACATTCTGCAGATGTGCTCTCCATTTCAAATCCAGGATGGCTTTGACTTTAGGGAGTGTAGGTGGGAGAAAAGTTTGGCTCTCCACAGGTAAGGTTCAAAAACGTTGAAGAAACAAATGCTGTGGTAAAACCCTGATTACCCAAAGAAGAGAGACCCCATGATAACTGGAAGGTTGGGAGAATTAGGGAGGCTGGCCAGGAGACTTCAGAGGTGATTGACGGGCTCCCTAGGTTCCCATCAGTCAGCTGGGGTCCCCAGGGACCACTGTGTTAGCAGGAGGTGGCAGCTGTGCTCTAGGACTTCTATGATAAAGCACATAGTCTTTATGCACTGGTCAGACTTCAGCACATAAAGCTTTAAAACTGATTTTCAGTATTCACACTTTTCACTTAGGCCATCAACAGCTGTGAGAAAAACCAGAAAATTATGACATAATTTGAGCTATTAGTAACTGAGAATTTACAAACTCTGCCGTATGCAGCTGCAACAAGTGATCCTGTAACTGGGAAACTGCAAATATGTCAAAACCAGCAATAAATATCTACAAGTTTCTATAACAACAACAACAGTCCTCAAACACCATTGCAAGAAAATGCTCGTTAAGACCTGCTTAAAATAGAGAGTTAAAGAGGCTTGAGCAAATTTTTTTCCAAGGCTGAACTTGCCAGAGCTGATTCAGTTCTCCTGTAGGCTTGAAATTGCTCAGCCAGAGGACTCCCATTCTCACGGCAGGAAGCTACTGTCTTGAAACTGCATGTTTAAAATATAACAGCCTATAATGCTAAATGCCTATGGCACCACAACTCTAATTTGCAAAGCTTTATAAGAAAGTTCATTTACTGCACCAGAGGTTTCTTACACTGTTTGGGACAGAAAGCAGGCATCCCATCTCACTTGAGGCCGCTTACTTACAATCTGAATTAAGTAAAGAAAAGCAGTGATTGGCACTGTTCAGAGAACAGCAAACAGTGGCACAAGGTGAACAGCTTGAGCCTGTGGGGAGAGCCAGGGCAGAACTTCTGATTCTGGTTTACTTCTGAAAGCAAGTATGTTGTGTGAACACAGCCATAAATGTCTAAGGTTGAGCTTGGAGATTCCTGCCTTTCCACATTTCTTCTACTGGGGTCAGAAACAGGAATTGGGGTGCAGATAGTTACAAGATATTGGAAGAATGGGATGCTGGTTGAAATTGGTGATCTGTAAAAGGTTTGCAGGAGGGCTTCTGTTAGCATTAAGTGGTCAGAGTGTGTCTTCAGGAGGTCCTCTGGGGACAGAGTACTTTCAACGACCTCTTACACTGAGGTGGCCTTTAAATATTCACTTGGTTTGTAATCTCAAAGTGTGTGTTTCATTGCAATATTTGTTTTAACAAAATCATGATAGAATAATGAATTGGACTAATGAGAACTCAAAGCTTTACTTCTTTTTCAGAATGTAGAAAAAGTTCTCCTTGTAGCTTCTGAGATACTGCTTTATCACTATGTATCTTGCTAGTTAGAAGAGGATAAAGAGAATAATTTCTGTTTTAAAGCTGAAGGACTGAGGCACAAAGAAGGCAGGACTTGTTAAATTGACCCTGAAAGTCTGTGGCAGAGTGAAGAACTGGTATCCTAAATGCCAACCTGGCAGAGGGCTACATGTCTAAATACTTAGTAAATAATCATGTGGATTACGCTGTGGATGTGGTAAGTGTGCTGTCTGACAGATGAGTAAGCTGAGAAATACAGTCTTTAGAATGCTTGTCTCATAGGAGGTCTCTGGAAGTGAATCCGATTTCTCCAGGGAGTGTTTTGTCCTTGGTCATTTGAATGTCCTTTTAATGCTGAATTTATGAGACTGTGTATTGAGAAAGTTTAGTGGTTTACGAGTGCAATTCCTCATGCAGAAGGCAGTAAGAAAATAACATCATTCTGCCTTAGGCCCTTAATTGATATGATTTTAATATCTGTGTTCTACACTTTCAGAGGTAGACAAGAGTCAAAAGAAAATAGAAGAAATTTCAAATCTCAATGAGTATCAGGGTTTTAAAGCAAAAAATGAAATATATCTATATATAGTTTGCAAAAATGAAATATGTGTATATATACATATATATAGGTACTGAATAGCAAATAGTGGGAGTTCTTTGAATGAGGTCATATTAGCATCTGCAAGTATGTGACTTAAATTCCAGATGAGACTCTCAAGTTATTAGTAAAGGTATCATTCAATTGCATCTTGTAAAATGTTTTCTGTTATTAATTGGATTTTTAATACGGTTTGTGCTCAAGGGAAGCTATAATGACTTTATGGGTGTGGACATTAGGCAGACATTAGTGACATGTTGAAAATAACATGGACTGGAATTTTCATGAAGATGTAGTGATTCCTTCATAACTTAAAGCTTTTAAATCAGGAGTAGACCTCTTTCTGAAGAACATGTCATTAACTCAGATGGAATCTATAACCTTGATGCAAAACTTGGAGTCATGTTCAGTGGTCTGTCTTGTGGAGAAGGTCATACTGGAAAGACAAATTTGTTCCTTTCAGCTATACGAATGAAAGAAGCTCTTGACTTTTAGGCCTGTAACTTAAACTTAAACATGTCTGAAAGAAAAAGCATGTGGGGATGTGCGTGTTAGGAAATAGGGAAGATTTTCGACAAAAATGTTGCTATGGTGGACACTAAAAGACAGATCTCTTCTGTATTTTCCCTAAAATTCCAGGCGAGTGCAAGCTAGAAGGAATCAGCAGGAAAAGTTACAGACATTTGCAGAAACTCACTGAAGCTAGGTACAAAAAATCTCTTCAAGTCCAAATACTTTTTCACCAAACAAGGCAGTAAATCTGTAGCTTGCAAAGACTAATGTAAATGTAGCTTTAGGAAGGCAGGTTCTTGGTCCAAACAAACCATATCTCTTTTGGAGTCCAGTGTGGTTAAAGAACAGTCCTTGCCGTAGTTCTGTGTGTGCGTGAAGCGATGAAATGGATACAGCAGAACATTATGGGAAATGTAGCTGCGAGAGAAGGTGGGAGGACTTAAATACTTATGGAAATCTCAGGAGGATGGACCTTCATCTGGTGAAACTCAACATAGATCCTTATAAAATGTTCAGTGGTCTTGCAGTAGAGTTATATGGATTTACACCACATTGTGTCTGGACTTAGAATGATGAACAGAGTTCAAAGGGAGAGGGCTCACCTGTATGCTTGGGACCTTTTCCCAAATGCCTAACAGGAGCTGATTAAATGCTTGTCTACTGCTGGAGGGAAAACAAAACAAAAA
>VYZV01017243.1:0-23762 GCA_013401275.1 Pandion haliaetus | reverse complement strand
AGATTTATAAACCTTTCTGATCTCTTAAGTTTTCTTCATGGTTAGGTTGCAACAATTCGAGTCTTTCAGGCAAATAGCTTTTTTTTTTTTTAATCTTTTCTCTTTTCCTATTTTCCATGGTACTTACAGAACAGTGAGTAACAGTTTATGTATTATCAGCTTATATATGAAGCAAGTTGTCTGACTCTGAGGCACACATTTATAATAAAAAGATTTTTTTAATGATCCAGCAGTATACTTTTTATGCCTGATTTTAAAATAGTGTGAGTTTTGCCTGCTCTGGAAATGGAACATGATTATTTGATTTCATAAAGTTTAAGGAAGTGTGACAATGAATTCAGGAGACAGCATGGTTAGGCTAAGGACTCTGTCTTGTTTTACTTTATTCAAAGTTTTACAGATAATCTATCTTGTTTCTCTTTAAGAAAAATGTCAGTCTGGTCATGGCCTGCAAAAATACTGAAAGAACACCTTTTATTCAATTAGCATTAACTAAGACTATAGCATTTAACCATTCATTTAAGGGAAAACATTAAAACCCCAATATGCTCTAGCATATGAACATCAAAGCCCATTTGGACCAAAAAGTCCAAAGTTACTCTTTGTCAGTTTGCAAGTCATTATCCATTGTAGAGGTAGGTGATTGCAACTTTGCTCCTGTTGTTTATAGCAGGAACACCTGACAATAATTACACCATTGTCAGAAATTTCTCCCAAAATGATTTAGGGTGCAGTAGCTGAGATGAAAGAGACTTGGATTTGGCACAACTGATTCAACTGTATCTTGAGAATGATGAACTGAATGAAAAATACATGTCCAGATTTTCCATTCTGAGATTTTTTTTTTTTTCACTTTGAGGCTAGGGACAGCTTTGAAGTGGATAACTAAGAAAAAAATTGACCGTTGTACAAGAATGAGTTTCTTATAAATCTTTATAATTTTGTGTGCGTGTGTTGATACTGTTTATTATGAGAGAAGAAAGCAATGCATGCTAAAGGGAAAAGTCTGTTTAAACACTGTTTTAGAAAGCTTTAAGAATTAGTTGGTAAATTATTACCACTTAGGTTACAGCTGGCCTTAGGGTTTTTTTATCATATGACTTCTATTTCACAAGTAAGAGGTCTTCTGTTCTGCTTCCCCATATACAGAATTCCTTCCACTGCTTATTTTACTCCCTTTATCTTCTTAGTTGCATACTATAGTGAAGTATGCTAGTGCTCAGCTATGTATGTGTAAAAGTCGATAAAACACGATTTCTTGTGTTCATGTCTGGGCAAAATCTGGCATCCCACTTATCATGGGAGAGTACTAGATTTGTGAGGTCGTTGATAGCTGGCTTCTTTTTTTTTTATGAAGCCAAACTGTAGCCTGATTGAGTTGATAAATATGTTCCACATGCTTCCGAGATTTGTGATCAACAGCCACCATTTACTCAATGCAGTGTGCTAATGTGATCTTAAACATGAAAGCAAAAGCAGTTTTGACTGAGATAACACCTAATTATTGACACCAACTCTTTCTGGATGCCTCCTTTCTGTGATTCTTTTGGGGCTCCTATTAGTGTATCTGCACACTGCAAATTAGAATATTAATATTTGGAGTAGTCTTATTTGTGTTATTCTTCCTTGCTGTTCATTATTTCAGTCCTTATTTTCTCTCCTTGGATTTTCTTTTGTTCATCTTCATTTGACTGTTTTGTCAAAACCAGTCATTATTTGAAAAGATAATTTAGAAAGTCTTAAAAAAAATACAGATCATATCTTTTCACCGGAATAACTATTTTGGTCAAAGTTTAGGATTCCAAGAAAAGAAAAAAAAAGTTCTCCAGACATTCAACTTGAGATAAATGCATTTTCCTTATAAATTTAAAGTTTAATGTTTCTGAAGACAGTCAGCTTATATCAGTTATAGTCAAAGACACTTTGAGTAATCTCTTAAAATGTGTTCATTTCTTTCATGACTCTGCTTTATGGAGTGGTACTTGCAAACCACAGTATCACGTTCCAACGTTCCAGTTTTAAAAATGTTAAGAATGAAGTTTCCAATGTAAGCAGCCAAATTAAGTGAAATTAAGCCAATTAAGCCAAATTAATTCCCGTCCATCAGTATAAGGAAAATTATTTTTTATATGCCTGCCTTGACTCCACAGGTACAAAGTTCACTGTCTTTACACAAAAGTATTTAAATACGAAGAAAACCAAAATGTGTACAAATCAATTATCTTCCAAAACTGCAAATCTTAAAGTATATTATTGCACAAGTCTCTACCGCTGCTGACTGCCTGTGTCTCTGCGATAGTGCCAACCCTTCTGAAAAGTTTTAATCCTCTTCTGAATAATGGACAAAACTGTATCAGAGTCTCAAATTCTGTAATAGTCTTAAGGTAGTTTTCTTCATCAGCTTAGTACTGAGAATGGGAGGTATCCTCACCCTCATAAATCATTATCAGTTTTCTGGTTTAAACACATTAGATTCTTAAGATCCTTTCAATTATGGTCACTTTAAAAGTGACCTATTAGTTTAAAAACTGGCTTCCTTGATGCAATTCTTACTCTAGTTGTCAATATATATCCCCTTGAGATAAGTGTGGACCTTACAAAGGTAAGAATCAGAACAAATGGCCCTGTCTTCCTACAGAGCTCTGACAAAGAGAAATATATTTCCCTATTTAACAGTATGCTAATTCAGGAAATAGAAAAACATATCTAGAAGATTGCTACAGGAGAAATTGTCAACCAATACCTTGTGTTAACTGATTTATGGATACTTTACCTGAGGAGATTTATAAGTATCTTATTTGTCTTTTGTGCCGCTACAGGATAGCTCTGAATGCTATTAAGGAAATAACAATAATAATAATAGTATATTTATATTCTTTATAGCACAAACTTACTGGAGAACTATAAATATAGTAAAAAATAACAAGCTAAAAAAAAGGAACATCAGGAAAAACAACAAAATCTCCAACATTTCCATGTCTTACAGTAAAGTGATAGGATTTACTTTTGTGTTCTTCTTGAGGAAAGAAATTATATATTTTTCCTTATCCTGAAGCCTTTCCATAGGTAGCATAATAAAATAATCATTAAGCACCTAAAAGTCTCTGTGTTTCCCATTTAGTTTATGAGATCAAACACATATATCACTTTAGGTAACAGGTCCCCTTTATTTCAAACAAATTCCTTCTTCAGTAGTCCTTAGAGACAGTACTGTACCTTTCCTATGCAGATACCACATAGGTTTAGGAAATGGTTAATGCTGGTTAACAACTGTAGGCATTGGCGAAACAAAATCCACCTCTGTGACATAAGAAAAAAGCCCATGCAAACCAAAAAACAAAGCAGAAAACTACCAAACTACCTGATCTCATGTTAATACTCTATTTAGGCGTTAGCCTGAGGAAATAATTTGCAATCTATGCAAGGCTTAATTTTTCAGTCGGTTACATCAGTTTCATATACTGCATCTCCACTGAAAATGAAAACAGTACAATTAGCTGACAAAAGTAATATAAACAGTTGTGTAAATTTTGCATTAAATGGATATGCTAATCAAGAAGCATTGATAAGTTTTATTATTTTATTATATTTGCTATATTATAATTATTATTGATTGTTATATCATCCAGGGGAGTAATTCAATTGTTACCAATTGTGTTTATGGATCACCTGAAAAAAATGGGTAATTTGTCAGTTGGACTTCTCTAGTTGTTAGTGTAACTACTGGTATAATTGCTTATATTAATGGCACCTATAATTCAGTTATGTATTTATATAGTCCACTTATTCAGAACTTGTATTTCCAGCATTTAATTAATATTACCAAGAGTTCACTTGAAGCTTGAGAGAAAATTGATTAAAAAAATCAATGCTGTATTTCTTGTATTCAGAGCAAACCTATATTCAATGACCTAAATTTTTAATATTTTTTGCTAGTAGTTAAATTTTCAAATTCTATTGTTTATATATTCTGTAACAAGGCTGGTTTTGTCAGTATTGCTTATCAGTATTGTTTATTCAGGTTCATAGGCTGCCTACTGACATATTAGATTCTGTATCACTGATTTAACCATTTTGCTAATCTTTTGCTATTTAGTTTGTTTCTGTAGGAGGTTTCTAAATGTCAGACTCAGCATGATTCTTCTCTTAATTCAGCGGTATAATAATAGGTAGTACAAAAAAAAAATGGCCTCCCAGCAAATTCAGTGGCCATTTTACAGATAATTTTATAAAGATTTATTCTGCATTTTTTTTTTTCACTAAAAATTCAGAAGTGTAGATTTAACAAAGTTCTGTCAGTGGTTAACCCTCTGTCCTGGTTTCAGCTGGGGTAGAGTTAATTGTCTTGTGCTATGTTCTTGAGTTAGGTATGAGAAGAATGTAGATAACACACTGATGTTTTCAGTTGTTGCTAAGTAATGTTTAGCCTAAAGGCAAGGATTTTTCAGCTTCTGATGGCCAGCCAGCAAGAAGGCTGGAGGGGCACAAGAAGTTGGGAGGGGACACAGCCAGGACAGCTGACCCAAAGTGGCCAACAGGGTATTCCATACGATGTGACATCATGCCCAGTATAGAAACTGGGGAGAGAGGGGGTGGGCAGATCACTGCTCGGGGACTAACTGGGTGTCGATCGGCGGGTGGTGAGCAATTGCATTGCGCATCACTTGCATATTCTAATCATTTACTATCACTATTATAATTTTATTAGTGTTGCCATTATCGTTATTAGTTTCTTCTTTTCTGTTCTATTAAACTGTTCTTATCTCAACCCACAAGTTTTTCTTCTTTTTCCTGATTCTCTCCTCCATCCCACTGCGGGGATGGGGGGAAGTGAGTGAGCAGCTGCGTGGTGCTTAGTTGCTGGCTGGGGTTAAACCATGACACCCTCCCTTGCTAAGTGTTCATGCACACACGTTTTTTTCTTCCTTTGTCATTTTACTGTAGAAAGAATGAAAAACATACAGAAAATTATTAAAAATAAAGAACAATCTTTTTTAATGTGCTTGGAATACAAATGTTCTTTTTCTATTTCAGCTCTTCTTAGAAGAGTTAAAATAGGAATTTTAGTTTTCTATTCAGAGCTATGTTAAAACACGACCAAGAAACATTCAAGACACTAGAGAGAAGGTTTGTCAGCAGTTCCATTTATAACCCACCTCTGTCCCTCCACACTGTTTTAAAAGCTTATTTGAATTGATTTTCAGATGCTTTGGCAGCAACAAGCTTATCCCTGGTTACATATAATATATAAAAATAAAATGAAAACTTAATAAGGTAGGTGATAAGTGAACAAGTCCATTGAACTTCACAGAGCAGTGTCTGTCCTTACAGGGTATCAACAGCAGCTTCTCCTTAAACAGCTGTACATTAAGAATACACTAAGGCCATCAACAAAAAGTTCATCTGAGGTCAAAACAGATTCATATATTTTACCTTTTATTTCAGAGATACATACATATGTATATATGTATATATTTACCATAGATATCTCAGTCCTTTCTAGCAAAATTAAGGTTGAATTTTATATAAGGACCTCTACCCTCAAATAGTTCAGTGAAGTCCCTGGGAAATAGAGATGTTTATGGCTCATACCATACTATATTATGCTAAGGTCTCACATGACTAACTTTTTAAATTTTTCTGGGAAGACAGGTCTTATGCATTTTTCTGCTTAGCTCAGAAGCACAACAAAACGTTCTTAGATATGACTCTCTCTTCAGACTCCTGAGGAGTTTGGGATCCAATCATAAAGCATCCAGCATGGTACTTCAAATTAAGGCATTCAATCTTTGTATTGATTTCAGACACTGTCAGAAAGTAGCTAATGCTAGGGAGTAAGCAGCCTGGATCAGTCTATGAGATATAGTGATTTGAAGTCTGTCTAAAGTTCCAGGTTTGTTGTAGAATAGCTAAAATGTGACTAGCCTCGTTCTGATATCCTTATGAAACACAAAGGTAGAAGTAATTTGATGTATACAACCTGTGTGATGATTTTAGCTGGTTTTCATGTGGGTTGTAAATACACTAGTTGTTTGTGCTTGATTATAACAGGAGGCAGAGCTGCAGAAATTATAGGTGATGTAAATTATATGGCAAAAAGGATACAAATTAAGTATTTATCTCTGAAAATTGTATTGCAGCCCTTAGTCAGAATTTTGGTTTTCAAGGCACTGACAGTGAATCACTTCATACAAAAGAGTAAATTTCTCATTTAGAGAATTAATTAGAAGAAAACACCTCCAAATCAGGTGTTCATTTAACATTTATCCTGTCTTTGTAATTAAAACTGCTTTATTTTTTATGACAACAATGATTAATATATTGTCTCCACAGAGAATAAAAAGTTTGCCCTTTTACTTTGGCTTTTCTAGAATTTGTGTGGTTTTTTTCAGATGACACTGCCAATAAATCATACTTTATCCAAAGTATTAGTTCACTGCATTTTTCAGCAAAGCTGCATGCAAGGGTTTTCAGCAGTGCCTGAGAAGGTAAATGTTTGGATGGAATTAATTTACATAAAACATGGGAGAAAGTAGTTATTCCAGATGTGAGGACAGTTTCCAAAGGATTAGTCAGCCTCAGAACTGTGCTAGAGGAGAACATGTTCTCCAGTGTCACTGTTCTGTCTAATCAGCTCCAATTCTGACACATCTCTGAGTGTACTTGAAATGCAGTAAACTTTCTCTGAGTACCACAGATGCAGAACGTACGGAAATAGTATCCTACCGAAAGAACAGAAGGTGATCAGCCAGATAAATGCCATTGGTGAGAATATAAAAAAGCCCAAAGTAGGAGAGATTTTGCTTGTAGCCAAGAATATTTGGCAAGTTTTTGCTACTATTCATAAAAACAAATAAGTAAAGCCTGTAAGAGATCATTATTATTACCATGACCATAAAAATTTATAAAGCAGATAGGGTGAAAGGATATAACACATTTTTGATAAGCTAATCCATGTTCCTTATATTTTCATTATTATAATTATTTTCTTTTAAAATAAGCATTAGATTTTCTAGAGAGGATTTTTTGCAAGGTTAAAAGTTGGATTTCTTTTAAATTTATTGAAAGAGAAACTATTTCTGTCACTCAGAGCCAGTTCTTCTGAAGATGCAAAATACAAAAAAAGATACAAAGATGCAAAATGTTATATTTCATGTCCTCAATTTCTGTGGATTATTACTATTTTACAGAGAATCAAATAGTGGTGTATGATTTTACTAAGCAAACAGTGACCAGTGCTGGTACCCAGGTTCGGTTGTGGTCACCAAAAATAGAACTACACATTATATCCAGTAAAGTCTCCAAATATCCTTATAACTTGCAACTGTCAAGGTGTTTGGAGATCCAAATAATTTGGCTGTGGAAAGACCCAGATATTTCATATAAAGCTCTGAAATGAATGTAAGTTTTTAGTATAATGGTACAAATTACAGAGTGACAGATATCAAACTGAAATGAGATCCCTAGGGAAAGTCCAAAGAACAGAATGAATAAAGAATCTTTATGGCAAAATAAATTAGACATTTTCTATCTAACATTATAACAATAATAATATCTTTATTATATTTTTGATGGGAAAATTCTGATTTTTTTGATCTGCAGCCATTTCTCAGTCTGCTTCAAAAACCTTCCATTTCTTTTTTTTAACATAAATTTGAGAATAATGAAATGCCCTACTTTTCAGCTTAGAAAATGAAAGTTAAATACTTAATTTCAAAATAGTTTTCATTCTGGAAATGTGTTAGTAATCATGGTACAGCACACATTACAATGACGCACTTTGACAGCAAAAGGTTTTGATTGACCTGTTTCTGCTTTTTTTTTTCCCCCCAGTTATTATTTCGTAAGAAGAATCTGAATTATCAGTTTTTCATTCCAACTTGGAATGGGAATATTATATAAAAAAACATTGAAAAGAAAGAACTAATTAACATCTTCATGCTAGATTATGTCCTACATGTCTCTGGAGAAGTATATTGGTTTTACCACCTTAAATTATATATTCAAAATGTGTATAGTAAACTTAATATTTTCAGTGTATTGCCTCAGAGAAAATCTTAATCAAGGTACAGTAAGTATAAATGAAAACAATCCATGAATTTTTAACTTAATTAATATTACATTATAAAAGTCTTATAAGTTTAAGTAACAATTCCATATAAATTTTCACATTACGTTTTCATATAGACTTGCTCTAAGTAGTATACATTTTTTGAAGTGTGCTGACATCCTGAAGGCCCCTTTGTATAAAAAATGTAATTTACACCTCTCTGTGCTTTATGATAAAACACTTAATAATGACATGTGACCACAATTCATTCAGCCATTTTTTCTTTTCAATAAATGCTGATTAGATAGAATGCATTTTGGATTGCTCTCTGTGCTTATGCAGCAGTATTGCAGGATAATGCATGCTTTTGACTGAGTCAAGCTATCTTAACATAAATACAACACAAATCAAAATATATTGTAACTGATAGTGCTTTCTAAAGGTTTTTGAAATGTCGTGGTCCTTCAAATTGAATTGTTTTCCTATGTAAACCATTGTTTCCAACTATTCTTTCAACAATTTCTCTTATTCCCATTTCTTGTGTGAGTGCAAAGAGGATATGACTAAAACTTGTTCACCTTAACCTATAGGATGCTTCTGACTGAAGAATGAGAACTTTAATTCTGCAGCAGCCTTAATTACCTGTGGAATAAACCCTTCCAGGAGGTTGGTTCAACTGTAACTTGCAGTTAACACACCATTATGAAGAAACCAAATGGGACTGTATAGTAATACACTTTTAATTGCTTTTAATCCTCTAAATAAAATGAGGTCTAGCCTCACAGTCTTTGGATTATATTGGTAAACTTGGTTATGTGTCAAAAGTGAGCTGCAAAGATAGGAGTCTTTTAGAGCCTAATCCTACTCTTTTTCTACTTAAAGCAATGCGAAATTAATTTGTTACTTCATCTTAATAGGTCAGAAGCAAGAAACTTCTGAGTCATTTAAAAGTATGAAGATATTATGAGATTAAATCTATACTGAGTTGTGATCTGTTAGACAGCCATTGTCATCCGTAAAATATGTCAGCATTATTAATGTTAGAGACATGAATCAGGTAATCAGCATCTGAAAGCAAAGACATATAATTTTACCTCAGTGTAAACATATAACTTAATATGAGTGTTTGTGGGGTTTTTTTTATATGTTTGTTCTTCCCCTTTTGTTCCTGTTTTGCAAAACTGATTTTGTTATTTCTTCACACCAACTATGATTACAAAAAAAAATGAAGTTGGAATTTGATATTTCTAATGATTATACTGAATCATGTCCATCACACATACTACTGTAACAGTAGTTACATGCAGATAGATACACTTAAATATCATATATGTATCACTAATTGTTGTAATAACTGGTATTTTATGAACTGTCAAGATACAGATAGATTCCCAAGAGATATAATACTGATGATCTTGAAATATCACTAAATGCCTTTATCATAACTGCATTTTTATCCTTTTTTCTCATTACCATTTTGGACTGCTTTTACTGATTGTTTTATTGCGAGCTATTAGAAGTTAAGGTTGTCTTAAAGTGCAGAGGGACAATATCAAATGGTATGAGATCAGCAAGACTGTAACTAATAGTGGAGTCAGAGCAAATGAGCAAAATGAGAATAATTGAACAACTTGATTTCAGAACGGTTGTCATCAAACTTTCATTTTAGTATGAAATACTACTTGATAAGATTTCTTTTTAAAAAGAGAGTATTTCTATTGTTCCAGCAATTATCTATGCCTATAAATCAGGCAAATTGATGACAAGTATACCTGATGGGGCTTTCATAGTTTTTGTTTCCACTGAAGTTAGTAGAGAAACTGTTCTAACTGACTGGGTGTCCTGGTTTCAGCTGGGATAGAGTTAATTGTCTTCCTAGTAGCTGGTATAGTGCTATGTTTTTGAGTTATGTATGAGAAGAATGTTGATAACACACTGATGTTTTCAGTTGTTGCTAAGTAATGTTTAGCCTAAAGGCAAGGATTTTTCAGCTTCTGATGCCCAGCCAGCAAGAAGGCTGGAGGGGCACAAGAAGTTGGGAGGGGACACAGCCAGGGCAGCTGACCCGAAGTGGCCAAAGGAATATTCCATATTCTATGATATCTTGCCTAGTATATAAACTGGGGGATGTTGACTGGGGGGGGCAGATTGCTGCTCAGGGACTAACTGGGCATCGGTCAGCAAGTGGTGAGCAATTGCATTGTGCATCACTTGTTTTCTATATTCTATTATTATTATTATCATCATCATCATCATAATCTTCCTTTCTGTCCCATTAAACTGTATTTATCTCTCAGCCCACGAATTTTACTTTTTTTTCGATTGTCTCCCCCCTCCCACTGCGGGCGGGGGGGAGTGAGTGAGTAGCTGCATTGTGCTGAGTTGTTGGCTGGGGTTACACCACGACACTGGGTAAAGTCAGCATTGTATCCACAGAGTTTAATTATTTAAAAAAAAAAGCCTTTCAGAAAAGAAAATATTAATTGCTTCTGATATCTGGCTTTGATCTTGTTTTAATGTCGTTTACAGTCCACAACTGTAGTGGAAAGTGAGTAGTGTGTAATTTAGAAATGTGTCTGGAATTAATGCCTTTTTTAAGCATTAATGTTACTTTTTCTTTTCTCCAATATTTACTTTAATCACAGAGATCTTTTCAGAAGCATACAGATGATTTGCTATTCGAACTTAAAAATGTGAATATGAACATATAGGCAATGTTGCCAAAGTACTTGTAGAAATTCTTTCAGACCTGTCCCTGGGAAGCTAGAACTGCAGGGAAAGGCCAAACTGCATGGAAGAGTGAAATAGGCTGGTGCTCATCATAATTAAATCTCAGGTGTGTTAGTTAATTCTGATTTGGATGTGAGATACAAAACGAGATACTGAACGCTAATGGTTCTGTTGCTTCCTTGAAAATGATAACACGCAGCAGGGTGTGTGATTGTTGATTAATAAACAAGCACCTAGAGTGCATGGTGAGTCACAGGGTAAAGCCAAATGTTTTCAGACACCCTTGCTAGGCAGTTGCATATACAGGTGCCAAGGTACTGAGGAGACTGTAACCGAAATTGTTCCATAAGTGGTTAAGAAAAACAAAGCATCCACAAGCCTTGCTCTCCTTTAAGTTTGTCTGTGCAGAACATATTATAAATGGACATTCAATTCATGTGGTGGGTGGTGATTTTTTTAAAATAGTGCTGTTTACTGGGGCTGTGCAGTCTTGAGGCTACTCGTGACATCAGACTTTCTCTGTTACCCCTTGCTGCCCATACCAGTCAGAGAGAGGATAAGGGTGTCCAGTCTGCTACCTTTCATTGTACTTCAAGACAGCAGAAGACCTCCTGTGCTCTGTCCATGCAGCCATTCTTTTATTGCTGGCTATTTCAGGTGAAATATTGTGGCAGACATAACAGTGGTTTGGTTTTTTTGTCATTGAAAGAATGTGCCTTGGTATCTAAAGCCTTTACGTTTGGGAAAGATACATATCCTAATATATAGCTTGAAAGTTGTTTTTTCTGAGGACATGAAAGTTTAAAGGATATCTGTTTCAAAATTTGCACAGGGGATTGTTGTTTCACATCAGATCTGTGAAAAAAAAAAGGTTTTATGCAATGAGAGGGGCAAAGTCATCAGAAACACTAAATCCTCGGCACTAGAACAGCATGCTTTAATTGATCTGAACCAAAACATGATCCCAGGAGTTCCATTTCAGCTCAGACCTGGCTGTTCCTGAATTGTTGTTTGGATTCCCTGTACTGACCTTGAACCTGGCTTATTACTTTGCTTTAGCCTGATGCTCACAAGGCTGTTGATAGGACCTGTTGGTGTCACCGCCCCGCTCTGCTTGCCCAGCTGAGATGCAGTGGGGCTGGTGCCTCTTGGTGCAGCCATTGTCTGGCCTGTGTCATAGCCACCCTGGGCTCCTGGCTCACTTTCCTGTAGGGATTAGCGCAGTTCTTGCTCCTCACAGATAACAAGCATCTTTTCTGGCACCGGACTGAGAGGTTTCCTTTCTAGTTGACTTCAGAGACATGTTGGAGTACCTTTTGGGCAGAGTTGGATAGCATGGTGTTATTTAACCTTAATTACTATACATTTCCTAAGGGGATTTGGCAAGCACTAAAGGAGTGGGAGGGCTTGCAATATTTCACTCTGAAGCACTGAGTCAGCATAAGAATAAAACACAATAGCTGACTAGCCAGAATTACAGTGGTATGCATTCAACATGTCACTTTATCCCTATTGATCCTACAGAAGATACTTATTTATCGTCTTTGTATTTTTACTCGCTGTGTAAGGCAGGAGAAGACCAAGCTTCCTCATTAGTATTTAGATCATTGACATAGAACTTGAGGCCCGTAACCAACGGTAACAATAGTAATGTCAACCAAAAAAAATACTATTTTTGTGTGCTAGTGCAGCACAGTGAAAATTGCGTTCCCTTTTGAAACGCAACCTACAGTTTCTAGAGCTGATGTCACTGGAGTGAGACAATACTGATAGTCTTCTTCCCCCGCTCCCCGAGGAATCAATAGCACTCTAGAAGTTTCTGTAACAAGCAGTGTATCCAACCACAAATTATCATCTCAGTCATGGAGGTTAGGGAGTTTGTTTGTTTGCTTGTTTTTCAGGAGTAACTCTGGATTTCAAATCCTTTATTCTAGGGAGGCATGAAATCAGTCTGGATGTTTTATCCTCACAGAAGAATAAGATCATGTACATATTTCTTGTTTCTTCTGGTTTTGATGTAATGATCAGGGTTTATAGAAAGAAAACCCATAGTCTTTATTGGCATAATGACCAATGAAATTAGTTTCAAAGACCAACGTCTGATATTTGTTCATGAACTGATCCTGCTTGCAGCCATTAAGACTCATGATAGTACCTGATTGCATGAGTACTGAAACACTCGGAACAGAGAATATAATTCCTTGGATTCTCTTATGAACCAGGAAGAGCTCTACCAAAATGAGTATTTTTCAAGTGGAAGAGGTGTTTGATTTCTCCTGAAATATATTATTTCATCTTGCATTTCCAACAGGTCAATATCTCATTAGTTCAACTGAAGTTTTTCACAAAGCAGTTCCAGTTTGTCACCTGTCGGTGCAATTTTATACTGTTTATTCTCATTGTGATGCTATTGATATTCCTTAAATTGCTATTCCAGTTTTACATGCTGGTCAGACCACCTACTTTTGATAAACAGTTTTCCCAGGCTGCATGAAAGAGCATATTGAGCTTTCTCAAAGCATTCCATTCTTCCCCTCATTTTTAAATGACTTCAACCAAAACAAGAATGGAGCTTGAGGCATTCAAGACTACATTTTGCTTAAAAGATATTTTGCCAGGACAGCATGATGCTGAAACTAGATTTTATCCATAACATGGTTTTATAATTCCATTTGAAACAATCAATTTACCTGTCCTTTTTTATACTTTATTTTTTTGCTAAACCTCCACATGACATTAGAAAAAAGAAGATCACAAAAGTCCAGGTCTGTGCTTTATTTTATGCAGAGGACTTAGCCATTTTGGTTTTGGACCATCTTTTTCTTTCTAAAACTTGATATACAAAATTGTCTAAATATTTCATATCAAAGAATGATGACATTGATCATGTAATGCGTGTTTCTGGGTTATCAGCTGGATGGTACATGTCTCCAACATATCCGTCTTGCTTCACCAGAGTTCAGATGTCCACAACTGCCTATATCAAAAATCTGCCAATATAATCCAGTAGCCCTTAACAAATATCAAGGCTTAGACTCAGTTTCTGGGTTCAATACCATGTACAGGAGAACATGTTACAGCTTCTGTTTGCCTCAAGAATCTTGAGTTCATCACTACCATCCCAAATGGGTGTGCATTTCTGCTCACCAACATGTTCAACTCAGACAAATACTTGATCTTACATGCATTTAAAATACAGAATAATTTGCTTTACAGTTAACAATAGCTTCTATGACAGCATATGCTGTCAATATGAATCACATTATTAATCCTGTTAAGAATCATCAGCTGCTGTGATCTTTGAATGAGCAAGTAATGGAGCTCTCTAGATAGAGATGGCTATGGACAGTGTTCCTGTTCTCCCCTGCCCACTATTTGTGTTTTCCTGTAAGACTGTGTGGAAGTACAAGGTGTATGGGTGGCTCTAATGGATTATTTTGTAATAATAAATAAAGTAAAATTACTTTCAGTGGCCAGGTAGCATGCCTGTAGCATGAAAAAGAAATTACATCAAGTGGAGTGTTTCCAGAAATTTCCACGTGGAACACTTTTCTGTTAGAAAAGTCATTTGTCAAGTTTAAGATAGTTTGCAGAAGTGTGCTAATATTTGAATTTTTTTTCAGGGAAACAAGAGTTTTATTATTATTGCTGCTATTGAAATAGATTTTTTTCATTTTACTCTTATAAATAAAATAAGAAGCATCCAAGCCAGTTGATTTATTCAAATAGCATGCTTTAATTGGTCTGAAAAAAACCATGGTAGAGTTTTCCATGGAAAATTTATTCTGAAAGGAAAACATGCTATGCAAATCAATGCAAATATCTGCTGTAGTTAGGATTGGGTCAGTACACATGTTACAGTAAGTAATAAGACAGTGAGACTAGAAGCAATACTTTGGTGTCAGACACTTGTAACAATTTGCAAAAGATTTATTGTAACTCCTTCTAGATTTGTTATTTGTCCTTTCAGTGTTTCTAATGAAGGCCATAAAAAATTAATTACTTCCATAGTTCAACTTTATAAAAGATTTTCAGGGCTTTTGTAGGCCTTTTGGGCTGGTTCGAGACCAATAGCTCTAAGGATGCCAGGACTCTCTCTTGCTCTTCTCTTTGTAGCCTGTGTGCAGCCCTGCTTGCTACTCTTTCAGTTATATTTTTGATGCTGCTTTACCCACAAATATCCTATTGCAGCTCTGGGAAAGAATATGCACGCTAATTTCTCCACAGAATTGTACAAGAAATCAATGTTAACATAAAATGTGCATGAAGAAGGAAATAGAACTGAGTAAGAAAAATTCCACAGGAAAAAACCTGTAAAATTGCAGCAGATAGAAACAAATAACAAATAACTCGGTGCTCTTCTTACTAACTCTTCTCAAAAACAACAACAAAAAAGATAATTTCTGAAGAATAATGGTTGACTACTCCTTCCATTAAATGTTTTTAAATGCATCTTCTCCAGTACTTCTTATCTTTGAAGGCAAAGTAGTTTTTCTTAAGGACTAGCACAGAGTACCTCACTAAATGCATGTATTTCTCAGCACTGTTTGTCTTCCCCTCCCCTTGGGAGCCCACTCAGACACCCACCTACACAGACATGTTTTCTGACCTTGTGAATTTTAAAACATGCATACTAAATAGCAGAGAATTGCAGTAGCTGAGGTTAATAATTAACCATGCCCTGAAACACCTAGGAGGCACTCACTTGCTCACTTACTAGAGACCCATCATTCCCAGGAGACACCTGTTACTGTGCTTGTTCACTTCAAATTTAAGTGTTCCTATTTCTGTCTGAGATGTTGGAGAATAGGTTAGTGCAGACTCAAGGCGTACTGCTGCCAAGGGTTTGCTCCCAATTTACAATGGCTTGAAGAGAGAGCGATCTGGAAAGAGCAAGTAATGTACCAGCTTGCTACTGCAAATGTATTTCAGGAATTTAAAATTCAGTTGTTCATTTTTTTTTCTCCCTTTTTCTAAACATTGTTTATAGCTATAGTGAGAGGCAGAGCTAATGGAATATATGTCAAACCCAAGCAAATCCCTCTACTTGAAAAACATCTAGAGAGGCTTGAACACATGTAGGTTGGCAGACAGAACAACTTTATTTTTGATCTTAACCTATTTCTGTATAAACAAGAAAGTAAAGATTCTATTACTTGTTACTAATTATTAGTTACTAAGCTGAGTATGACCTGTACTAAGAGATCTCAAATTCTAATAGCCCTCTGTGGTTGTTCAAAATCTTTGTAGCTCCTAGAAATATGCTCGTATTTAATCTCTTGTGAGGTGTGAGTCTAATTCACTATTGGTTACAATGTGCTTGTCATTTATAGCCTACAGAAGAAATTAGCCCCCTTTAGCCATTTCTCCATCCTGAGAATATATATGGAAGCTGATCTCTCTCTTCTGCACTCTAGATTGTTCTCTGATACCTTTGGGAATAACTAGCTGTACAGCTCCTAACACTCCCTTGACACTCCTGAGAGCTGCTTAAAAAAAAATTCTAACTACCGTTTCAGTTTAGCATTGCCATGTTTACACAGAACAGAACATATTAGGAAGACTGTTCCTGGTAGATATGGGAGGTCAAATAAAATAGAGTTTCTTTGCAATTTAGAAGACTGATTTTGACCTCACTCATGTCCTTGTAACACCATCATAACTTCTGTGAAGTCACCCTCTGATTTAAATTGCGCTGAATACCAGATTCCCTTTCTGAAACTGTCTCTGTGTCCCATTTCTGTCAATGATCTTAATCTAGGATCACAACGAGATAATTTTTGGTATTTATCTTAACTAGTGATGCCACTAACTGAACAGGAAAAGACATGTTATTGACCATCTGTGAAAGACCATAGTCAGAGCTAAAGCTTGACTATCAACTGGCCCAGAGAGAGAGAAATGCACTGTGAAACCCTTGTTATGGCATATCAATTAAAGTGAATTAAAACATCCTCTGCTGCTCTGAAGATTTATACATCTTGTGCTTTTGCTTAGTTGATATGATTACTTAGAAATAACAAACAGAGCTTACTGGTACTCATTCATATTCTGAATTACTTGTAAATTACAGTATCATAGCCTAGCCTGAAATTATAACTTGTCATTCAGGAAAATGAAATATTGCCAAATATCTTGATATCTTTGAAGTGCAGGTACTTATTTACTGCAAAAGAGCTATGTCCAAGCGTTGTCTTTATGCTGAAACATTTGACAGTAAAGATGTTGGACATAAACTTTAAGAGGAAACTATCCATGATTCTGTGATTGCTGAGTAAACACGTAACAACTTCAAACAGTTGACAAAATGTCTGGAAGTATACAAGTGACTTACAAGTCTATATTCTAGGACTATGAAAAGAATTGGAATGATAATGTGTTTCCTGAGCTTGGTTACTACAAATATTTCTGCTGTGATTGGGTATCACTGTAGCATTTTTCAGTATGTTGACAGCAAACATGGCCGTCTGTTATTAACGTATGTGCCTGTAATACCAATTTTCTGTCACCACAGTACTTTCTTACCTTTTTTTCAAGTGTGAAAGTGATTGAATCTGCTACTTCCTCATCACGTGTAATTCCTCTTCAGTAGAAGGAAATCTAAAATCTGGGTTTGATTGTGAAATACCATTTTAGGAGTATCCAAAATGAAGATTAATATAAACCAATAAAAGAGCTATAGAGTTCATTAGTCTTAGTTAACAATTCAAGTTTAGAATAATATTCTGAGTTGCATGTTTCTCCCGTTCTAATAAGGTGACTTGGAAATATGTATATATGAAAGAAATCTTAAGTATTACAAAATGCATTGCATAACTACTATATGCAGGATCAATTACTTCCTTACTGAAATATCTCCATTTATCATGTCATTGGCAACACTGTATAAATATCTTGAATTTGATATACGTATTAAAGATTCATTAGCAAGCCAAATAATGCAGTAAGTATAAACAAAACCATTAACACATGTGTCTTTGCTTCAGTGCTCTGCATGAACATTCCTAGGAACTTCGGGCAGATTTTTAAATCTACAAGTTACATTCCATCCTAACTATCCCATAAAAGGAATCTTACATCCATCCAGACTCAGATAAAACTGTTTAACTAGTTGACTGTCTTAGGATCTTGTTACATTTATTTCTGTCTAAAATCCGTAGTAAGCAATAGTGGCAAAAATCTCCTTAACTGTCATTAAAACTTGATTTTTTAAAACTCAATCTGCTCCTTCAGATTAGAACTCTTCATAGTTTGTTTTCATTTGTTCATTACATCTTATCTAAACTATTGAAATGAATGGTACTGGGCTAGCCATGACAGCCCTCATTTGGGCACCAGCTGGTGTAGAATGTCACTTCCTGTGTTTAGTTGCAGAAGTGGTTTCTCATCTTTGTATTTTGTATTATATAAGTTCTCTAGTTTGCAGGGGATGCAGGTTAATTTCCAGGTTTTTCATTATGAATTGTGGACCCTAAGCATTATTTTAGAAATAATTTTCCTGCAGTACTATCATGAACTCTGGAATCAGCAATGCCAGTTTGGTTATTATTTCCCAGAGATAAATTCATAGATGCCATTGGAGTCGTGTTCTTAGCAATCAACTGGTAATTCTGGAGTATGTTCTTGACAGTTTGAGCTGAACCTGAGCTTTTGATACCCATTTGGTATTTAATTCCTTTACCAATGGGTATCATGACTGGTTATGCCTCTGAATCTGTTTTTTTAGTTAAATGTGCAGGGTAAAGATGATGAAGTTGGAGGAGTGTAATTTTAAGAGAGTTCAGTATAATTTTCAGTATGTGAATTATATTCAGATATTATGTGGCCTTATAAACACATATCGTAACAGTAATCACAGCAAGGGCTTTAACTTTCCTGAAAGTTCTCTCCACTGTTATTGACTTCTTATTTGATCTAAAGTGTGAAATGAGCATGAAAAAAGAATAATTTGTCCATTTTGATCAGCAATGGCTTTAACCTAGTTACCTAGCATCTTGACTTAGTGGATAGATCAACATTAAACATTGCATATCACATATATGTAAATTGAATTATTCTGTACTGATTTGAATTATTACATGGTAGGTCATTCTTCACACATAGAAATGTTCCATATGTCCATTAAATATGAGACTTATCATATATCAATGACCTATGCACACCACCCATATGCAATAGGTCAAATATACCTAGATTTTCCAGAGAGAAAAAAGTGAACATTATAATTTTGGAAATCACTTTACTTTTCTCAGCCTGTGTTTATTCCTTGATGAAGTAATCTGTAATGATTTATTTATGAATAATGCTATATAGTTAAAATAATTTGTATTTCTGAAGTACTCTGAGTAAAAACATACCATATCATTGCATTATTCCTAGGAAATATCTGAGCTTGTTCATATTAAGCACTTTTTATGTTAGTATACTTGAGTGTTTAATATTGCTTGGTATTTTCTGATAAATCTCATAAGAGATTTACTTCAGTCCAAAATACACATAGTCCATAAATTGGTTTATCAACAAAACACTATTTGGCAAGAAATATATATATGGTTAGTCAGATATCTGATTTACTATTTTCCTGCTGTCCTTTTCTTTTTACGCTTTTGTCTTTTATATTTCTTGTACTGGAGAGCCCAGGCCTGGACACAGGACTCCATGTGCGGCCTCACCAGTGCTGAGTGGAGGGGAAGGATCACCTCCCTTGACCTGCTGGCACCACTCCTCCTATTGCATTCCAGGATAGTAGGATACTTGACAGGACAAAAGGCAATGGGCACAAACTGAAACACGGGAGGTTCTCTCTGAACATCAGGAAACAGTCTTACTGTGGGGGTGACTGAGCAGTGCACAGGTAGCCCAGAGAGTCTGTGGAGCCTCCATCCTTGGGGTATTCAAAAGCCATCTGGACATAGTCCTGGGCAACTGGCTCTAGGTGACCCTGCTTGAGCAAGAGGATTGGACAAGATGACCTCCAGAGGTCCTTTCCACCCTCAACCATTCTGTGATTCTGTGATTATTTACAACACAGACCTGAGGTAGCAAAAGCACGTAAAAGCTAAAGGAACTCAGCCTTCTCATATTTTTGTCCTTGATATTAAGCTACAATCTAATCTTAGATTCTTTCTGACAGATATGCCCATCTGTCAATAGGGAATGAGGCACCAGCTGGATTATGGCTTTTGTAACCTCTAGCACTGTCCTATCAGCTGACCCACAGACCAGCGTGTCAGACATACACAGGTTTCATGTAAAAGAAGGAAGATGGGAAGCACGAGAACAGTGAATGTGAGAAAAGGGAATGCACAAATGATGCTTTGTGTAAATACACTCATGCCCAGGGGGTGTGTGCCGATATATGAAATTTCGTAAAGGTTATATGTTTATATTTTAAACAAAGCGTGAACAATTGTCTCTGTAAGATTACATAGAGAGGGCTTTTCTATCCAGAAAATCTCAGTGTGTTAGATCTGTTGCATGTGGGTTGTGTGCAGGGATAATTGAAATATAATAGTTATGGTACCTTATAAAACCTATAGGGTTTTTCCACTTATGATGAGTAGGGAGGAGAAAAATACAGGAAACAATAAACACTGGATTTATCTGAAAAGTTACTTTTCTCTTATCAAAATGAAAATTTGAGGAAAAAATTGAATTAACAAAACAGTTTTGGAAAGCATTTATGTATTAAAAACATGTATCGCTCAATTCAGCTTAAAATCCAGCTAAATTATGAAAAAGACCCCAATATTTCATTTTTAAATTAAATTATTTTTTAAACTTTTTTGAAAATCCCTTCCTTATTTTTTCACAAAAAACTGAATTAAGTTTGCCCTGAAATCTCTTTGCCGTGAAATGACACTTTTGGTATCAATCCACTTGCAGAGGAAACCACTTGCAGCTCAGCTATAATGTATTTAAATGTCAGTGTTATCAAAAAATATGTCCTTAAAAACAAACGTACTTTAAAATGTTTCAGGAAAATACATATTTATGGTAAAACCATAAGCATTTTTATCTATATAGGAAAGATTTCAGTTATTTGTATACCTAAAAAGATAATTTCTCCTTGTGTGCCTTAAAGTAGGATAGAAAAGTAAGTGAACATAAAGAAAATTTCTTACACAGTTTTCTTGGGCTTTAACGAATTTTTAAAACAGATAGTCTTTCAATACTTTAAACTTTGTTTTCTTTCCCTGTGGCTTACCAGCTGTTTTTGTATGTATATCGTAAAATGTCTACTTGTGCCATGTTGTTAGAGGCTTATCAGGCCCAATTTAGAAGTTAAAGAACAGTGCCAAATAATATCTGTGAACTCAAGCTTGATCTTAAAATGAGAATTTGTAATATTAGCATAATTGTGCAGCTACAGAAACTATAGTTTTAGCTATTTTTATAGTTCAGTGAAGTTGAACTGTTTTTGAGAGCACATATATCCATTACAAATTCCACTGAGACAGGAGCCTCAGCATATATTCTTGCAGGTTGGACATAGTCAATGTTTGTGATGTCCTAGTGAAGTGCCCCTCACCCTCAGTTATTTTTGCAGTATTTATTTGCAGAGGCTTGTACTTTGGAAACAATTGAAAGATAATTTGCATAATGATATGCAATATTGGAAAGATTATGTCAGTGATATGTTTGCATATTTATAGCAGTGTTGCTGGCCAGAAATTTACATATATTTTTGTTCCAATTTCTAAGAAGATACATACCAAATGGTAAGTACAGAAATCAGCAGTTCCCTTTGTGTTCTGGATTCTTAGGGTTGTTGTGGTCCCCAACAATAACTTCAGTTATTTGAAATACTATTACATTAGCTTGTGAAGTTTTTCACATCTGTGCTCCCAACAGTCTCTGCCATAAAGTTACAAAGTCTACTTACAAGGTCAGGGTAACCATTATAGGAAGGTAAAGGGTAATCCTTGTTTTGAATCTACAGTCATGTGGAAGACATTGCCAAAGCAAAACATTACATTTGTGCTGAGCCAGGAATTAAATACAGACTTTCCAACATCCTTTCCCCTTCCTTTCAACTTCCTTCCTTCTGTCTGAAGAGTGCTGTGATAAATGTAATTACATGAACACCACTTAATTATTTTACAATTAGGAAATTGTGCATTTGCTGTTACCTTTTACATAATGCTTAAAAAAGATACAACTTCATCTTTGAAGGCATGAAATAAAAGGAATAGATTAGTCAATTGATCTAATTACCTTTGAAGTTTGTTCCATTCACAGTTCTGAATACGAGCTGTATGTTCAGTTATACACAGACTGTGGCTTTACATCTGTTTTGATCCAATAGCATATAATCATATGGAACAACCTGAGAAAGCAATGTCACTTAAGATGAAGATATCAGCATAAAATCAATTATAATCAATTTATTAAAATATACCTTAAAGTAGTGCAAGTATTGAATTCCTTTTTCACTTTAAAGTTCTTGAATTAATTTTTTTGGAAGGAAGTTCTGCTCAAAGTTTCTTTCCCCTGCATCTGGCCAGACTTTCTGCTTTGTTTGTCCTGAACTGAAAAGAGAAACATCTTTTTCTACCACTTATCTAGGAGAATTTTTGGACAAACCTCAAATGTAAATATTTGTGCTTTGAAAGTAACAGACATAAAGCTGATACTGTGCTAAATAATTTTGTTGGCCAGATGGCATTGTGGCAGCAATAAAAGCAGCCAAATGGGAGAGCTACATTTAATTCTGGACTTTGCAATACGGGTCTGCTGTTGGTGAGATTGATACTTTTTTATTTTTAGAGGGCATTGACCAGAAAGTGTTCTTGCTAATGCCAGCTGGCTTTATGAAGTGCATGCTGCCAAGACTGTCCAAGACTGTCTGCAGCCATGACAATATTGTTGCCCATTATGTCGTTTTGTTTGGAAAAAGCAAAACATTTTGGTATAACTAGGGAAGGAACAGGCACCTAAAGTCAGAAAACAGTGCATTGATTTATATCAGCTGAGGATTTGACCTCTGTAATCTTATTCATTCACATGAAGTAAATGAGGAAGAAATAGTGAAATTAATCCTGAAAGTTCCAAAGTTCAAAGTGGAAATTGCACACATTCATGTATATGGTTGTGTATGAATGGAGATGCAAAGTACTTAAGAAGATCACAAACATCCTTCCAGTGCCACTCATTTAGAGTTGGCTCGTGTGACTTCACACAGCAGCACAATTTGCTATGTAGATATAAAGCAAGGTTTAGACTTAAGCCCAGATTCCTGTGCCAGAAAAGCTGTTTATGTTATATTCAGAGAGGAAATTGAAGAGTTGTAACTTCCCTGGTGAATTGTAAGAATGACCATCTCTTGTGAGAATCCCAGTACTGGCTAACAGTGCAGTTCATCAGAACCTGCAGACCAGCCTGACACTGTGGAAAATAGCCATGCTATTTACAGAGCTATTTACCAGCTTCTCTGGTGGAGAATTTTGATATTTTCATTATGTGATTCTTTTCTAAATGACATAATACTTTCATTATGTGGTGCTAATTTCTTTCTGAATGACACTACTGTAAAAACTAGGTTTTAGAATGAAAAATTCTGATATTTTATTTTAGTTATGTTTTGACTAAATAACATCAAGTTACTCTTTCTGTGACACCTAATTGTCACAAAGCCTACATTTTATGTTCTTCATAATTCACTGTACAATGAAAGAATAAAATTATATAAAGTGTCCAAAGCACTTTTTGCTTTTGGTACTTCTCATACTTTGGTATTGGAGAGAAAGAGAGGTGGTTAGGCAAAAATGTTACTTGTCTATGTGACACCTCTTAACAGTAGAACAGATGAAAATTTATTTCACCTTGGCACATTTTTTTAATAACATCTTAATATTGAAAACTTACTTGGAACTGATAGCAAGCATCAGAGTGTCTAGAATTACAGTCACAGCATTAAACACATTCTTAGAAGAATATTTGAGAGAGTACATAATAAGAACAAATCTGGCTGTCTGAAAAG
>VYZV01017242.1:48605-63246 GCA_013401275.1 Pandion haliaetus | reverse complement strand
TCCTGCCAGTCCCATATTCTCAAAGGCAGCAGTTAGCACATTCCGCATATTGTAAGACATACAAATTGTGTTAAGGCAGGTCTGTTAATAAAGAATAGATGGGGCAGGGGGGTGGGGGGGAGGAGAATAAAGAAGGTAATGGTGAAAAATTTGGCCTAAGTTCTACTCTGAAGGGCAAAAATGCTTCATACATAACTATGAACCTTGCACAGCAATGTCTCTGTACCTTCTTCTGTCTCCCTACCCTTCCTAACCTCTTCAAAAACAAAAAGCAGGTCAGTGAGGGAAATGCTCTGCTCCATTCACAAAGGTTGGATAAAGACATCCTTGCAAACATGTGAGGGAAAACAGTGATGGAAATTACAGTGGAAGGCACCCCCAAAAAATACATTCAACTTAACTGTTTCTAGTGCAGCCACCCACTTCTTTCCCATCTGGAATGTAGGATTATAGAGATCCAACAAAGTTCAGTTTCCAAACGTGGTATCAACAGTTAAGAGTACACTAAAAGAAAGCACTGTTTAGATGGTTTATGGTTTTCTGTGCAATTTTCATACTTGGAAATGTTTCTAGAAAAAAAAAAAAAAGCTCATGCCTTAAGAGAGTATGAGAAAAATAAGTCAGTTTAAAAACAAATTATCATGCACTACTTCTTTCAAATACCTAGAAAATGACCTTACTTTCAAAGCACTAGTAAGGACATGGAGAAACAGGAAGACAAAAAGATTTCATTTGGGAAGACACACCTTGAGTACTGTGTTCAGTTTGGGGCCCCTCACTACAGGAAAGACATTGAGGCACTGGAATGTGTCCAGAGAAGGGCAACGAAGCTGGTGAGGGGCCTGGAGCACAAGTCTGATGAGGAGCAGCTGAGGGAACTGGGGTTGTTTAGCCTGGAGAAAAGGAAGCTGAGGGGAGACCTTATCGCTCTCTACAACTACCTGAAAGGAGGTTGTAGTCAGGTGGGTGCTGGTTTCTTCTATCATGTAACTAGTGATAGGACAAGAGGAAATGGCCTCAAGTTGCCTGAGGGGAGGTTTAGATTGAATATTAGGAAAAATTTCTTCACTGAAAGTATTGTTGGACATTGCAACAGGCTGCCCAGGGAAGTGGTTGAGTCACCATCCCTGGAGGTATTCAAAAAGCATGTAGACAAGGCACTTCAGGACATGGTTTAGTGGGCATGGTTGATGGTTGGACTCGATGATCTTAAAGGTCTTTTCCAACCTAAATGATTCTATGATTCTATGAAACACATGACAGAATCATAGACTAACATTGCAAGTGACCCTGGGAGGTGTTCCAATTTAAAACCAATTAAGAACAAATTTAATTCTGACTACATCTTGAATAAATTTAACATCACGTTTCTATGTTATTTTAGAAAAGGCAACTGAAACTGACTTGGATCAACACAGTGGTAACAACAATGACATAAAAAGCATATTCCAAATAGAGCTTGGAAGGGAGATAAATATGGTGACATGAAGGGTGGGAAGAAATCTCAGGGAAGAGGAGCTTGACCATATGCTTAAATATTAATATTACGAGAAATCTGAATCTGCCAACAAGCAGACTTTTTCCTAAGACATTAATTTGGTGCATAGTGCAAGTTTCCAGCTTCACTAAGGAGATTCCTGCAATTTTAATGAGCAACCACACTGCACAAGCAGTGAACATCCAGACAGAAGTGTGACGCAATATAATATTATCCATTACAGTATTACATCTCAAAGTGAAACAGGAAGCTGGAAAAATTCTTGTAAAGGTCTGACAGAACTTTCTCTACCAACTGAAGAGAGCTAAAAGACAGCTTAAGGTAGGTAAAAGTCTTAATCCAATAGNTGACTTTGGATGATAAAAAAAAAAAAAAAAAAAAAAAAATCAACACATGAGCAAGACCTGACCATACATCATATGAGCAGCAAGATAGACATTGCAAACTGCCTTTAGCTGAGTTGGGTTATGAAAAGGTCTTTTTTCCATAAGGAAGAGGGGAGGGGAAGGAAGGCTGTAAAGAAGAGACATCACTAATTCCTGTCTTGTCTTGGTTTGTGAAAAAGGTTCTGCACCAGAACGCACGCAGACTTAGGAAGAGCTATTTGAATTAGTATATATTGCAAATATGATATCCCTAAGCCAAACCACCTGTTTATATAGGGAGCAACTAGCTCCTCCTTGCTATATACACTATATTGAATCTGTACTGACTGCACTATGAGATTCCCAAAGACAAAAAATATTAATTAGTTGTATCAGCTCCAAGTTGTTTACAATCCTATCTTTGAGACACGCTCTCTTGGGCAGGTGATAAAGAAGCTCTAGTTCCCCTCCAAAAAAGTTGTTGGGAACTGTTTAACAGCACAGTTACACAATGGCTTTAAGGGTCTAACCACCAGCCCTCCTCTAATTACAGTAAATGCCTAATAATCACATTTCACTTAGGAACTGGAGGACTTCCAATCAACATGTTAAGCAACCCTTAGACATCCAAATGAGTTCCAACAAGCATAATCACACAGGTACAAAGTAAACGTGTGCTAGGCATCAGACAGTTATAACCAACGTTTACAAGTTTCTGTTTGACATTGGTTAACATTTACGACGATGGAAGTCTTTAGGGAATCATTACCTGGGTTGCTTTAAAAACTTCAGGGGATCCTATGAAATTTTCATTAACAACATGAGAACTTATTAGAGGCACCTAGACAGAAATTGAACAGTTGAGAGAATATAGATCAAACTAGGGGAGACCTTCCAATCCAATGTGTTACTACAACACAACATGGACATTCTGCCTTCAGACATGCCATCACTAAAGCAAAATTTTTCATCAGGACACAGACCCATATCTGCCAGAAAACAGACTTCAGGCAGGATTCAAGCATCCAGGTCCTAGCATAAAAGCCACAAAAATAGTCTTAATCTCTTAAAGCATTAGAAGTAGGTACTTGAATTTTTACCTACAAAGTTGTGCTTGATATTTAACATGCCCAAACTGATGCCATCTTGAGAGGAGTGAACATCTGGTTCCTTGGACATCTTAACGCATTCCAACTGAATTCAGCTTTTCACAAAACATTACAGTATTTGTAGGGGGAGCACTACCTTCCATCTGGCAGCTGCCTGTATATCGTCTCAGAATGCTAGAGATGTGGGTCTAAAGCCTCCTCAGCCCGAAGAGGTTAAAACCAACATCACTTATCACTCTTTGGAGTGCCTTAACAACCACATGATAGTATATCAAAGCCAATGTACTCAATTCTGCCTGATAAAGCTATGCTGCAGGAAAGAACTGAAGATCCAATAGCCCTGCAAGAGGGAAAAGAAGTGTATATAAAACAGTTCATACTTAATAGGAATGTTCCTAGAGAAGAGGAAGAAGAAAATTCAGGTGCTGGTTCCTGTCACAAGGACTGTTTCTGCAATGATTGCTTCATGCAAATTTCACAGAAGAGCTTTGTCAGGTAATCCTCTTCAAGCACTCATGTTTCTTTGGAAAGAAGAAACTGTGCTAAAAGCTGCTTTGTGGCCACAACAGTGAGTTTTACTCTATCTTAAAGAGTAAAACTCTTAAGCACCTGATTTTTCAAAACTAGTGCAGAGTATCTGTTTGGATATGGATTATTCTTAACAACCCTTACATCCAGTTTCCAGGATGGCAAGAAGGAGGATACGGGGAACTACAGGCTGGTCAGATTCACTCCAGCCTCCAAGAAAATTATGATACATACCCTCCTGGAAGTCATTTTCCAACATATAAAGAATAAGAGGGTAGTTCCAAGTAGGCAACATGGATTTGCCAAGGACAAATTATGCCTGGCCAACCTGTTTGCCTTCTGTGATGAGGTTGTTGGCTCTCTGGACAAGGAGGTAGCAATGACCATTGAATAATGTTAGTAAAACAAAGCTTCTGACACAGTCTCCCATAGCACCCTTATAGCCAAATTAGACAGATGTGGTCTGAATGAGTGGATAAGGATGACATTCTGTTGGACAGCAAGTTGAATATGCTGAGCAGGCTTCTCAGTACAAGACACTGACATACTGGACTGAGCCTAACAGAGGGCCATCATGATGGTTTACGGGCTGCAGCATGTAACATATGAGAAAAACTTAAGAGACCTTGGATAGTTCAACCTTAAGTGAAGGCTAAAGGGAGATCTTACTTAAGAGACCTTGGATAGTTCAGCCTTAAGTGAAGGCTAAAGGGAGATCTTACTGCTCTTTGCAGCTACCTAATGGGAAGGTAGAGAGAAGATAGAGCCACACTCTTCTTGAAGGTACAGTCATAGGACAAGAGGCAACAGACACATAATATTCCATTTGCATAAAAGTATTTTTTTTTTCTTTAACTATAAGGGTTGTCAACTACTGGGGTTAAAGTATTTCCATCTCTGTGGATACTAAAACCAGATTGGCATAGTCTCTGAGAAACCTGCTCTAACCAGATCTGTTTTGAGCAAGGGATTACACTAGGTGATTTCCAGAGATTTTTCCTTTCNGTGGCACTACACTGGGTAGCCACATACTAACCACAGAGACGGAGAAAGAGCTCCAAGGGAATTCCATCCTTCAGAAGAAAGCCAGTATGATTACTCCAGGAGGTAGTCTTGAAAATAGCATGCTTGGATTCCCATGTAATTTTGACTGAGATTCTGCATGCTCAGCAAGGCCATAAGAAGAGATTTGCATCCAACAGAAACAAAAAACTACTGTGAGATTAGAAATACTAAGTATACCACCAGGCTGAAGACCACAGGCAGTTTATCATTCATATGAGATGCCCCTAATGTCAAAGATCATATCAAAAATAAAAAAATAATGCTTAGGAAAATTGGAGCAAGAATTCGTTCTGTCCTATCTAGTCAAGGAAGCTGTCATAGCTGGCTAATACCACAAGTTTCTCTTAATCGACAAACAAAGGAATGTTTGTGTCTATTATGCCTTTTATACATTTAGAGAAGTCGGAAGGAGGCATAAGTGATGCAACCCAAGAAATGCTATTGCAAATCTTGCGTACACAGTATTATGTATGTGCTGATGGAGAGGTACACACAAATTTAAAACCCTGCTAGTTACAAAATGCTAAATATCTTAGCTAATAGTCTTAGGCCACATAGTTGAGAGCTGCAGAAAGGTCAGTCTTCTCACAAGTCCATTCTTACCTGAGTAACAATACATTTTCATCCACAGATGAGCACTGGGACCTGCCAGTAAAGCATACGCCTTAAGTTCAAACTTAACTCAAGTATACCTTGAGGACAGACATACCAAGAATAATCCAAAGAACTTTAGGAAGTTGTCCAAGTCAATCTAAACTGAACAAATGAACATTTATTGTCAAGTGTGAGACACAAAACACCTAGCCCTGTTAACTGTTTTATGTTTCAAGCCATAATATAGGATTTCTAGGATTGAAATATGCTCACTGGACTCCATCTAGTGGTCACAAAACTTTCAGCTTTCTGAAGCTGCAGTGAGTATTCTGGGCTCTTAAATGATTGATAATAAATTTCTGGTGTTGTTTTCTTATTACTAGAGAGCTGCAGAACAAGTCACTAATTATAGGACATTATTTTCAGAAACACAGATGAAACCATGCCAGAATAAATAATGGTCAACAGTACAGCAGACCAGACAAAAAAAGTTAAAACCCAGTTTTTGAGCAACCTTACTGTGTTCAGGGAAGAGCAGCAGAAACTTCAGGGCTCACATCCTTTTATACTTTTAATCCCTCTATGGAGGTTATTCAGGTTCAGGTCTTTCTCCTTCCCTTTGTTCCTAGTTCAGTCAGGAACAAGCTCCAACTTCCCCTCCAGGCAGACTATTAGCTGCCAAAGTATTAAGCTGGAAGTATTGTCCCTTGAACTTTACCAGCAAGACTGTATACAGCAGGATTATTTTTTTTTCCTATTAGAAGCCTCACATTTCACATGAAGAAAAACTTACTCGGTCATGCTGTATGCTCTGGCTACGAAGAAATTAATATACAACATTATTGAGCCATCTAAGGCCATATACAATACCAGGCAAGTATCTCCGAGGTGGTAACAAGCCTGTCAAGCAAGAATCCCAAGACAATTTCTGAAGGAAACTAGAATAGCAACCTTCAAATAATTATGATGCGTGACATCTCTTCATTAACCTGAATGCTCTTTTTAAACTTACTGACGTTTGAGGTCCAATGTGAATTTAAAATCCCTCTTGGACTAGCAAACAGTAAGAGTGAAGCCTCCTTGAACATTCCTTAAAGGCAAACATACTACAATGATTTTCAGCTAAACCACCTACTAAATCAGATGGCATTACATTGTGCAAGTATTAGTGCCAGAGTGTGCAAATATGCCTGGCAGAAAGGGGTCTGAAATACCACTTGTCATCATCACTGTACTGGGGCAAGTGAGGAACAGGCTAGATGAGGTGACTTTCAATCTTATTTTCACAAAGCTTCAGTTCTGTGTTCTTCTACTGCCTGGCTGTAGTCACTTACAACCATGCCTACAAATGAGCCTAGAAAGTGAAATGCAAGCGGATTCTCTGTCAGTATCAGCCCCCTGGTGAAGAACAGTACTTCTTCTGAAACCAAAGGATATAAAGACCATTATGCAACATTAAAGAACAAGGAGCACGAAATAGCATTGGCAATGCGATCAAACCGGAAAATGGACAACTACCTTTCCATCACCTGAAAACCAAAGCCTCTTTTCTATATGTTAATATCCACCATACTAGCTAGTATTTGCATTTTACTTTTGATTTCTTCACAAACCTGTTAAAAAATGAGACTGAGAGCTATATTACTAGCCCTTGCCTCTCCCACTAAAAACACCCAGCTTTTTCTGTGGATCTTCTATTTTTCTTATTCATATATTTTTCAGTACTCCTTTCAGCATATGAAGGGCAGCTGTGCCTTGGGTAACTAATAAGGTAGCAAGATTGTATATCTTAAAATCAAAATATAAATAACCAAAGGCAGTGGAGGCTCTGGACGTGCAAGCTGAAACCAAATTAAATGTCTACAAACTCAGTTACATTGAATTCCAGGCTCCTGAAATCAACTACATTTCACTTAGAAAACACAAAAATTGCAATGTATTACATCCTGCACTGATGTAACTGATGTTTAAATGCTTTCTCCACTTAAAATTATGGAAGCGTTATCCATTCTGAGTATAATGTGTAGTCACTTTTTCTTGAGGGATTAATTTTATAGTAGTAAAAACATAAACCCATCTTACCTCTGAATTTACCAAATAACTTCTTCTCATCCACAGAGTACCTGGAAGTACTAAAAGCAGTTTAGTCTGTGTGTCAAATTTCCAAACATAAATCAGTATGGAAGTACTAAAAGCAGTTTAGTCTGTGTGTCAAATTTCCAAACATAAATCAGTATCTGTCAACATGCCATCTCTTTTTAAGTCAACAGGTACACCTGAGTATCAAAAAGCACCCAGAAGTACACAAAGCAGCAGCTACAGATAGCTAAGGATTATTTATTTACACTGATGGATCTATATTACAGGCTTGCCTGTATTCTAGCAGCTCTGGATCAGCATTACTCCTCCTAAGCTTTGTTGTGACTAAACTTAAATCTTTACCTTTTTTTTTTTTTTAATCTTTGGCAGGGGGGGGGAATGTTCTTGTTTTGTTGTGGGAAGAGTGGTGTCTTAAAGTGTATTTTGGTTGCTCAGTCAATTTTAGGTGAGGTCCCTTGATATTCCCACTGCACAAACAACTATGTTTCTTAGTAGAAGAAACTTCAAAAGGGACTATTTGATTTCAACTTGTAGGGACTTTACTTTTTTTATGCACAAACCCATTGACCCCTGAAAATTTCAAACAAGTTGAAAAGAGTGAGGTATCATTTTGAAAAGTGAACGGTTTTGTTGATTTAGTGTCCCATATTTTTTAATTTCTAGTAGTCTTTCCTAGAATCATCGCTAGAAGAAACTTTTCAAGAGTACTACAAAAGCAGTTAGGAGGAAAAAAGCCAGTCTAAACCTTGTTTCCTTGATGTGCTCTGAATTATAAAGTTGTCATTTCTTCCAGGACTACCAGCATTGACAATGCTGTACATAACCAGGTCTACTTTACATTTAACCTTTCCACAGAAATCCTGTGAATCAGATTTTTCAAACAATGTTCAGCCTCAACTGACTTATTTTTTCCTCCTCATTGTCTCAAGAGAAAAAAATGTTCCAGAACTTTCATGTTCTTTTTTACACAACAATTCCAGGGGCTGAATAACAAATTTCTTTCTTAAACTACCTGACAACCTTTCCTTCAGCTGGTGAGCTGAAAGAAGTTCTAGCTAGTCCTTTATAGGGAATGGGCCTTTTTTTTCAGAGTGCTACCCAAGCCAAAACTTGGCCTGGACCCAGAGGCTTAAAACTAGAATTCCGGATAAGGACTAGATTTACACTGACACCAGCAAGTACTCCAGTCTGAATCAGCTTGTGATCTGCTTGCTTCCTTAGCACACAGAGCTAAGATTACTTTGTTCTTAAAAAGCAAATTAATACCCTACAGAACAAGTACACAAAAGAGTCCAGTTCTAGGCTCCCCTGCACATGAGAGCCATGGACATACTGGAGTGAGTCCAGCAAAGAGCCACAAAAATGATGAAGGGACTGGAGCATACCTCCTATGAGGAAATGCTGAGAGAGCCGGGCCTGTTCAGCCTAAAGAGAACTCAGAGGATCTCATCAATGCATATAAACACCTGAAGGGAGGGTGCAAGGAAGACAGAGCCAGGCTCTGCTCAGTGGTGCCCAGTGACAGGACCAGAGGCAACGGGCACAAACTGAAACATGGGAGGTTCCCTCTGAACATCAGGAAACCCTTTGTCACTGTGAGGGTGACCGAGCACTGGCACAGGTTGTGGATTCTCCATCCTTGGCAATGCTCAAAAGCTGTTTCAACACAGCCCTGGGCAACCAGCTCTAGGTGGCCCTGCTTGAGTAGAGAGTTGGACCAAATGACCTCCAGCAGTCCCTTCCAGCCTCAGCCAGCCTGTGACTGTGTGAGAGAACCATGGCACCCCTTTGCACCACATGCCTTGGAGAGATCTTTCCTGTTGCTTTTTTTTATTTATTATTATTATTATTACGGATATGTACCAGTAGCCCCAAGGCAATACCTTAAATAGAGCGCTACTCACAGAATGGAGCGGTTAGTTTCACCAGTCTAAGGTGCCCGATCCAGACAGAGGTTTCAACAAAGGCTCTTGATTCCTTCTTTCTCATTTTTCTCTCAAGTGAACTGCCTGAGTCTCCAAACAAGGCAGCAATCTCTGGACACGGCAGGAGAACGCAGAAGACAGCATCTGGATTTCCCATTCCTCCTCTCACATCTGATTCATTGGGCACAGATGAGGAGATGACAAACCGTTCTAACAGACACAGTAATTCCTCCTTACGCCAACAAAGAACCCCATCCCCCACCCCTGCAGTCAGATTAAAATTTTTGTTTTCTTAATGTCTCTGCAGCAAAGCTGCTCTTTCTCTCAACCAGTCACAATGGGAATGCAGTAGAACACAACCTCAGCTACAGATGTTGGATTTCTCTGACCAAACCTTTGTGCTCCAGAAGTTTTCTTCATAAAATGCCCTTCAGAGCTTCTGCTCAACTTTCTGAAGACCTTTAGACATCTAATAAACTTTTTTCCAAAGCAAAGTCCATTGTGCCAATGAAATTCTGGCCCTCACTCAGTACAAGAAATCTTGTCCATAACATTAACCAGGTTGGTTATTAAGGCCTCTCTGAGACAGGTTTGTTGTTGTTTTTTAACATTACAGGAAGTCTCTATGTTGAGATAATGTATGCTCACTTTCATTCTCAAAAAAAGAACTTTAAGGCCCTTTACAGAAAAAAAATCCCATAGCTTTATCATGATGCAATACCGACCGCTATTTCACAGATCATTAAATTTAAGATATGAAGTACATCAGTGCCTCTGGAGTAAGACAGAATGTAAGCTGCCCTTCACAAACCTATCTATCCTCTAAATTAAGGTCTAAAATAAGTTACATGCTCAGAATTATTGGAGTATCTTCTCATCTTTAGATACAAGTTATTTAAAAAAATATTTCAATGAGAAAGGCATTGTGTAATACACAGACTACTTGTGCAACTTTATGTCTTTTCTACCTTGCATAATTAATGCTTTTCACAGACACAGACAACCTAAGGGGGAGCAAGGAAGAATGAATTTGTCTTCACCCTCTTTCAAATGCAGGAGTTTTGCCTTCAGTGTCTACCTCAAGTGAAGTCAACCTCAAAATCAAAACTAAACACTAGCTAAAGAAAAAAGTTTTATGTACTTTTTTTTTTTCTTTTCTTTTCAAGATCACTGTACTATGTAAGTTTTTCAACTGCCATCAGAAATTTCAGGTCTAAGTAAGAGCTTCCTGGACACCACTGCTGAAGAAGTTACACCCTTTATTTGCTCCATAAAGAGTCACTGGCACCAAATCACCTCTAACAGTTAGTGAAATTATTAACTAAAAGCAATATAGGCAATACATTTCTCAGGATGACACAATCAAACAGGGAGTTCTGTTTTCCAGATCGCAGGAAGTATTTGCTTCAATGACTTATCGGTAATTTTTCCTTACTATTTTTAAAGCAAACATGCATGAATTTGGCAGAATCTTAAAGTTACCTCAAAAATACAAATATCTAGTAAAACTGCCAAATTCACAAATTGTTGAGTTTGCATATACATGCATATATCTGATGGTTAAAAGTAACCTGAACATCTATACCTATGCAACAGAAAAAACAGTTGACATTAAAGGCCTGGTTTTGAAAATGAGTAATTACAGACCTTTTTGAAACATTTGCATAGAAGCACATTGCAGCATAACCAAATGACTTTAAGTTATAAAACATATATGTGTTTTAAGTTTATTGCACTTGACCTTCAACATGGGAAAAATATAATCAGAGTTGAGAAATCCCCAAGTTTTGGGTGTAATAAATGTAATGAATTGTAATGAATGTAATGAATTCAGGTGTAATGAGTTCTACTTCCATTGAGATACAAATATGTGATCCTGACTGAGTATTAAAGGGCATGAGTAGGAGGAGGAGAGGAAAAAGAAGGTATACTGTGTATTCCATGCTGCATGAGAGCTGCTGCCACCATAGACTGAAAGCCCAATCCAGCATCAACCTACATCTGACATTTGCTGTATTAGAAGCAACTATTTTAAAGCATTTACTCCTCTATTTTCAACTTAATTATCTTTATCTAGTGGGATAGAAAAAGTTCCAGAAAATAATAAGGTGCAGCTACCAAGAATGATCTAATGTTATTGAATGGTTAAATGTATTTTTGCTCACACAGAAATTCAGCTGTCCTGTATTTTTCCCCTCGCATTCCCCTCCTGAACAAGAAGTTTACTCACATTTAAAATTTAAATAATTTTAATGGTATTTATTAATAGAAACTTTAGTGCTATAGTCCAGACTCTGAATCTTCACAACCACAGAAATGTCTATCACAACCAGTAATTTTTCTTAGCAGGATCAGACTTGCCAGAAATAACACATAGTGTTCTTGCTAGTGGTTTGTATCCAATCAAAAAGGTTTTTACATGCACTTTGCTGAAAAAAAATTAGCACCTTTATCAGAAAGATCTTATTCTCTGCCAATTTTTATTTCCTTTAGGAAAGGTAAGTGGTACATACCATCAACTAACTTCTTCAGGGTTGAGTATCAGTCTATTTCCCCCCCAAGTAAAAAGAAAGTTCAACAGTTCAGAAAGTGACTGAATAAGCACAGAATCATAGAATCATTTAGGTTGGAAAAGACCTTTAAGATCATTGAGTCCAACCATCAACCATGCCCACTAAACCATGTCCTGAAGTGCCTTGTCTACATGCTTTTTGAATACCTCCAGGATGGTGACTCCACCGCTTCCCTGGGCAGCCTGTTGCAATGCATTAGTGTTTGCATCAAGTTCCTCCAAGATGAAATGAGTTAGGATGATTTTCGTTGTCAGCAACGATTTTTCTTTTAAAATCTTGAGTGTCAGCGCGTCTCCCTGCTTTCACTTATCCATTCATAACAATTTACTTCTTCCAAATTTCTTAACGTATACAATTTAACATTCCGTTTACAGAAAGCTCAAGCTTTATCTGTGTTTCCAGCTTTTCTGTACCCATCAGCTCTAAAAGATCCCAGTCCTCCCTCATCCCTTCAGCATTGCATACCACTTTGAATTCCTACTTTCCTAAAGCAAGCCATCAACTATGTCTTTCTACAAAAACACTGCAAATGAAATCTCACAGTTAATGAGGTTCCAAATACTCCATTCATCATATACAGAGAAGCCACTTTGCGGAAAAGCACACAAGCCCTCTATGCACAGGGCATATGAAAGGATACAGCAATAAGAAATGAAAATACCAAACCAAAATGAATACTACATAAACATCCCAGTAACTGTATTCTTGGAAAAACACTATGTTAAAAACATTGTAACAATATAGCATAGGGTACACCTATCCATCTTTTTTATGGAGTGGAGATTCACAGAAAGCAGAGATCAGGATTGGAAAGACAAACTTGACAACCCATTAAAATCAAGAATAAGTCATCTTTAAAAAAAAAAACCACACAAAAAAAAAAATCAGTGAGTTTGAGATCAAAGACTCATTAGGAGATCCAAGCATTGTCTTTATGATATAGTGATTTTCCTCCACATCTGAAAAGCTGAATTTCTGCAAGAGTTTTAGAACTTGAGAGCTCTACCAGGTACCCAAAGTTAACATGTAAAGCTCAAGGCTGTATTAAGATATGATGATTTCAGCCTTCAAATATTCAAGCCTATTTTATATGTCCAAATCAAAAAGGAGAACTGCACAGAACAATCTGGGAATCACTCAGATTTCCTCCTGTTTTCCAATATCTCCAGTTTCTTCTGTACAATGTTGATTTCAACATAGGGGAAACAACTTTTGCTGCATTATTTGGTATATTTAAACATTTTCATTATCCAAATATTTGATAAGGTCATTTTATTGACAGTTAGGCAAAAGCAGACCAAATCTGGTATGCCAAACATTCTCTTAATTGCGTATTATCCTTAAGTGTCAGCTTAATTTAATATAGGGTGGAACACATTGTTTTGTCACTGAGGTAATTTATCAACAACATATTATTGAACAAGACACCACATATCCCTCCAATGGGGCTACTGATCTGTATACAACATGCTTTGGGTAACTCATCACCACTTAAAGAGACCTCTTCCAATTACGCGTAATACTAAAATTGCATTGAAAATTGGTCTTGGTAAGATTACTGGTTTAAGAGACAGACTTGTCATCCCCATAGTCTTCTTCCTCAGACATAAATATATTCGGGTGACTGGAGGCGTCACATTAAGTCACATGGCTAGCCTGAAGTCAAAACAACATCAACAATGCACAAGACTATATTCAGCAAGGATGCTACCGTCAAGCAGAAAATAGCAAAAACTGAACCCAAATAATCGGGATAATATATTGTGTGCCTTATACCACAGTGAAAAGCTGATTGCCAGATCAGAAGTTTTCAGTTCAGCCAACTAAACTGTACTTGTCGGTTCAGCAAACTAAATCTAACAGAAGGAACATATAAGATGTCAAATGCTGACAAGGTATCTTGCTTCATTCTGTGATGAAAACTAGCTTGGCTAGCCACATCTGCTTAATGTTTTTTTACTAGTCAGCTGAGCTATTTAGCCCATCAGTTGGCTTAAAATCTCTGACTTTTAATTCCAGTGAAGAGCAATCTGAAAATGAGATACACCATGCTATCCTACTAACATGCTGTTTTCAGTCCTGTTTCATCAGTATGATCCTAAGAACATTTATAAAGCAGAAAAGACAAGCATATTTTAAAAATATGATCTAATAACCCCCATTCAAAGATGGGAAATGCCCTTTTTTTTTTTTTTTAAGTCTACTGATACATTGTTGATGGTAAAAATGGATGGAACTGTTAAAACAGTAGCAACAATAACAAGTTGGAGAATCTACACGACCTCAGAGGTATTAGGGGTTCACTCATCTGCTACTGTAAGTAACAACTGGATGATTTGCATCACTGCTCAGTACATTCTGCTGCAGAGATGTACAGTCAGGAGGAATATTTGGTTGTACATATCTGGACAGATCACCAACCAAGAACGGCTAGTTTTAATTCATTCTTTCCTATCTCCAGGTTCTACACTGCAAGCCTAGCCAACGGAAAACAGCTTCCGTATTTTTTCAGTATTGGAAAACTTCTGTATTTGTTCATGAGCAAGTGCTGACAGTAAGATGACATTAGCTACCAATGCTGAATGATGTTTTAAGCAACACATTTGGTTGACAACCCAGTTCAAAAAATCCTGGTGGGATGCTTTATCAAAGAACTTTGAGAGGCAGCTTAGGAAAGAAAGTGGGTCTTCTTTTCTTCAAAACCACACATCTGAATAGATTACTCCACAACCACTATAATACTGGTAAGAATCCTATGTTCACCAGGTCAGCGCGAGAGATTTTTCAGATAATAAAGCCCAGAAAATCCAACAGCTAACAAGCAGGTCAACCTGTCAAACTTGCAGGAGTAAGTATTTTTTAAAAAGTCTTTTATAGCAAAAAA
>VYZV01017242.1:15257-46086 GCA_013401275.1 Pandion haliaetus | reverse complement strand
CGAGCGCCGCCGCGGAGGCCGATTGGCACGGCCGGGCGCGGGGCAGAGGGCGGGGCCGCGCGCGGGGCAGGCCCAGGCCCCGCCCCCACCTGTTCCCGCGGCGCCTTTCTGATTGGGCCCCTGGTTACCTGCCCGGCTGCGACTCCCCACCCTCATTGGCTTAGCGCGGACCCGAGGCCAAGGTGAGGGGCGGGGTCGATTGGGGCCGGAAGTTCCCGCCCTTGCCGGATAGGCCCTGCCCTCAGTGGGGCGGCCTGTGGTGAGCGGCGGCGGCGGCGGGCCCTGGCGTGAGGGCCTGCGCTCTTCCCGGCTCCCGGCGTCGAGCGCGGCTCCGTTGGGTTCCCAGCAATGGCAGGTCGGCGGCAGAGCGCGGCCGGAGCGGCGGTTGTTGGCTCCGAGGGCCGGGGGATGAACCGCTGGCGGTGCCCGGGCGGGGCGGCCCTGCCCCTGCCTGCCTGGGCCCCGCGCCAGCGGCGGCTGCTCCTGCTTATACCTGTACCTATATATGTACACGTACGTGGGTCGGCACAGGGACATGACGTAGCGAAAAAGTACAAAAGTTTGGAAAGGGGTGCCGAAGCTGCAGCAGTCGCGGCGCGGAACAAGCGCGTTCGCCATCCGTAGCGCTGCTGGAAGCTTCGTGTTGGAGGTTTTCCGTCGTGCAAACGGTTTCCTTCCCGCAAACGGTTTCTATCTGTAGGTAAAGTTGCATGCGTGTGCTCAAGTTGCGTGAAAGTGCGCGCGGCTACAGCTTTTTTAATTACTGTGACTGCCTTCCGAGGGACTGGCAAGCAGTACTGTTAGCAGGGCTACAGGCATTAGGCACCTTACGCCTATGCTTAAGTGCTTGGAGCGTTCGAGAGCCTTAGGGCTTGCACGCTTTTATCTTCTCGGGCATCTTTATATATAAACTAAAAACACTTTTGCACTTGATTACACAGCCTACCGCTGACGGCTGACGGAGGGAGCAACTGAGTGGGGTGGGCTCAGGTGGGAAAAAAATCACAAAGTGACTGTATCTGAGGCTCCATACCCAAGAAATGCCTGCGGGAGAAAGAGACTACTTTTTTGGATGCTTCACAGGTACATCTGTAACTAATAAGATTCCAAATAATTGAGGCAATTCTTTCAGAAAGAATAAAAGTCTAAATACACAAATGTGTAGCTTGCACCGAGGGAGCTTTTGCTGGTGAAGGATCTTTCTGCAGATACTTTGCAGACCTGTATCAAAGACTCACTCAAATGCATAAGGTATGGTTTTTTAGTAGGTTGTCTGTCACAACTTGAGTGTTCATATTAGTTTGTACCTTCTTGAAGAAAGACGGTGCGCAGAGAGGGAGGCTTGTCAGGCTCATTAAAGGTAACTAGAGTTCCTGATTTCACAGATCCAAGACCTGATGTGTTTATGAGTCAATGTTTAGGCTGATAAATCAGAAAATTGATACTGGTGAGACAGATTATCTGAATACAGAACTGGATGAGCAGCTCTGTAAACATTTAGCTAGAGTAACTAGAATGAGCTATCTTAGGATCGTATTTTTTTAAATTTTTTTAATCTCAATCTGTAGGATATGTCAAGTTCTCAAACCTCCACAAGTAAACATGCCCTAGATTTTATATAAATAATAGATGATCATTTTCTAAAATAAAATCCTATGTTATTTTCAGAGCACTCGGGTGCTTTGAATTCTGACCCAAAAAATAGTCTAATCTACTGATTTTATGGTTGCTTGAATGTAAAATGGCATAATTTAACTGTATTTGCTATATATAAATATTTCCCGTATGTATGATGCAGCTTTGCTAGAAAAGGGACAGTGTTCCAAGTCTGAAGAAAACCCTGAATGATACCTGTATAGATAGAGATACATAGGAAAAATACATCAAATAGGTAAATGGTAGTTTATTTAGGAAGACTGTACAGGATACCCCAAAGATGGCATTACCACAATCATTAGAGTTTCTTTTCAGCTGAAGACATTCAGTTAAAGAAACAAAATTAAAGCAATGATTAATACATCTATAAAACAAAAGGAAAACTATGGAAACTGATAAGCAGAAATGGTAAGTTAGCACTTGTGAAACAATGAGAATGAATAATAGTAGCTAAATACATGAATGAGAAGTCTTGGCTCATTGCCTAAAGGATAAGGGGAAAGCATTTTTTAAAATGTCAGGATCAAGAAAGAAAAAAATCTAGATAGTGGCATGGTTTCCCTGCTACTTTGAAATATACAATTTTCAGTAACAATGCTGATGTACAGAAGAATTTCTTTCTTTAATAGAAACCCGGATAATGCAGTAATACTTTATGGATGTAATTGCAAATGTTTTAGTCAATCATTACGTAGTAAGGATGCTAAGTAGCAACAGGTAAAGGTAAAAACATTTAAACTTTCAGGACCCACTACGTCATGTCCTGGAATTTTGAGGGATTTTGATTGATTCCTGGTAATAATGAACCTGCTTATGTTTGTTCCAGAAATGAAAGAGAGAAACTGATTTGGTGCCCATTAGAAATGTAAAGCAAAAGGTTATTTGAGCTAAAATAACACAACGAGATCCTTTGGCAAAATCATGAAAGTCAAACAAGAATTGTGTAGGAATTAAAGAATACTGAGTTTCTAATATCAGCAGGATTTGCTGGAATTTAGGCCTGATGTTTAAAGGGATTAGTATTTTTGCCTGGCAAAGGTAACTGCAGAGTTTTGAGCTTCTATGAAGATACTATGCCATGTTCTATTTAGTGCCAATATTCTACTTTAAAATATTTTTATATAAAACTTGCAACATGTATTTATCTGAACAAAAAAGTTACGCAGCAGATCTGAAAAGTAATTATATCTTCAAAATCATCATTGAATGGAGACCTGTTTAGCAAAGTACAACAAGGATTTGGATTTATCGCAATCCTATTCATAACCTTTATTAACTTATGTAAAGAAAACATAAAATAATGACTAATAATAGAGCTGCAGCTGTAAATATTTATAGGGAGATGTTACTTGTGAAGCAGAACCTGCTTTTTTTGCAGGGCGGGTAGACTGGGATTTACTGAACTGTTTATTTGAATACAGATGAGTGGAAAGGCATCTAAGAACAAAGAATATTTTAAAGTCAAACTACAGAGGTGTTATAGTGTCGTTATGAACAACTCAAAAATATTCATGCTTATGGTACAAATCTTGGATGTAAAAGCAGAGAAATATTAAGTAGTAATAAAGTTGTTGTATATGGCATTCATCAAACTATTACTGAAATAGTGGTATTGCATTTTAACACAAATAATTGACGAACTGGAAAAGCCAGGAAAATCTGCCTTGCCATGAGAGTCTGAAGAAGCATCTGTTTAGCTTATGCAAAAGCTTGATCATAATGTACTGGGATTTGCAAAAAAAAGAAAATGTCAAATAGTTAAAGTCTCTTTAATCTGTCAGGTAAGATGACAGTGAGAACCAGTAACTGGTAGGTGAAATTACAGTAATTTCGAATAAGCACAAGATCCTTTTCTTTTAGCCACAAGAGGAGTTGTTTGGTATAATATCCCTAAGGACCCACTAAACTCTATCTCCCAAATTCTAAATTAAGATTCAATATCTTTGCTAAATCCTGGACTCTAAGTCATCCCTCAAATTATGGACTCAAAGCAAAGTTCACATTACAAAATTTCTTGGCTTCTGTTTCTATGGAGGTCAGGCTAGATGATCATAATAACCTTTCTGGCCTGCAAATCCATTCAGTCAGGAAAAGAGCTGATGAGCTAGTGGCTGCCAAATCATAACAAACTATGTGGTCAGTGTAAGTGCTAAAAGAATAGAGGAAGCAAGGGAGTACTTACTACATGTTAGATATGCAGACAGTTTGGAGGTTTTACAGGTAATAAATGGCTTAGAACTGGATCTTAAAATCTAGATACGATGCATTCCTTTTTTTTGTGCTCTAAAAGGCAGAAGCATAAAAAGCTACGTTTTGATAGCCTTCTATCAGTATTATAATTTAAAATGAGCAACTAGTTCTGTATACTTGTAAAAATCAAAGTAAAACAATACTGCTGATGGATGGCAAAGCATCTTCAAACATACTGACCCGTCCAGTGATATACCAGAGTAAGTACCTTTGAGCTCCTTTATAAAATTCTCCCAATGCCTGAAAGGAATAATGGAGTGGTTTTTATGTATCTGGCTAAGACTGACTTTTTCCCAGATGCAGCTCACCTATCCTTCCAAATATTATGCAAGCAGCGCACACAGATATTTCTGAATAGCAGCTTTTGGATCTTTTTTCCTTTTTTTGCAGTGGAATATAGCAGTGTGCCAAAGTTTAGGTACAGAAATGTACAAACATTTACAAATTACTTTGATTGTACAACACTGATATACCCCATGAAATCCATCATACACATTCTTAAGATAACATCGTTTTTTATCAGTGTCCCTGGGTCTACAAAGTCTTTTATTCATCTTACACTAAATAGCCAGCTTCAGGTATTTGAATTTAAGGTAGAGGAAATGTGTATTTGCACTGAGTGGATACACCATAAATTACTTTGATGTTGTTTCCTTTGATAATATTAGTAAGAAAGAGCATGTATGTGTGTCTGAGGCTCATAAATGGAAATGCAAAAAATACTGTTCTATTCGTTACCTGGAAATCTGGGTGTATCATGTGGTGAAGGGCAGGAGGGTTTAGTGGAAATTTCTTAGTAACTTCCAGCATGTAACTGTTCACAAAACTACATACATTACCTGCTTCACAGAATGATATAATCAGTTTCAGTGTAACTCTCTTTTAGGCTTTATTATTGCAACCCTGCCAACAGAAACTTGAGGAAGGACCAAGTAAGTGCTCTGTGATCTTTCTACCCATTCAGGTACAATTCTAAAAGCTCATTTTTCCAATTATATTTCTCATGTTCAGCAGAGGTATTGCAGGATTAATTTAAGCAACTAAATTTTTCTCTGCGCTCTTGCATGGCATAGATATAGCTTCTTTTTTCTTAAAAGCAGTGGTGGTGTTACTGCTTATGCCCTGGCTAAACTCCAACTAGGGTAACTACAGTTCTATGTAAATAAATTCCTATGCAAGTTCAGGAGGATACAGAATAATTCCTTTCCTGCCTTTTCCACTGACTCATAAGACAATTATGACACTTCTTTCAGTTTATCAGTCAATTAATCAGTTTAATTCAGGCTTCTGGGATAATACTCCTTCTTCAGTGTTAGTTGTAAGAACTTACCGTGAGCACTAGTGATATCTTTTGGGGAGTTAGTCGTGTAATGTCAAGAGAATTCTACATTTTTGTCTATTTTCAATGGAGTACAACAAATGTGTGTTTTTAAACCTGATAGGAAATTGATGCAGAACTTCTGAGTGGTTACTCTGATTTTGTTTTAGATTATCTAGGTTTGTCTAACTCAGATTTTTTTTTTTTTTAATGATTTGGAGTTTAGCTTCTACAGTTTAAAATGTTTATTTACTTTCACAGCTTTCCCTGAACTGCTGTTTAGGGTTGCTGTGTACTTCTAAGAGATGGCTCATGTCATGCCATGAGCACCAGCAGCTGCTTAAGTACATACCATGGGACACATCTTTCTTTTATTATCAGCGTAAGGGTTGTTGTAGCCTTTAGAAGAGGATTTTTCTGCTCAGGAGTGATGGAGATTTCCAGCTAAGCCAGACCATATGCTGATTCCCGGATTTCTTATCTGTAATCAGTCTTTCTTGATGTTGTCAAAGATGTTTCCATTAAAAGTGCAGAATGATTCTGGTCACTTAGTTCTTCGGTGTTCAGGTGCAATATTTATTATTATGAGACTAAATCCCTTACTACACTAACCAGTAACATAATTCTTGCAGTGTTACTATTTGTGACTCCCCACTCACTTTAAACTAAGAGCAGCATGGCGAAGATGGCTGATAACCTCCTAACACATAAAAGGTATCCTGCAGACACTGTAATTCGAAGTAGTCTTTATGACTACAAATCCTCCATTATTGACTTGCCTGCTTATTCCCTTGATTTGGCATAGCTCACATTTATCTCATTCTGAGTAGGTAACTTCTTCATACACAAAGAATTTGGATAACTGTTCCTTGTTTCGAGGTCAGTTTAGATACAGTTCCAAGACACGAGCTGAGAAATAAGTAATAGGATCCAAGCTGTATTCAGCAAAGCGATCAAGCAGTGATTGTTTACACTGTATGTGAGTCCAAAAGCTCATAGTTCTTATCTCCATGGCAAAGTAACTGATGCAGCAGAGATATCTGCTGGCACCAGGGAACAGTTTTCACCAGATGCTGTTCACAAGAAAAGGAAAACAGAATTTTTTTTGTATAGTACATGCTTGTCCAGTATCAATTACAGTAGTATATTTAGGAGCTTGTTTCTCCAGTACAACTATATACTCCAAAACACTAGTTTTGTTCCTATGCTTTCTTCCTTGCCAGTTCATCTGTCTGTCATTTATAATAATCATAGGAGTTACACTCACAAATAAATGTCATATACTGTTATAAAATAAAATAATCTAGGCAATATTTTATTGTATAGATACTTACATTTTTATACAATATGCAGCTAATAAAAATAACTGCATGATTGCTAATTTCTACTGGCTAAAGTTTTGGCAGATTTTGAAACTGCTTGCTATTCTGTGGTTGACTTAATTAAAGTAAATCAGTGGAAGCAGTTTTTAAAATTTTTAAAGCTATTCTTAAATAGCTGCAGGGCAATCTTAAAACCAAACAAAATGAAACGAAACAAAAAACCCAAGCGAAACCAAAAAAGAATGCGTATCCAAAAACAAAAGAAATTATATTTAAAGGGTTTGAAAGTTTCCTGTCTCTTTATAATTTTTGCATATTTGTAGCCTATGATGGTATACCACAACAATAAGCCTTATTCACATGGGTAACCACAATGAAACTACTAGAAATAATCACGTGAGGAACAGCTGCAAGAGTGAATTTGTGGATGTGGTGTGAATAAGAAAGTCGTAAAACTGAATGCTGAAATTATCAGGACTAGTACACAACAGAAGGGCAAAGGACAGACATCTTTCCAAGAAATAAGGATATCCATAATCAATCCTGGACTATACAACAGACTGGAATTTATAACCTGGTACAATACTACCTAAAAGCAACATCTCCTGGTCCAAATAATCATTCACATGATTATTTGAAACATTTCAAATGCGACCAATGACCAATGTGACTTGGGAGAAAAATCAGATTTCTTAGAAGGGCAGTTGGAATTTGCTTAGCTGTTAAGCACAGTGCTCTTGCAGAAGGATCCCTGTGCGTAAATCAATACAGACCAGCTCAAGATACCTACTGTCTTCTGTTTTCCTATGAAACATGACGAATGGAAGCTCATGAGTGAGCATTTGTCAGCCTTCCTTTGCAAGGACAAAGGAAAAAGGTCATTTTAGTCTTGATTTCCTAGGTCTTCCTGATGTGCTGTTTCGGATGTATTTATGTTGTTTCAAAAAAAACTCAAACAGAAAAGCATTTTACATTCAGAACTGGTCTTGCTTGCTACAGAGGATTTACATTGCTTAGATTTTACTCTTCTGTCTCCCAAAAACTACCAAACAATCCTGACATTTAATTTTAATTGCATGTGTGAACAAAGTAAGTTGTCAACAAAATGATGGGGTGGTTGTCTATTTGCAAGCTACAGCTACCTTGTTCTGTGTAGTATTACCTATAGCAACCATCACATCACAGAGCCTTCCAGAAGATTATTAAGTAATGTGACTAACATGGTTTTTTTCTCACAGAAAAACATGTGTCTGTGGAATGTTTTGAATGTTTTTTAATAATACATATTCCATCCATTCATCCATCCGCATATTCTTTTTTCTGTTAGACAAGAAAAATTCACAGCAAGAAGCCTTCAAACCCATGGTGTAGAGTGGGGAAGTAATTGCAGGAGATCCCTGGGAGGCTCCATCTCCTCTATTGGAAGTCTTTTCTCTGTAGAAAAGTCTCACGTGTCAGGAGATGGTGTAGCCAAACAGATTTATTTTGGAGCTGTGTCATCCTTAGGTTCTCTCCTAAGCAATCCACAGCTGTCCTCTAAACTGATAAATCCTTCAGAAGCTAACATGGCTTATACTCCAAATATAAAAGCAGCTGTAGGGAGACACGGGGCCACGGATTTGCTGGCACATTCCAGTGGCTGCAGCAGTGACAGATTGTCTGGAAACCTCACATTTGCTCTACAAACACCCATATAAACATATATATTATTTTTATATTTTACATATATAATAAGTAAGCAAACATAAAGCCTTGTGTGTCATTTCTTCTGACACAAATTTTGTTTCCATTTCTTAGCGTGGTTGCTCAATGCTATGATCTTTAAGATGTATGTTCAAATAACAGACGGATCAAACTGTCCTCTGTCCCCGTGGCTCGCTCAGCCAGCATTCCAGCCCAGTCCTTTCTCACTTTCTCACTTTCTCAGGGTCATCTCCTTGCATCTTAATTTAAAGAAAAGGGGTCATCTGAGTTTGCGGAGCACAGATCTGTTTGGGATACCATCTGTCTTGCAGTATCATCCCTACATTCATTGTTTGCTGAGCCTTATTAAATCATGTTTCCATTTCTTTCTTCAGATTTTCTATTAGGCTCCAGTTATCTTCACTCATAGTTTCTCATTGTCTAAATTATTACTTTAAGAAAAATCACCATGTCTTTCTTCCAACTGAATCCACCCATTACCTTCTTTCCTTCCCTTCCTTTAGTCTGTGAAGTCTGCTTCAGTTTTGTTCCTTAAAGCAAACACTGTTTTTATTGTTCTTATCATAGACTTGCCTGCTGACATTCTTCTTTGGATTACTGACCATGTAATTAGGAAGCCTGGAAAGGAATACAAAAAATGTCTTTAACCTGTTTTAAGAATTGGACATATCCCTAATAAATTTAAAGGAGAGAGTCCCATAACCTGGAAGGGTTGTTAGAAAATGCTGCTCTAAGTAGACAATCCAATATAAAGTAAAAGAACCCAACCAAAGAACAAATAATTCAGAGGTTAGGATCAGGAAGAAAAAAAGTCAGGAAAATACCAGAACAATGTAACAGAAAAAAAAAGAAACAAAGTATTTAAGCTAGCCCCTTAGGATTAAGCATAAGAGGAGTGGTGTAAAGGAAATTCTGACTTCCAGTTAACAATTCTGCTGCTGCAGTTTTAACTTCTTGTAATTGTAACCTTAGAGTTTCCTGGAAGCTGCTAGCACGGAAACACATTCAGCCTACTGACAGGCAAGTTTTGCAAGCCAAGTGTTTTACTTGCTGTTAAAATGAACTTGAAATCTGAATTTAGTCCATTTTTTAAAGTGTATCACACTGGGTATTATAAAGCTGCAGTAAACCAAGGTAAATGGTTATAGTACCTATAATTATGAGCTTAAAAAAGCAAATTCATCAGAGAGTAAAAAAAAAATACATAATTTTGTTTGAGATCAGGCCTGTGAAAAACTACTGCCCTGTGTTACCTTCTTCAAAAATTAACTGTTCCCTTGTCCACAAGTCTATAGTGGTTTAGACTGCAAAGAGCAAATAACTGATTGAAAGAGCAGAGTAAGTGAGTGTCCTAGAAAACTGAGACGGTGCCTTTCCACTCTAAATTAAGAGTATTTTGTTCCAGCAACAGAGGAGCTAACGAAACCTGATGGTCAGCTCTCTCAGCACGGGTGTGAGCACCAGTCCAGGGCTGCCCGTTAACAACATCATTCCCACCAGCTCCCATCACAGCACGTCGTTTCAAGCCCCTGTAGCCTTTCCATAGGCTGAGCTTCTCTTAACTTGTACCTCCTATCAGCTCCAGGTATGTGGCAACAGCGGTGTAAACTCTAGTGTGGAAAAGTTGATCAGGTCTGCAGCACCCCATGGAAGAGGCACTGGGCTGTGCCAGATGCAGTATATTGGTGAAAAATGTTGAGGAAAAGTGTACTGTAATGGCTGGATACTGCAAAATCTGAATTTCAGATACTGGCTTCTACCACAGCCTGTGTGAGCTGTCTTCACACAAATGGGTAACAAAGCCCCTTATACTTGTCATTTTTATTATCATAAGACTATTTTTGGGTGGCAAAGGGTTGGCAGAATGGCCCTGCCATGCCCCATCAGAATACCCTGAGACAGCAGCGCAGTCAGAGACCGTTTTGGCTACGGCAATAGCCGGGAGGTGTACGCTAGAGTGGGTGTCAGGTTGTTTGGGTTCACACTGAGTCCTGGAGAGGTACCACTGCAGTTTTGAGGAAGCTGCAAATTACCAATAACCTTGGGATCCCACCAAAGGCTGGCTTTGTGTGCAACTCCCATGTGGTGAAGGCCTAAATGGCTTAAATGTCTCAGTTCTGTTTTCAAAACAGTGTAAACATTGAAGTTGGGGTACATCTCACCACCTCAATAGTTGCCTAAAGCCCACTATATAGATAAAGGTCAGCAGCAAGTATCTCCAGAGGGCAGTTCATTTGATCTGCTTCAGCCGTTTACCTTAGAGTGAGATGAATTGCTCTCTGGAGGTGCCTCTTTCCGACCATCAGTGCTAAAGGAAGTATAATGCAACTGGTACAGATATGGATATCCATCTTTTAGATACCTAGCTTTCCTCCCCCACAACTGTCCCATGTGAGATTCTGTCTCAAGCTGCAGCCTGAGGGAGGACAAAAGTGTAAAACTGGAACTTTGACAAGTACACTGATGGGATATGTTTGCACATACAACCAAAATTAATTGTAAAATCACAGGATAGCTCCTGTAGTCGATACAGTCGTGTCAATGAGCTCAGCACAGTGCGCGTAACCTGTGCCTGAACTCTTCCTGAGTAGTAATTTCCTTTGGCACTTCAAAACGTATTTGAGCGTAGTTTTCATTCGGAGACGCAGAATGGAATAAACCTTCTTCTGTTTTATACTCAGAAATACACAGGAACAAAACACCCTCGCCAGGTAGTCTTTGCGAGTCCTTCAATCAGGTGCCTGTGTTTCATACACTTTTATAAAGGAGGAGAATAAAAAAAAAAAAGGAAGGGAAATTACCCATGGTAATATGTGCATTAATAGAATTCTGTGGTTTGTTAACAGATTTTGTACAGTTTAGTAACATTAGGCTCTGAAGTATACAACATGTACTTCAGTATTTGACTGATAAAATCAAACATCGGAGTTTATATAATACAGTTTGTTGCCAATAAGCTTTCAATGGAAGAGTCAAAGAATGACCTCTCTATTTGTAACTAGTTCTGGTTCTAATAAATATATAAAAAACTTAGAAGGACTTAAACTTACAGTTTTGAACATAACATGTAAAAATAAACTCCTATAAGTTATTACATAAATAAATCAAACATCATATAATATTCAGAGAAGTCTAGCAAAATCAGTGATTTGATTACTATTAAAGTCTACTTTATTGACAGCTTTACTCATGCCAAGAAGCATCTTGCTCCCTGAAAAGCCCCCTTGAAATGAAAATGTTTGTTGGAAAATATGGTAAGAATCCTAAAAAAATGCAAAGTTAGGGTATTAGAATTGCTAGCAGAATCAGACTTGACTTAATGATACTATATCTGCAAATTTAAAATTAATTAGCTATTCAGGAACTATCTTACTTACAGATGACACGCTGTAGGTATCAAGTCACCTATAAATACACAAAGGTAGGCAATATGTATGTTTTATTTAATTGTTCTGGATGTCAAAAGCCCTGTGATTTTCTAAAAAGAACTGTTTTCCATAGACAGGTTGGTTTACCTACAATGGGTGCTGACACAAAATTTCAGAGAACATCTGCTGTGATAAGAACAACTACTACTCGTACTGGAAAACTGCTTAAGTGTAAGCTGGCTTAGAAGTCAAATTAAGTATATGCTTAATTGTGTGAAGATAATTTCTTTCAGGCTAACTAGGTCTTTGCTTATACCTTTAAATCTAGTTTTAATGATGATTTTCTAACCTTGCCCTTCTCAATAACATTCCTCCTTTTGAAAACCTACATCACCCTTAATATACTTTTCACTTCTTATTGATTCAGCTGCGCTTAGGGTTGCCATAACTGTGGCAGTTCAATTACCTCATTTCTGCCTACCGTTTTCTTTTCTCATTAAAGCTGAACATGCAGCTTTGAGAAGGAGCTTCTGGAGCACGCTATGCAAGATGGTACTCAGAGGTATGAATGAAATAGCTGACAATGGTGACAGTCCTTGTGAAAGCTTTGCATTGATGCTTGAAAGGCTGCAGTGGTTTCCTATTTGTTACTATTTGTATATCGGCATGTTGCAATTGGATCTTTAAAGTGCTATGTGGTCTGGATCCTATCTATTTATAATGCCACTTCCGTCCCAGTGACAGCTGAGATAATCACGTCTTGTGTTGGTTTGCAGCTCAGATACTAGTAGGTGACTAAAATAGTAAAAAGAGAAAAGAAAAAAAAAAAGCAAGAAATCCTTCCTCCAGGCTGGTGTCAGGTCCTTGACTCTGTCAGCAGTTGATCCAACAGAGTCCAAGGGCAAGTCACAGAAACGAAAATAACCGTGTTTCAAAATGTTTGCTATCATACTTGCGATAGCGTGAGTTTACACAGGGCTTCATGGGACAAACAGTTTTGCTTTGGCAACACTAGGACAGAACCCAGGGCTGACCACATCCACATCCGCATCCAGATGTGGTCAGTAAAAAAAAAGTTATTTTGTTTTTCTTGCAATAACTGTGGGTCTTCGAAAAAACTGTCCACACAGATTCCATTCTTGGGGTGCTTGTGAACTCACCAGCTGTGTTAGCTGGGGCTCATGCTCCCACCCTGAACAATATGAGTACATCGAGCAGACTGAATCATCTTTTGGCTTCCTGTACAGTGAAGGATCCCATAGCTGCAGGGATCTGTGGCACTAGGAAAGAAATGGGGATTATCAACTTCATGTGGGTGTCACTTCTCGAAATGTTACCACTACTTTTTTCTCCATTAAGAAGAAACGTCAACAGGAATGTTCTGTTCCTGGTGGTAACACACAGTTATCTAATGGCTTGTCGCTGAGTAACATAGCCTACATAATGCCTGCAAGATGTTCCCAAAGCAGTGCTGGCTTCTGACATGAGAGGTTTTGCTAAGGAGTAATGTCTGGTAAGTGGGTGTTGAAAGTCCTCCTACCTGCTTCACAAATGCCGGCTGATGGCAAAGCTTGGACGGGCGCACAGAGCTCTGCCTGCATTCTGGGAGGATGAGCTGAGGCTCAGCCACAGAATGCCTCGGCTTGGCATCGGGTTATCATGGATAACCTCGTAAGGTTTCCCCTTCTGTCCTTCTGGAAATAGTACTGGCATATCCTTGAATTATTTTTCTTCTGTCTCAACTGAAACCCCTTACAGCATGTCTTTCAAGTCTTACTTTTCTGGGGTGAGGAGAAGTTTAGGGAAGTAAGTCAAGATGGGGAAGGGAGTGATTTTCACAGAACTTCAAGACAGCTGGAAATGGGCATAAGCAGGATTGACTGAAATACTGCAAATATTGCATATTTGAATGCTGTCATGAGACCCTGGATCTTCTCTATCCTCTAAGGCAGTGTAATGGTTACCAGAAAGGCAGCCTTCATTGAAATTAAGAGGTGACTCTTCTAGCAACATACTTTAGGCCCCAAAAGTCCAGAACTAGTGAAAGGTGACATGATGTGGGCTGAGTGGCATCTGTCATGTTTTCACAGCCCCTCACAATACTACACTCCCCAAGGGACAAGCCTTGGCTTTCATTGGAAAGTGAAAGTTCCAGAACTGGATGAAAAACACTTTGTGTGAGCTGAGCTGTGTACTCAAGGGTGTCTTAAAGATTTGGGAGGCTCGAGGCAGTGTAGCGAAGGCCTCTACTCTGCCTTGTAGCATATGTGGATTGTCTACACAGCGTGCATGAAGATCAAGTCTGGTCAACTGAGTGCCGTGGGACGGAGAGCCATTCTGTGTGGCCACAGAGGATCCAACTGCAGCGCCTGCACGGGTCAGATACGCGATGCACACACACAAGGTTGGCTGAATGCAGTATCAGAGGTATGGCTTGTGTACAGTTTATCCATTTAAGTGCAGAAGCTGCTTACTGACGGTCCCCAGGAGTGGCCACCTGCTATGATAATAGAGGAAAAGCCATGTCTTGCGTAGACCAATACCAGAGGTCCTGTGAAGTCCACAGCAATCCTAGCCCTGGCTGATGAATCTCACACAGAGGGCTTGGGCTCGCCACTGTTTCTGTAGCCTCACAAACCTTGACAAAGGCACCTTTCTCATGGCAGGATTTTACGCATTCCCCTCTTGCTAGAGGTAATCCCGTAGTTTCACCATTTTGGAATTCAGTCCCTGGATGCCAGCCCCTCTCGCCCACCCCCAGCTTTGCAGATGCTTGCAAAGCCACCTGCAGCAGGTAGTGTTAAATACTTCTCTCCAGGAATCTGTGACCAGAGTCTTACTAAGGTGACTCCAAACATTTCCCTTCAACCGGCTCAGCTCCCAATTCACCTAGAGATAGAGCGAACAGCAAAAATGAAAAGACACGCCGTTAGTCTCCTGCCCAAAGCAGTGTTTGCAGTCCTTGCACAGAGAGGGACTTCAGATTCCCTCCAACCATCCCATAGTCCTGCCTCAGCCTCTGCCAGATCACTCTCCTTTAAGGTACTGCACCCCTGTTACTGATGATCAGCTAGCCAGAGTGAGAATAGATTTTTTTTCCGTGCCAGCCTTTTACTGCTGTAGATTTTCCAGAGTACCAGTGGCCTTTGGCATCACGCTGGCTTGCACACCTGAGCGCAAATATCCCATTTGTTCTCTGAACAATGCTTCCTTCTTTCCTTCCTTGCTTCAGTTGCTCATTCGTTCCCCTGGTGTGCTGTGCAGTCAATGCTTGTACAAAGCATTCCTCTGAGCTGGCGGGGCTGCTGTCATCCCCCAGAGCCTGCTGTGAGCAACCTGCTACTGCTGGCATGCTCTTGCAGAGTGATGTAATCCTGTGCAGATTTGATACCATCATCCCCATGCCAGATATTGTGTTGGCTGGTGTTGTTTGCTACAATGTGTATAGCTCTTTAATTCTGGTGGGGGTTTTTTTCCAAAGGATTTGAAATTTGATCTGTGCTTGTCTTTCTACTTCTGGGCTTTTCTGTTAAGAGAGGTCCAAGATCTCTGTGTTGCCATCTGTGCAAGGCTATTGTTCTTCCTCTTGTACGTTCCAGCTGGGCTAGGTAACTTCCTCTGTTTCACAAATTCTAGTTTTGTTAACATTTAACCCAAGTCTTCCAGCCTTCCAATCTTATGTTCCCAATCCAAATAGTCTTGCCTCATCCGAGTCAACTATTCAAAACAGTCAGCCCTAGACCAGTCAACCTTCTCCAGCGTTTCCCCTTCTTTACCTACCTTCTGGTGAAAAGAGCTTTCTTACATGCTTCAACTCTCTTTTACATTTTCGTGTTCTGTAATACTCTTTCATGATTCACCCTCCTGGTTTCATGAAACACTATCAAAGGTATTAAGTGCTTCAGCTCCTTGCCAGAAACAAAGCTGGGACCTGGCTGGTTTCCGTTTTGTTGCAGCTGTAGTATTGTCACAGTCATTATCTTCCAAGTACCCAGGCGAAATGAATTTTGTAACAAAAAAAGGCAAAATACCTTTCGCTAGCCTGACTTTTTACTGGCACCTCTCTGATTTCTCCTCCCAGATGAAGGTCAAAACCATTCCCCCTTATCCTCTGCACTTCCTGACATTTTCAGCACTAACAGACCAACGTGCAGCTCCACTGTCCCACTCAGACATTTTCTTAGTTTCTTTTCTTGATGATAGTGTTTGTTTGCTCAGTGATGACTCAGAACAGAAAAGTCTGAAAGAGGCCAACCTCTTTGTTTCTCAGCCTGGTAAAGGTGCAGTTACCCACCCCAACAGGAAATTCAAGACTTCTTTGTGAGTGGATGTTACAGAGGTATAGAGGCAAGAGAAGCCACGGTGCCATGGTCAGCCTAGCATGTATGCGAGGTGACTTGGCCTAAATAAAATAATTGAGTGGAGGTAAGAATCTTCCTTGAATTAAATACACTGAAAAGAGAAAGGATTTACAGACTGTGCTAGGAGGAACCTGAAAAGGGTTTGCTACTCTTCCTGTGCCCTAAAAGCCTGAGCACTGGTGGCAATAGCCCGGAGGGAACTTGCGCAGGAATCCTCTCACCAGACCTGTGCTAAACCCTAACAGGTTAGAAAGGTGATCTGTTCAGACTCAAGGTGGGTAAGTAACTTCAGATGCACGGCTTATACTACTAAATGAGACAATATAAACAAGCCGGTATTACAATTTGGCAGTCGCTATGTAACATGGGAGAACGCAGGTGTTCCAGCTGTGTTTGTAAAACACCTCACACACAGGGGGGTCTGAATACTGAGGAACACCGTGGAGATGACTGGAATCTCCCCCGTCTGTCTAAACACACCCAGACCTGGATCAGGAAAGCTCACTGAAGCAGATGTGCACTTTTCAGGATTTTACATATTTTACATCTACCCTCTGACTGCAAGGTTACAGTGCTGACTCAACCTCCAGTTTACTTCCTCTCGGATTTCCCCATCTTCAGATTTTTTTCCTCTGTCTATTGTAGGAGTGAGATGTTACAAAATGGGAGTTGAGATCCTTTTATAAACATTGCTTTTGAGTAAAATTCTGGATTTACATGGAGTTATCAGATTTATTGGTTATTAATTGTCAATAACTGAGACTTTTTTTTTTTGAGGATTTACAGTGATTTCTTGTTCCTGGCTGAAGGAGACACGAAGTCTTGATTCTGTGCTATCAGCAGCCTTTTGGCAGCACTCTTTTCAGGATCATGCACCTTTCTGTGATAATTTCCTTCTAGCAATCTGCTTTGTAATCCATTACTTTAAAGTAACAAAAATCAGATATGTTTAACTCTCAAGGAGCAACCACTGAGAAGTGATGAGTGTCCGTTTCCTCACTTCTGAACAGGATATTGAGAATGGTGCCAGAAAATTGTAATTTGGGAAAATATCTGTTCCATGTAATATTCACAAGTACCTAAAACACACTTTTATGTGTTTCAGATGCTTTGTCTATTCTATCAATAAATCCTTATGTGATTCTCATGGAGTGACTTCTGTTTGGGGAAGGAGAGGCAGGGCAACTTGCCTATGGCAGCACAAGCCATGGGTGGAATGAGGGTTACGACACAGGATTTCCTGCCTCCCAAATCTCTGCCTCCCAAGCAGGTAATTACATACATAGGAGTCACACCTCTTATAATTTCCTTATCTTTATTTATGAGCTATGATTCTCCTACTTAACTCAGTTGTACTCACTGTATTAATTAGCTGTGCTTTACAAAACAACTCTGAGAATTTTTCATTTGCATGTTCATGAAGTCACCTCCAAGAAAGGTGTTAACTAAGCTTTTAACAAGGCTAGACAAAAAAACCCCAAAGACCAATTACGATGTATTTAAAGGTGCTTACCTCTCTGCCAATCAAATATGCCAAAGCCATTTAATCACCCACAGCTATAAGGGCAAATTAGTCACAAAGAAAATTATAGCTGCACATATTGTTCTGCTCAGGCAAGAGAACTGCATGCTTAAACAAAATTAACTTCAACACAGTTAAAAGAAACTCATACAGTTTGTGAGTGAGATGCTTTTATATAAAGTGGTAAGAGGAAGCTGTATCTGTGCTCAGTTCTGGAGGAGGAGGAAGCGAGATCCTCAACTGCAACAAATGGATTTTGGTTCAAGGGAATGAATGGATGGAGCTAGATTGACTTAATCCATCTAAGGCTCTGCATCAGATTTTCTTGTAACTCTTAACCATGAAACTTATAAGACTGTCAACTCTGAAACTCATTATGACAGGTGGAAAGAGAAGGGCTGTGTTGAAAGCAATCTTGCTTACACATTGAGGAAACTGATAGCCAATTTTGTTAATTTGTTGTATTGTTTCATTTTCCATGACATCAAACAATTCTGCTCTCCGTTCCAGTCACACAGTATTTTCTCATCTGCAATTGTTGGGTTTGTTTAAAAATACCTCATCCTTTTGACATTTTATCCAGCCCAAATTGCTTCGTTGTTTCTGAGGAATTCTTGCCTCTCTGTCTCTGTTGAAGGGGCAAATGGCAATAGGGATGTCAGCTCTGCACGCCAAGACAATGGCTAGATGATACTCCCCAGAATACCTAGAGATGTGAATGTAAAGTCTGAGCACAGAGTTTCAGTATACTTTCAACTATTTTGAATGTATACAGGCACAATCCATTTCTTAAAATTAATCACTTTCTGGCCTGCTGCCTCTGACCTCTTGTGATCTCCCAGAGAAGAGCCGTGTTAGCTAGCTGTGTTTTAGTCAGCAGTAGGCTTGCCCAGGAAAACACAACAGGACCATTGCTCTATCCTTTGTGTAGCTGGTCTGAACCAGGGAGCAGAGCATATTACAAATAAGAGTAGTAATGCTTTATAATTGTTTTTTTGGTATGAGTGATTGCCCTAGGTGAAGTAGGGCAGAGGTGACCCTACATAATACTGCAGATTGCATTTTCCAGAACACATGAGTCAGCCTCTCTGGATAATAAAGTGCCTTTTATTATTTTTGGTGTTTTCTTTCTGAATCTCTGTGGCAAACTTGCCTTGCATTTTTCAAATCTTTCTTTGCAATGTCAAGGCCTCAAAGCTTTTCTTTTGGAAAGATCAAAGCAGGGATTCTCAGGAAGTATCTGGATTTCAGTCTCAGGGGTTAAAAGAAGACCACAAAATATAGTAAGTCTCATAATAAAATTACAGGATGCTGTAATACATCTGGGCTACTTTTTCACCTTGCAGTCTCTCCAGTGCTGAGGCAGAATGGCAAAGGCAGGTCCTGAAACACACACTGCTACCAGCTTGTTCATACATGTACTCCACACAAATAATTCCATGCTCCAGGGCTGTCAGTCGTGGTGAGCAAAACATGTGCGTGTGTATATATATATATAAATATATATACACACACATATAAAAAATTTGAATCTGAATTCACATGAATGTGGAAGGAGAATCAAACCTCTACCTTTACATAATTTTTGAGTACATGTCTATACAAGGAAAGGTCAAAACTGTTGAAAGGGAAGTAAGTAGAGTCAGCACATAACCTAGTCATGGGATTTACAGACAAGGAGAAATTCCCATATAGCCATGTCACCTATTGACCCCATATGCAGAAATAGCCCCTTCTGAGCACTACAGTCACAGGTCAGGGGGAGTTCAGGGCTGCGTGTGGAAGAGGCAAAACAGCTGGGCAGCACAGCACCATAGTGTCTCTCTCTCGTGTAAGGCCATGCTTCTCATGAAGGGAGTATTAATGAAGGTGATGGTGGAGTAGGTGAGCAAGTGCTTTGGCCCTCTGAACCACCTGGACAAAGCCCCAGCTAGAGAGACACATGATTCCCACCTGTAAACTTGCACTGGAGAGCAGTCCTTTTTCCGTCATTGTCTTGTTCCCAGCATGTCCTCATGGTAAGAGCGGAGATGCCCTGATGCCCCTCGGTTTCTTTTTATCACCTGTGGCTGCAGGATGGCACTGGCTAGCATCCATGTGTTCACACACCTCAGCTTTCCTTCCCCCCATAATTCCTGTAAATGCCAACAGCACCATCTAGGAGCTGATGTGTCAGCTAGTGTAACACCCGGCATATCTCCTTGTTAGGCTTTCATTCCCCCTTCACACGGGGTATTTTCTCCTGGTGCCTGAGCTTCGAGACTTAAAACCCCCACTGTCTGGGGCTTGTGCATGCTTTCTCTTCTGAGGAAGAGTCCTTTAGAACAGTGAGCATTCAGGATCCCATTTTTTATCTGGGTGAATACCAAACCCTTGGTTAATGTAACACCTCAAAATCCTTCCTGAAATGGACATCATGATCTTGATTCAGTCACTCTTGAGTTTATTGTTTCTGAAACCCTGTGTCAGTCCTTCTCTGTTTATCAGTGATCCAGTGAGATTATAAATCCTTTGAGACTGCTCATCCACTGTTCCAGCATACATTCTAGTTAGGATTGATGACAAGTGTCTGAGAGAAATAAATATTGCTGGTTGGTGAGCACAAGTTATGAAAAAATCCACCAAATGTGTTTACGTGAAGGAAAAGCCTGAAACGAGTGCTAGAAAGGTGCTGTGTACCAAATGATAGCATCGAGTTTGTTGCTGGTGTTTTGTGTGCAAAAGTTATTCTGTGTTGGGTTATGCTCAACTTCAAGACAGCTTTTCTTCCAGGATAGGAAAGTGCATGCAGAGGGCAAGTATTATATAGTTATTAAACTCTAATTGTGTCTCATACTTACTGCACAAGACTTTCTGCACAGAGACAAGCCTTAGGAAAAGATCACTTGACATAGGAAGAGGGTGGATGGGGCATTTGGCCCCTGGCACTTTTGTCACACAACTTGTGAGGCCACAGCTCCATTTACAGACTTTTGAGCCCACATAATTTAATTAGGCTCCTCTCTTGCCATGAAGCAGCACAGCTGATCGAAAGCCTAGGTATCTGTGCAAAGAAACTGTGGCAGAGCCATAGTAGCAGCCAGCTCCCTTCATGCTTGGGCAGTGGGAATATGAGGAATCCATCAAATTTTGAGTACTCTCAGAGCAAGGAAGAGACAAAATAATCCCTGCTGGGTCAGGAGACGGTTTGGTTATGAAAGCAGTACGTCTGTCAGCAAATATTCCTAGGCGTAGAAGTGATTTATCAGGCAGACTACCCTGGTTTTTTATCACGCCGTGAATAAAAGACCAGACACTCACTTGTGCACTGTGATTTAAGGGAGTAGGGTTATTGGTCAGCCTTTCTAGGAGACGGGAACATCTGTTGTTTAATTATCTCCTCAAAAAGACAGGTCAAAACCTAGAGTTCCTTTCAAACACACTTAATTTTTTTGCTCGACTAAATTGTGTTTTGTAAATATATTCAGACGTCTTTCACTCCTCGGATCCATGGGAAAGCCAGACAATGTGCTGACAGAGGGATTGTAATTGCTGTGGTCTGGCCAAGACAACATTAGCACCTGGGTTTTGACAATATTGTCTGTTGGTTCTTATGAATTCAGCTTTCCTGCTAGATGTGACAGCCCAGGAAAAGAGAGAATACTGCACCTCCACCTTTACCTCTGCCCACTGTGAAAGTCTACTTGATTTTTTTCCACACTCTAATTAAATCCTTGAAGGTCTTCATTCAGCAGTGAGTAATCTACTACCCATTTGGATCTCAGTTCTGCTCTTAAAGGTCTAAAACACTCTTTATCTTGAATCCAGGCCAAGGCCTTTTTAATTATGGCTCTGTCTGAGAAGATCATCTTGGTTGTTACTATATCAGGAAGATAAAAATGAAGAAATACAATATGTAATGAAAGACACACACCCTTTATAATTTTCCATCTCGATAAAGTGTTTCTCAGGCCTCACCCTAAATTCTTACCATAGGTGGTTACACAATGTCATTTGAATGAAGTGATCCACTTACTGATTTTCTTCCTTGAGCTTCTTTCACAGAAGGGAGAAGCCAGGTTGCATACCCCCTGGATTTAGAAAGTATTAGCCTTTTACCTGCAAAGAACTCTGAAACTTCCTTAAGAGTGCTTGTAGTAATCACCAAAACACTGGTGAGTCATCAGATTTCAGTTCAAAGTCTATATAATCGAATTTTAAATTATATTGGGATTTGTTCCAACAGAGCACAATTAGATCTCTTCTCATTTCCTGCTCGTATCAGGCAAGGGTACATTCTCTTAGGCTGAAGCTGCTGATGGGGCTTTTTTGCATGTGTCATTACTTTTGATTACTATGAAATAGCCACCTGATGATCAGTCCAGGTTTCCATTAAGCACTTTCCATGACAGAAGCACCAATATTAGACAAAATGACTTTTTAAACTGGGGGGGGTTTTGCTGGAGCAGTACCCTGACCTCTTTAGCTGGCCTCCCAGCACTTCGTTAGTTTAGCTCACGGATTATGGATTGTATGTATTGCGGTTGTGTATGTGCACGTACACAGAGCATTTATTGACAAGCACTCCCCAAGAAAAGTTGCTTACCTGCACATTATTTGAAGGGGTTTGCCCTGTGTTGCCTACACACACACACTCAGGAGGTCCTATAACATTTGGGGTTTACAGAGGGAAGGCACTTTTTGTATCTCTTTTGTACCTTGTGTGGAACATGAGGGTACAGGACATCCTAGCTAGACAGTGCAGCTCAGAAAACCCTTTCATTGCATGAGTTTACAGAAAAAGAGACCCTATGCATACAACATAAAAGGCAACCAGAATTCCTCAAGATAATTCAGCAACTCTTCTTTTACTATTTTTCTTTACCTCATTTTTCTCTTTCTTCTTTCTCTTTTTTTTAAATCATCAGTCCACCCTGCACAGACCACCTGGGCTCCATCCCATTGGTGTTACCTTTCTTGTCAGTCCCCCTCGCCACGTCTCCTCCTCAGAGCTTTTTATGGATTCCTCCTCTGCCAGTAGCAGGTTTAAGACCAGCCAAGTTGCATAACCCCAAGTGAGCCTCTGTTTTTTCCCCTGTCTCTTGCTCCACCCCGTGCTAATTCCACACATTCCAGCCTTCCCCTCCGACCACTCCCTTCCTCTCTCTTTTCCTTCTTGCCTTAATATCTTCTTTCATGCCATCGCCATCCACAGAGAGCAAAGGCGGCCTCCCACTCGATGTTAGCTATGCATCCTCCCGCTCCCCTCTCAAAACAAAGCGGGAGCGCTGCAGAGACCCATCTGTTCCCTGAATCATCCCGGCTGTGACGGGCACTTTCCATCTGGCCCAGCTCACTGCTGTACTGACTGCGGTTTGGAAGTTTAAAGTGCACCCATCTGCGCCAAACCCCACTGAAAACACAACAGGACTCTCGCCATTGAATTCCAGGCGCTTTGAATCAGGCCATAAATCATCTGGGGCTGACATGCTCTTTTTCATTGCAATTTTTTTTCTTTCCTGTTTTACAGTGTAATGTACTGACACATCTCAAGTGTTGCATCAAATGCAGGTACTTAAGCCCCAAATTGGTGCTCTTCCTGGACACCGTGTCTACCTTTTTACACAGTGACCTTCAGATGAATACAGTTTACCTACAAGTAAGCAACATTTCTGGGATTTGCATGACATTAAAACGCAGCCTAGGATACAAAGGCTTAATTTTTGTACCCAAATGTACATGTTGCCAGCAAAATCACTGATGCTGAATTCAGCTTGCAAGATGCTTCTCCGGTATATACAAACATACCAGTTCTTGCTCATATTGATGGATAATATGTTTCAATCATTTGTCATTGAGACCCCAACCATGCTGTTGTGAAAGGAAGGACTAACCACGCTGAAATCTGGAATTGAAGCTTTAGGACAATGACTGAAAATACTTCCTTCTCAGTATACTTCCACATATAAAATTAATCAAAAGTAATGTCCTACCCAGTATTCTTGAATTAAACCAGTATTTGTACTAGTAATTTTTTGTCACCTGTGTAACATGACTTGTGTTGTAAATATATACTTACTAGTATATATATATATTTATCAGAGACCAAATAGGTACTTAAGGAACAAATGTTGCAGTGAATGCATGTCTTGTATGTACAAGTGAGTTTATTGTCTTTGCTGGTTTATTTTTCTCCTACTTGAAAAGCTTGCTAACTTAGTTTACAGTAGGGACAAAACAATAAACTTGAATTTCAGTATGAGCTGATTTAGTATTCGATTGTTATTTCTTGACGTGATTAACATGCCAAAACTGGCCTTAATGCAACCTTTAGTGCAACTGCCAGATGAGTATATGAGCAGGTAAGACGTCACTAGACTCCAGCCACCCAGCATGGCTGGTTCCCATGCCCCCGGAGGAGTCTGTGGCAAGAGCTCCGGCCTGTGCCTGTAATAATAGTAAAACACTGATTTTGCAGTTTAGACACCCCTTCAAATAAGGCCTTCCAGTTCCTCTTCTCCCGATGAATTCCTGCTTGCTATCTCGTTTTCCCCAGGTGCAGGCACATTTGCTGGGGAGAAGCCACCAAGCCACCTGAGAGCATGGAGGCATGGAGCTCAGGCCGGTCTGCCCAGGCTGAAGGCAGCACACAAAAATCCCCTGGAAGCTTCAGCATCCAGATATTTTGGGGTTTACTTCAAAAATTACGATGGCACGAAATGCCGGCGCTCGTTTCTCTGGTTTAACGCCCCAGTCAAGTCTGTCCTGGGAGCTCAGTGGAAAACCGCCCTCACCATTGTGCCAGCTGACGGGAAAATGGCACCGTCCTGCCTCCTGGGTGAGGAGAGGAAGAGCCCAAAATGGCAGCTGAGTGCAGGTCCAGAACATCACCTTCATGCCAGTAGCGATTTCTGCTACAACCGGCCCCACGAACACTGATTTTTGCAGTGCCTCCAACCCCAGTGTATAACGTACTCTACGTATTTTTGAAAAATCTTGAAGTATATTAAATTGCGCTCAGCAAGAAAAACAAGAAATACTTCCTACTTGCAGAGAAGGGAGCTAATAGAACGGTAGGAATCCCAGCTTCTGCATTTAATTAGTTTTATATTTCGGTTTTAGACTAGATCTAAACAGATCTAATCCTCTGTTTTAGAAATCTCCCTAGCATAATGGTGCTTGTAGCAGCAAACAGAAAATGGCCCACGCTGGAAAAAGTATAGCATAGGATCAAGAATAATTGTAACAAGCCATATTTTTTGTGTTTCTAATAGCTCTGCTGTATTTAAATGTGATTTATCGACACACTGGTTTCTTTTTTTTATTTTTACAATAGTTCCTCTTTCTGGTAATGAAGACCAGTTTAGTTTTCTGATGGCAATTTAAAGGCCCCAGCTGGGCAAAATTTTACACTTTTGTATGATATAGATTTTTGGCACCTAACTTTGCCATTACTAACATTTTTAGAGGAAAAAAGAAACCCTTGGAATGCTTATTTCCTGGAGGTGTATGTACCCCTGTTGCAAATATCGTGCAAGTACTTTTCTGGGGTGAACATCCTTCAACTTTTTGCAAGTTATTCTGAGGGATCATTGTATTTCAATAAAATCACAGGAACACAGACACCCTCTGGTATGGCTAATTAGAGTTAGGCAGAAAAAAAGACGAGACTATTTTAAATAAATCAAATACAAATAAGATAATGGCATTTGGGGAGAAGAACTGCTTGAAGCTTTATCATTCTTTTTATCTCTTAGCAGAGTTATGCTACAGGCCTGATAACATCATGCTGTGGGTGGCCACGTATTTCCTTAAACACAGATTTGCCTCTGAGTGTAAATTTGGACGTTTAATAACCTTTGCGCTGTGTGGAGATACACAGATAGGACTACAATAGGGATGTGAAGAAAGAGGAGGAGGATATCTGAGAAATATTGATAGCTATCAGGGAGAAAAAAATCCTTTGAATACCCTATAAACATGTTCTAAAATCTGATTTTCAGAATAGGCCATTTCAGCACAGCCATACCTGTGTGAAACAATGCAGCTCGTTTTCTGCATCTTACAGGCTTACATTTTTTGCTATCACTGACAGTTATCTCGGCTAATTTAGCATATGCTCCAGATCACAAAGGTACTCTGACGTAAATTCAGTCTGAAATACATGGCTAGTGCTTGATCTCTAGTATGCATAAAAGAGTACAGATATGCAAGTATATCGCATTATGCAATGCTATTCATAATATTTTGCCCTCCTAATGGATTCCTTAATTGGGTCTTCTGAGCACTATACTTAAATCTCATAATTTTATTGATGCTTACTGATGTTTTGCAATTTACCTTGTAGTAAACTAATGCCCTTCAGACTGACAGCTGCTCAGGCAAAGACAGCAGAACCAGCGTATTTTGAATTCTCACAAGAATGAGGTCTCACTCAAGTCAAAAGCAACATGAACATAGAACATTAAACGTAAAAACTGAGATCAAAATTGACAATTAAGAAACATCAGAATCAATTTGCCTATTGCAAGCTTGTTTTCCTAATATGTTTGCATTGGGATCTAGTTCCTGGTTATGCTACCATATGTTCTTGTTTTTCACAGGATCTCAACCTTCATTGAAGTAAATAGCCTGGCTCCTGTGACAGAGAATTTAAGGACGACAAATTTAAGGGAGTGTTTTACAAGTATTTAGAGACAAAGCTGCTGATCAGGTGCTTGGTGCTGCCCCTGAACACAGAGATGCCAACATCTGGGTGCATGTGATGTGGGATGACATGGCCAACCGTTAACAAAGAAGCGACGGTTAAGACTTTCAGTGTAGAACTGTCAGTATGTTCAGTCCACAAAGATACAACGCAAAGAAGAAAGCAGCATTGCCTCCACAGGTCCAGGCAAGTACTTTTCTTCTTGTGCTTCCTCCCTGTATCTCTGCAGGATGCACTGCACCATTGTTCTCCTCTCACACACATTTGAGGGGCATGGCATGAATCCAGAAGGTGGAAGATACAGCACATTTCTGGTGACTGGCTGGGACAAAATAAGAGATACTTGCTGGAACAAAATAAGGGACACTTGTTGGAAGGTGGTTAAGGCTTGAAGTAAGCATGGAAAGGCCCTGGATGGGGATGGAAGTGAGCAATGCAAAAAGCGGGAGCCTGTGGCTGCTGGTAGCCACCAGCTGGTGACTTGGCTCAGCTCCAGATAAGCCAGTCCCTCAAACACTGTACTGCCATTGCCTCCCATTCTGGGGTTCTAGCTGAAAAACAAGATAGCGCTGTTTGAACTGGGTTACTGAAGCAGTAGTTACCCACATATTCATATTACTAGACGTTGATATGGAGTTCAGGTTTAACATGGTGTTTGAAGTTTTGCAAAACAACTCATTGAAATGGCTAGAACCATAACAAATGGAAAACTTTGGAGCACTCTTAACATTTTTTATAAGCAAATCAAATTGCAAAATCAATTGGAAAAAAGAGATAAAACCTCATAGTCTTGCCATTTTTTTCCATTAGATTGCCTGCCTTTGCACACTTCTTTAGAACTTACTTAAGAAACACCTAAAGTTCCTCCTTTAGCCACTCCATTACTCCTCACATTGACTGTAAGCCTACCAGCTCTACATGGAAAGAACTAATCTAGAAAATGTTCTGTAACTTCTAGTTATAGTAAAGAAAAAAAATCTGTGTAAGAAAATGAACCCACTACAGCTTAAGAAGAGAGCAGGTCTGCTGCAGTACAAAGCTTTATTCACTTTCTGAGAGGAATTCTCTAATTTTGGAAAGGCACAGGACCAGTCAGTCTGATTTCAGCCCAGTGAATCTCTGCCTTCTGCCCTTCCCCCTGTTCCCATGCAAGCTGCTATCAGTAAGCTGCACTGCTACAGAAGTCTCTTCTGTAGGGTATGTATGGTGCACAGCTTCTTTACAGTCTTCTGTAACTGAAGATGAGGGTTGGAAACTGTAGGGAGAAGTTACTGAAATCATGAAGTTAAACATTAACCTCTTTTCAGGTATCTGCTAATATTTTCAGGTAATTGTAATAACTGCAGGTGCTACTGTGAATGTCATGGAAACCCCAGACGCCAAAGAGACTAGACCACCTGCCATTAACCTGCAGAATCATTAACCTGCACTGAATTAAGACAGAAAATTCCTGAGCGAGGTGTTACATTTCCACCCTGTTTTACTCTGATGCTATCCTTCATTCTATATGGCAAGGGAGAATCTAACTGTTAAGAGATTAATTAGCAATTAAGAGCTGGTTCAAAAACATAACAAGTTCAGAGAAGAAAGCAACCTAATCATGTTAGAAAACAGTTAGAAATATAAACTGCAGTCTCCTGGGATTTTCTTTTGAGCAGGAAATTTAAATAACCTCATTTTGAACATACCAAATTGACACCACTAACTAGATGTAATAAACAAATGGAGATATTTAAGGTGACATTTGAACAGTGTCAAAGCCTTCTAAGCTTGTTCTGAGTAGATTAGTAGATAAGTGCTAGCTTTCCTATTCTGGGATATGTTCCAAGGCAAGCATGAGGACTGATGATTTCATTTAACTCGAAAGGGGATAACACTGTATATTTAAATAATGCAAATAATTTGCATAATTCTTATGACAAGCTACCAATTGACACTGATGGTGTTGGGATAAAAAAAACCTCTCTGCTTGGCACTGTATCTGAGGGCAAAAACTACATTTCCTCTACCGTTCAATCAGTATGTGAAACCATAATAATTAGCATGGGGTATGTAGTTTCTCAAAAACACATAGTGTATCTCAGCTGATCTAATCCCAGAAAAACTGACTTAATAAATCTTTTTTGAAACAAGGGATATCATTAGATGTTTCAAAGACTCAGTAATATATTCGTAGACTTAAGCAAGACAGTGGCAAATAAATTCAGAGCCAGTTCCCTGTATCCCAGCAGTACTGACATCCAAAAGTATTTTGGTATGTTGTTGGGAGAAGCTTGCCAACTATTGCTACTCATTCAGTTTTGCTGTATCTGTCAGCGATAACAAGTCCACAGAGCTGCTTTCAAAACAGCTTTTAAATATTTGCCCAAATGCATCCTTACTCAGCAAAATACATGCAGAAGTCTCCAGTATGTTTAATGATTCTGACTTTAATCCAATTCCAGTGCTCAACATTGCAGAGAAGAATCCCTCTAATATGATTACCTTGTAGGACACCAATCTAGGGAAATCTTCAAAACTGAGCTTATAAAACAGAACAACACTAGTTCTTGCCATCAGGACTGTAAACCTCTAAATTAATGATTGTTCTGTCACTCTATTCTGCATGACTGTGAAAAGGAATAAAAGCAAGCTTTGTCTGCAGCATCAAAACAGCAATCCTAAGCCTATTACACAGGCAGTGATGGAAAAGTTTTCAGGTTTTATCCTCACCTATATGAAAGCCAGATCCACAGTAAGGCTTAATTACTTTAAGTGGAGGTTAGTCAAAAAAGTCCCAAAGGGTGATTAATTAATCCATGAGTACCTCATTAGATCCCTAAAGCTTCAGGAGGCACCCAAGCTTTTCCCAATGAGGTTGCACACTGGAACTATTATAAGCTTTGCACCTCATTATTTACCTTCCCTTTCCTCAGAAATGAGGGTTGCCAGTGACTTATGTACAATTATGCCCATTCAGCAGCATACTGACAAGACAGAGTTTGCATATGTAACATGCAGCAGCCAGAGCCATTTGTGTTTGAAAGAAAAAAGAGAATTTCTGTAGCAAACCACTTCTTCCAGCTGTGCTTTAACAGCAAAAAGTAGGCCAGTTGTCTGTAGCCAAAGACACAAGGTACATGATGGGTTTCGTGCTGTGAATCCAATTTAGATTCTTTGCTGAGGAAAGAACCTCTGCCTGGGAGAGAGTCAGGATTTCCAATGCACTATCTCTGTGGTTCTTCCTTCTGGCTAGTTTAGACATACCTCCTGCTCTGTCCTACCTGCCTGACTGTGGGCCCTGTCCAGAGAGGACAGGTGAGTGACAGAAATCTGAAATTAGTGCTGGGAGCCAGACATTTTAAAATTACACACTGATATGCTGAACTTTGCTTAAGTCTTTGTGGACCCAAGCATAAGGTCTTTTTATGTCCCCTTGGCAGTGTTAAGAGATTTTGTTTTCAAAGATTCAGGATCTTCACATTTACAAGTGCTATTTAATAGTTGCATTTGGATGTAATTATTAAAAGGCATTTGAAGGTAAATATTAAAAGGCATTTTATGAAATCTAACAAATTTATGACTTGCCTAGAAAGTTTTTACTATTGGTGGCCTGTTTAAAACTTGTTACCTAGCTGACAAGTCACATTTTCCAGTTCAAGTGACATTTGTTCTCAGTCTTGCACTGTGGTAAGCTAAATATGACCTTGAGGCCCTCAGTTCTGTCAAGTGCACAAACACAGCGCACAAACCTCATCCTGTTTCTTCCCGAGGTTCACATCTGTGATGCAGAGCATCATCACCTGTTAAATGCCTAGCATGACTTATTTCAGTAAACTCACTTGAAAATGTCATTGAAATTTGGTGCCCAAAAAATTTCAGCCTTATACCACTATCGGTATGAAATTGGGAATTTGGCTCACCTCGTATTAGGTATCTACCATGTTGGTAGAGAACTAGGTGTCTAACATACCATTCATTACAGCCAGTAGTGATCAGTTCAATACAGTCAGTCGGTGGAGCCTAGGGAGCAATTAATTTCACCCAAAGGCAGACACCTTCATTTGATCGTCTGAAAAGCTCTCCAGACTCCACTTTCTGATTGACTATGTCTCCGTTAGCTGCAATGAGAGCTTACCCACGGCTCCTAACCTTGCGAACTCCCAAAATTAGGGCGAGCCTCTCACAAGTTTCCAAAGTGTGAGGAGTCAAGCTTCCCCAAGGCACCTACAAATTTCAAATTTAAATCATATCTATAAAGACAGAGGTAATTAGGTATTCTATAGATAGGCTAACTTATGTTTTTCCCCTGCCTCACTACGCCCCGAGCTTTCAGGCGCCCTTCCCTGTACCTCAGGGCCTGCCAGCGCCCTCTGACACGCCCAGCAGCCAGGAGCTGCTCCCCACCCCAAGCCTTACCGCTCGTTAACTCAGAGAATGTATGCCGTCTATATGGGCTCGTATGGGCTTCGCGTTGGGGTCGGCTGGTGGCAAGCCCGCTCTCCAGCAGCGAGCCCGCTCTCCAGCAGCGAGCCCGCTCTCCAGCAGCGAGCCCGCCGGGCGGGCGAGGCGGGCGGGAGTTGTGAGGGGCGGCCACCCCCACCCGCCCGGCGGGCCCGGCAGGGGGCGCCGGCCGCTCGCCTGACGGCGGCGTTTGGCCCAT
>VYZV01017242.1:0-15047 GCA_013401275.1 Pandion haliaetus | reverse complement strand
CGCGGAGGGCAGGGCGGGGCGGGGGTGCGGGGTCGCTGTCTCTGCCTCCCCCGGGGAGCAGCCGGCCTGGCTCTCCCCTTCCCATCCCCGCACCCGCGGCCTGGCCTCGGTTTGCCTTTTAAACTCGGGCATTACCGCTTCTCCCGCTACGGGGCTGCGGGCGAGGAAGCGAGCCCGGCGGTACCGTCGCGGGAGGAGGTGCTGTGGTGGTCGCGGCGGTGCCTCGGGCAGCTCTCGGCGGGCTCCGCTTCACGGGCTCTGCCGCCTGGGCCGGCCGGCGGCGAGGGATTGTGTCTGGGCGGAGCGGTCCGCTCCCGGCCCGGCTGTCCCGGGGCCGGCTCCCCAGCTCGGTGTGTGTTTGTGTATAGATATAAAATATATATAGGTATCTCTCGGAGCGGAGAAAGAACTCTTTTTTTTAATGGGAAGAGAAAGTTATCGTTTAAACCACTTTCTCGGCAAGACAGATTTAAGGGCGAGTACGTTTCCAGCTCTTGTTTATTTTTTTTTCATATGCAAATCATTTCATATCCCAGCGATACCTGAACAGACTTCGCAGGCCTTGAGGGTTGCTTCTGAGCTTGCTTACAGGGCAAAGGATCTGCTGCGTTTAGAAACGGTGATGAAGAGCTGCAGCGTGGACTGTGGCACTACAGAGCAGGCTGGGACAAATGATAAGTCAAAACTTTGCTGATTAACTGCGTGCTTCTCACAAAATTCAAATCTGAGTGTGAAAGCACCCTCCAACAAGGGGGGAATAAGTCTGGCACTTAAGAAGGGGCGTTAGTTGTAGCTGTATTCTGTTTGAGGCATCCAAATTAGGGGGGGAGTGTTTTTGCAGATGGGTCTGGTGACACTGTACTTGATTTGCAGCTCCTGATTTTTTGTTTTTTTCTTCCTCCTCCAGTAATAGATACTGTAGAACAACAACCTTTTGGTGGCATGTGTCTGTGTATAACTCAGTGAGAAAGAAGGTGGGGTAAAGCATATCCTTGTTTAGCTGAATGGGTAGAAAGCCACAGTCAGTATTTAAAAGTTTTTCCAAGATAGGTCCATCAGAAGGATGAGTGGAAAATTGTAGTCATAAGAAACATATTTGTGCTAGGAGAAAAACCAAGACAAGATGCCATTTGCAAAAAGTAAATGTCTTACCTTTTTTTTTTTTTCCATTTTTTCTTCTGGAAAACTGGTGCAACGTATACTCTTACTTAATTCACCTGTTGACCTAAAGTGATATTTCACTATAAGACTTGACTGGTACTGGTGCACTGACAAACTCTAGTAGAGGCATGGATTTAGGTGGCAGTGACATACGTTCACCTAGTGCACAACTGTGGCAGTTTAAGACGTCCTTGTGCCCTCAGACTTTTGTTTCTGCCTTTGTAGCTGAAGTGTCTGCTGCAGTAGCAGCAGGTATGTAGGATACAGTCACTGATGTGCAGAATCTGATGCCTTAGGCAGCTAATGAATCGGTGCCTGATGCTGCATCAGGGAAGCATACGTGTGTGCCCGTGTTCTGTTCTGCCCCTGCGTCTTGGGAGCAGTAACCTCTGGCAGAAGGGAATGACAAACAATTGTTGAGGCACAGTTGGTGGATAAATGGACCTGTATCAGAGACCCTAGATAAAATAACCATACACCTGGTTCAGGAGCAATAAGAGTGATCATGCTGGGTCAGACTGAAAGCTCCTCTAGCCTAGTGTGCCATCTCTGACAGACTTCTTAACATCTATAGCATTTGGTTAAAGCCATATCACAATACCATTTGGTAAAACTTAGTAATATTAAGCTCTTTTTAGCCATGTGTATCTTAGGCAATTGTAAAATGTGACCCAGTTGTCAATTATATTCCTAGTAGATGAAGGGCTTTAGCATTTTCAGACATAGATGCGGTGGTAGAAACATCAGAGGCTACTGTATTCTTTTTGCCTTGTTTTCATCATTACCTTCTTTTCACTCCTTTCTGCAGAATTCTCCTCTTTAGCAATAGGAAAACAAACAACCAATAAATGACCCCAGAGCTCTACTACATTTTGGTAATGTGATTCTCACTGGGCTTCTTATGCAAAGTGTTTTAACAAGAGTGCCAGAGACACCCTTGTCCCTAGTTTTATGGAAGCAAGTCTGGGTTTGGCCTACTCACCTTTTTAAAAACTTCTTTTTGATTTTGAAACTCCTTAGGAGAACCTAAATAATTATTTAACTCATTTGAAGTATTTTAATTCTTGTAGATTCTCTTAGTTAGTTAACTCTTGAAATTGCATTTAATATTTTTCTGAAAGAGATAGGAGAGTAACCAGTGGCTCACAGTGGCAGCAGTTGCAGCTGGTTATAAACTTTTTGTTCCATCTGGTAATATTAATCTAATGAAGGTTGATAGAATCTTGGATGAGGATATTATTGTCCATGTTCTCTGAATTCTTTGGTTTTTATTTCTTCTGCTAATTTCAGAATAAACCAAAATAAATGACAGTGGACTATATAGTATAATTCCAGGAGATTGTGGAAACAATATAAAGGTGAATTTAATAGTATGTGTTGTCATTAGAGGTCTAAATGAGAGAAATAACTCAAGAATCCTTATGTTTTATTTGATGCAGTACATAGATAAAATTTGTAATCAATGTCCTATGAAGCCTATCTCCTTTAGTCCCTTTGCCCCTTCTTGCATCCTGTCTTCTCAGTGTTTCTAGGCTGCCTCTCTTATCTCTTGATGTTTTGATGAAAACAAAACTCGTCTTTCAAACTACAGGGAGACTGACATGATTAGGATATTTTCTTGCTAAATATGCATTTTAAACTGGTCTTTGACCCTCATCACATAGAATAATCAGAATATTAAGTTTTGGACAGTTTTCATCACATGTTATTCTCCTTGCTGTAAAAATTCATGGAACTTTGATTGACCCTATAGTCAATTCTGTCTTTTGTTATGTCTCAGACATGGTAACTGTATGTGCTCAAGAGAATATAGCTTATAATTTGAATAAAAAGCCTGTGTGCTTGCTAAAATTAAGTTATTGTTTAATATTCCAAACTTTTAATATGACAAAATGTGGCAGAAGAGATGACTGAAGTTTGGTAGACTGATACCACTTCGTAGTATACTGATGTACTGTTTCTAGGAAACGTGGGAGGAAGACACTGTAGCTTCCTTCTAGCACAATTTATTTATAACATTTATTTGGGAAAATCTTTGGCTGCATGCATTGAACAAAATCTTGACTGAGTAAATGAAAAACTTGAGTATTTCATCAATAACAGGAGTTCAGCTATGTATCTGTGCAGATTACCAAGTAGCTGCATTTCCAGATTCGTAGACCAAGAACACTGTCAGGTTTGTTCAACCTGAATGCATTTTGCTTTTGTATTATAAGGTGGCCCTGACATATAACAGAGTAAGTTTAGCTCAGCTAAGTTTTTCTGAAGTCCGCTTATCTACTGTAGCTGTCCTGATTGTTATTGTTCTTCATTCAGGGCAAGGTTGTTGTTGAATTATTTACAGTCAGTTGATAAAACAGTCCTAAAAAACATCATCTAGATTTAGCCATAGATAGACCCTTTGGCTGTTTTTGTTACATGGATCTTCTCTTGGTTGATGGCCAAATTTTATTTCTGCTAATATACCATTAGTATGCTGAACAAACAATATTCTTCAAAGTTATTAGCAAGTACAAACTATTTCTGTATTACTTACCATGAGCTGACTTTGTGGATCATCTCTGTACTATGTGTGCCAGCGGATGCTACGCTATGATACGAGGCTACACAGAAAAGTTTATTTCATGTCCTAGCTCCGTGGTTCAGTGGGGTGGATGATACTATCTACATCCAAGGAATATTTAAAACTTGTGAGTTCTTTACCACAGATTCAGCTTCAGGTATTCCTTGTAAGTTTGACCGCTTCTATTGAAGATAGATTTTCTTGTAAATAATGCTTGAATAGCTGGGCCTGTGTAGTGAAGTGCTTGACCTTGCCCATGTGCCTTTTAAGGAGACGTCTCATGACTGAGCACTGCAGTTGAGTTCTTACATAAAGTGTTTCTCTAGTATTTCTTACTGTATTTTAAGAGTTTCCTGGTATAAATCCCCTGTCCTACTTCTCCTGTTCAGTACTCTTTGAAATCACATGCATAGGCAGAGAGGTTCTTGAAAAGTGATGTTATAAGAGACACATGTAAAAACAAACCTCTCCAACAAACAAATGGTCCAATGCTGGGTGCATGTGAGCCAGTTCAGACAAGTAGGCCCTTTGCTAGGAGTGATATGCTGAATTCCAGGCAGGCAGTATCAGGTGTAGCAGATGATGACTGTGTTGGGAGCTGATAACACGACACAATTTTGGATGAGGAGATGTAAAAATAAACTGTACCTGGTACATGTTACCACTATGAGATACAGAAGTTGGGGAAACAAGGAAGAACACCATTTAAAAGCATAAAGACAGTTTGCCCTTGTTAAGGGAAACTGTTTCTGTTACCTGGAATATTGGAGGAGCTGGTACGCCTGGGCGGGGGGGGAAAAGACAATTAGTCTGGATAATAGGAAGCACAGCACAGGCATACTCAAGTGACTTAGCAAGATGCTAACCCTGGCTTTAAGAAAGGGCTTGAGAGGTGGACTGTGGCACCGGATCCAGACTGGTTTCTTGTGTTGCAGTCTGCCGGCAACTTGAGTCCCATTGAATAATGCTGCTGAAACACTTCAGTGGCTCCACAAAGGCTAACGTGAGTGCATGAAGACTGACACTGGGCTGTCTGTTTGATTTATTGTAGTGCTGCTTAGGTGTATTTGGTGCTTGTTCACCAATGTGCTGTGTCCCAGGAGCAAAGTATGGTACACAGGAGGCTTTCCACTGTAAGACAGCAAGGCCTTTCCAACAATGTAAACCTGTAAGACTAACACCAAACTTTTCTGCAGACATTGTAATATCCCCTCCCAATATTCTTCATGCTATGTGCAATACTGAACATGAGTATAGTAGGAAAGCCTGTTAAGAGCTAGTCTTTATTAAGGTAAAATCTGAGTCCATGTTTTAAAGCCTATCCACTTGCTACATCTGGAAAATATTTGACTGCTTTGCCTACTACACACAAGCAGTAGCTTGTAGTAGTAGGGAGTACAGTCCTTTGAACTTGCATGCAAGCAGTTCCACTAATGCAGCTTATGGTTTTGCCTCTCCATGAACCTTGTAGTGCAGTGCTAGCAATTTGTTAAAAATCCCCAAGGCAAGAAGGGAACACTGTGCTCCTCTGCTTGCATAACCTGCAAGGCTGAACTGTGTTCTGCACGGGCGTCAGGAAAATAATAAAGGTATGTAAATTGATGCTTTGTGGCACAGTTGAAGGAAAAATGAAGTATGTATTGAACATATCGGGCTTCTGTGCATAACAATATTACGCAGCACAGTACTATATGGGAAAACAAATTAACTTGTACATCAGCATGCCACAGTGCAACCTGGTTCAAAATATTAGCTTGAGTCCTCGGAGCAGCATAGCCACACCAGTTCAATTAGCCATGCATTGAATGCCACAAAAATGTGGCTATTCTGCTGCTGCTGCAGAGCTAGCTCATTTCAAGTTAACATGGGGATCTCCACATGGTGTAGCCATACCCAATATTTCTGACAGTGGATACTAATAGTAGTATGATAATATGCTCTGTGGTTGGGGGGAAGAAAAGGCTGCTTAACGAGCTGAGCATTTTTTGTTAACTTCAACCTGTTTCACTTTCTTTTCATATGTTCCTTGTAGAAACAAACATTTTCTTCTTTTTTTTTTTTTTTTCTTTTTGTAGCCCCTCGTTCTTTTATAGTTAGTGACTTAGGCTAAAACCAGTGGTTTTCTGAACAGTAAATGTATAGGTAACTGGTTTGATTGAAGTCTTACCAGCACCTTTTAAAAATTTAAAGATTTAAAGCATGATCACGGTTGGTTTCTTTATTGACTTTTGGAATATATATACTAATGTTCTTCACCTCTCAGCTTCTGCATTAAGTTTATAAGCATTTGATGAAAAACTGTTCCTGCAGTGATACTCCTCTTACTGTGCTCACTTGCAGGTGTCACGATGATTAACCACCAGAGTACGCTGTGAAGTGACGGTCTGAACACAGGATCCTCTTCCTGTGTCTGTGCTCTGCCTAGACCAGGGGTGTGAGCTGCTATCCTGACCCAGAATACTTCATTCAGTCGTGTAATACTTTCAGGAAGTAGTAACTTCACTGCTTTTGCAGGGTCCTCTGGTAGTGCATGGTTTTTTTCAAAGGATGAAGTATTAGAAAAATACTTATGCTGGATTGAACAAACTCTAAAAAAATCATCATATGGTTAAATTCCATCCTACCAGTCAGCACCCAGTCTCCTGGTATCTTCCAGATTCCCCAAGCAGTATTACATGTGTCCATATCTCTTGTCATCCTCCTTCCACGGCAGGCTGTCGTTTGTTCTCAGCGACTGTTCAGGACTCAGTGTGTGGTTATAATATCGACAAGCTTTTACTCCTCAGATCTAGTAAGGTTGCTCCGGTCTCCCAAAAGCACACACTGGTGTCTAGGAAGCACTTAAAAGTCACTACTGAGATTTGCATGTCTGACAGTGGGTTTCATCGACCATTACAATAAAGGACAAGCAAGGTTTCCAAGCATTCAGGAGGAGGTGTTCATGCTGCTGTTTGATGTATAGCAAACTTGCATTTGAAGGGAGAATAGTAGGCAAGAGTCCTTGAAAACTCTGGCCGTTTTGAAATGTCACTGTCAGTTCGTGAAGCTCCTGCAGGTTCTTGGACAGATCTTGGAATACAATAGATGAATATCTGCGTGATGCCTTAATGCAGGAAAAACAACCACCCAAAATACAGATTCTATCAGCGCATTTGGGAAGTACCGTGCATTCAGATGTGCATCGGTTATGGTTTAAAAGGCTCACAGATCTCCTGTATCAACATTAAAAAATGGTTCGTGCATATTTCATGCCATTATAGTATACCTCATAGCAGCTCGGTTTGGGAAGTTTGCAGATGATAGTGGAAAAAAAAGCTATTACACAGCATGTTTCATCTGCAGCTGTGGTCCAAGCTCAGTAGGGATCCCCACAAAAAAGGTCCCAAGCTAATCTGAGCTTCTGCAGCCACTGCTCATCAGCTGGTGCTGGCAATGAGGTCCTCTCCCAAGACAATGCTTGAGTCTCAGGCCCGGAATAGCAGTCCAGTGGGTGAAGTTGCTCCCCAAAAAGTCCTTCTGAAACAGTAGCTTGGTCTGGCTGCCTGTTTCAACATGCTCATTTGCTATCTCTCTTCACCTGTGAGTGGTGAACAGGAAATCATTTTTAAAAAATAGCTGTTGCTGCTACCACAACTTTCGTATTCTCATTAGTGCAGTGGTGGCTTCTGAAGCTGCAACTACCTGAGCAGTTGTGCCATAAACCTCCCCCTCTGTTTATGACAGACAGACACATCTGTTCCTTAACTCTGTACTTTGAAAGTGGTACTGACAGCCAGAAAAGTAGTAGGTTGTGGAAGAAGAGGATTTTTAGGCTTTGTAATGAGTGCAGGGGTGGAAAGTGGAGACTTAGAGGTGGTTTTCTCATTCATGTAGCGTTTTAGCATCAGCTTCATATTGCACAGCGGTAGCACAAAGGTTGGGATGCTCACCCGTGAGATTATTAGGGCATTTTTGGGGAGAACTTCTCCATTGCACAAGGGGGAAGCAAAGATCTGTAGTGAAAGCTAGTTCTTTGCTCTTCATCATAGTATGGGCATGTTCTGCTGGTTATTGCAAAATTTCTCTGTTCCCTTAGATGGAAGCTCAGTATGTGTGTTGCAGCACCAAAGCTATTTCTGCCTGTTGTTTGAAAGAATTGCCACTTAAGGAGTACTTCAGGGTTGCAAAGTTATTCCAAGGTCTTTGAAGATAGTATTTGATGTATTTTAACTCTTCAGGGTCAAAATGAGAGTTTATCCTTTCATTCTGCTTTCTTTATGTGGTATAGAGGCACTGTGCTTTTGTCCTCCTTGTGCACATTTACACTGATGCTGACAGTAGGCACTGGTATGCCAGTAGGTTGGTAGAACCTGTTTCCATCCTGCACGTGGTTGCAAATCCATTCGACTACAATTAATTTTGCTTTCTAAATTTTACCTTTACATTCTAAGTAAGGAATTTGTCTTGGGTGTCACAATGCCCGATAGTGCAGTATCTGGGATTGTTAGTAATTTTTGGTCTTACTGGTTGAGATATTCCACAGCAGTGGGAGGGTTGTTCCTTCACTGGTGACCTCACAGCACTCCTTGATAAGGATCTATATGCTGTTGAGCAGTAAAGCAAACTTCTACATTGTACAGCGAAACACTTGGAAAAATCATTTCAGGAGATGCGTTATTTATCTGGAAGAGTTTACCTTTCTCATGTTTACTGGACAAGAAGAAACTTACCAAACATGATGACATTTTGAGAAGCTTGAGAGTAGAACTTTCCGTTACTCATGTGATGTTCCCTGTGGGTGACTGTCACATTAATGGGTTAGTTACTTCTGTGCTTTTTCACTTGATGACATGCTTAAAATAAGTACTTTTCCTCTATAATAAGGTTTAAAGTATCTAAGCTGAAAGGAGGCTCATAATAAAAATATTTGTTCACGCTTCTGGAGAAAACAGATAAGGTTCTGTTGGTTAGTTTTGAATGCATTCAAATTAGGAATGAATTTGATAGGATAAAGTGTTTCAAGTGTGTATTACCTGTAATGTAAAAATGATCTAATGATATGAAAATTACAGTAAAATGTAAATATAAATATTAAACCTGTATAGAAATATATAGTCATGGTGGGAAATCTAGTTAATTGCTTGCCATGTTTTTTATGGTAATGTGATCCTTATGTGAAAAGTATTATAGGATTAATGAGTTCTTCTAAAAATTTCTTTAAACTCATGAAATAACGAAATGTATTTGATAATAAAATAACAAGTTTTATCAAACTTTGGTTCAGAAATGTCTACTGTTGTGATTTAGACTGTACTTTCAAATATCTCTTCTATCCTGGTTATAGAACTGACCTTTTCACATCAAGAAATGTTAACTTAACTAAGTTAAGTTAACTAAGGGAACATTGCCTGAGGTTTCAAGTGAGTATGTGTGTGCATTGTGTGCACAGTAACTTTCAGGCAGCTCTAGCTTCTTTTTTCCCCCAGTGTTCTACAGTACTCTGATGGCTTCAAACTTTATTGAAGTGACTGACTAAATCAGAGGAATGAGTAATTTAAAAAGTGGATGTCTAAAGACTGCAGACCTAATTTTTGGAGAGCAAAGAAATCCAAAGAAAGTTATTAAATTGAAAGGTGGATAGTTTTCTTGCATTAAAGAAATTCAGCCAGGCTTTCTGCCCTCCTGATGTACCTCTCACAAAAAAATCTAATCATAAAAGTAGAGCTTATGGTTAGCAGAGTAATGTTAACCTGTGTCAATCCAAGTCACTGTCTAATTTCTAGAAAAGGCTAGTTCTTCAAGGCATTAATTGCTTAAATGGAGTAAGGAAAGTGAATCTGTAAATAATGAACTCAAAGGTATGGTCGTGGACTGAAAGAAGAATTTTAAGTACAGGTTTACATTACGATACATGTAGGAAGAGAGGTTTTCTTCACATGGTGAACATGAGAAGACTGCAGACTTCAAGGTGGTGTGAGCCGAGAACAGCTAACAGGGCCCATCAAAGTTGTTCTTGGTATCATCAGTTAGAACTTGGATGAGGATCATGCTTAAATTATGTAGTAAGAACTGTATTTTTGATGGCAGTAGGATTGTGCCATGATTAAAATCTTGGCTTTGGTGCTTATTACCATCTTCCTTTTATAGCAGTTCGCTCTTCTACTGTGCAGCAAATGTTGACAGAATCATTCGTGGTAGTCACTTTATCTAGATGGGTACTAAATGTTTCCTGTATTACATTTTTTTAATGCAGTTTTGTTCTTCCTGTATTCCTGCTCATTTCTTCCCATTAGTACTTTTAAAGTAGTCTTATTGCTCCTTTTGTTATCTAAGAACAATGACAACAGAGCTACAGATTTCATAATACCCTGCAAAAAAACAGTTGTCTGAAAATCAGTAGATTCTGTGCTATAACTGGGATATTTGGGAAGTAAGTGTGATTCAGGCTGCATGTGTGAAAAGGAGAAAAATCATAGATGAAATAGTATTTCAGAGGTTCTGTATTTGCTTGAATTGTTGAGCAAGAGTTTGTGTTTTGTCATGTCGTCTGCACCAACACCTTAGGATGAATTGCTGGGTATACTCCTGCTGGATACTCGGCGGTTTTTAGTAAACGTGTACTGCAGATTTCTCTGTTCTCTGCTTGCTTTCTTCTGAGTGTCCTTTCTGAAAGTCGTGCTACTAGGGGGAAAGAAGTTCTGATTTCACAAATGTCCTGATTTTATTAATTTCTTTATTAATAGTTGTAATGATTGAATGGAAGGAAGATGAATGTAATGTATATTAATGTAGCTATGTTTCCTTGAACGGCGGTTCCAAGTGTGGTGAAGAGAAAGTCAATTTATTCAGGTGGTTCCTGCTTCATAGCCTCTAGGAAAAAAGCTAATCGTAATGCCTAACACAAAGGAAACAAAGGTATTTGTTTTAACTAGATGTTCATGTATATCTTGCTAGCGAAAAAGAGTGATTGTTTTATTTCCTGAAACATGATTGAGCCTTAGGAGGGCTGCATAGGAAGGCATGACCTCTATAGGTGCAGAGAGCTTAGGTTTAATTATTGCCAAACAATTAATTTCATGAGAGACTGTTGAAAACAAAATGTCTGATTAATATTTAACTGTCATTAATATCTCTAAAGACTTCCTTTGGTTGGTGTGTTTTTCCTACCTATTTGCAAGTTGTTGAGAACTTGGAAAGTTATTGAGATAAAAAGTCAAGGTGGTGCCACTGCCATTTTGTTTTCCAATCCCCTGTTTAAATATGTCACTTTTTAAATGTGAGAGACTTTTCTCTAAAATGGCTTTTGTTTGTTTTTCTGGGTTTTTTTTGTCTTTAAGATAAAGCACCTTTGTCAAAGAGTCTGTTACTAGTCCCAAGTACCATCTCGATTCTATTGACGCTGCTCTTCCAACATTATCAGAAGTTCTTTGCATATAACCTCCAAGCTATAAAAGAGGATTTTCAGGTAAGAGTTAGTTCATTTGTGTGGAAAGAGACTGCAGACTACCCTCTTCTATGCAATTTCCCCCCCCCGCCCCCCCAGTCTGTGTCTCCTCTGGTTCTTTCCCTTTGTTCACTGTTGCAGACCAGCTTGTTCTTACCTTTTTTTATGTCATCCCAGTACTCCGCTTTTTGGAAAAAGTGAGAAAAGCTGATCTGAAACAATCAACATAGCTTTTCACTTCTTTCTTTTGTCTGGGAAATGATTGGGTTTGTATCATTTTTTCCTGCCAGCCACTGGCATTTGGATACTTGCTGTGAATGAAGTGTTATTTAACCCATGTAATAATAGAAGTATTTTGATATGAATGTCAGTATCTTATTGTGCTTAGGTTTTCAGGCTGAAGAGAGCTATTGCGGTTGTGTACTCTGATTACCTATGATTTATTTTAACAACAGAGGCCATAACTTTCACTCTGTAACTTCTAGTTAGTTGTGGGAAACTAAAATTTGCCTGTTGAATAGAACTGCTACTTCTAATTTGAAGATTCTAAGTGATGGGGGAGTTTCTCTCAACAGAGAAGGGTCAGCAAATGCCTCTGTAATTATCTTACCCCACACGTTTTACAGTTACATCAAAAAAAAGTATGTAGTCAACTTAATGTCTTTGAGGATGTTGACTGTAGCCTATAAGACGTAAAAAATTAGAACTAGCTAGCGATAGTTGCTGTTGTACTGTCTGTGGTCTGTCTTGTCAAGAACGAGAGCTTTGTTGTAATAAGGTAGATTACAACTCTGCAAGAGCACTACTCATATTTTCCAAGTGTCTTGCTAATGCTGTGCAGCTAAAATACATAAATTAACATCTGCCTTTTAAAAATGTTACAACTAAGTGTATGCAGAGGGGGAGGAGAAAGTCTGAGAAACTATTGAAGTTTTAAATGGAAATTTTGTGGGTTTGGGGTTTGTTTGCTTATTTGTTTTGCAGTTTGTCTTTAGAAGAGTCCTCTCTTTCTATTTGTTTGATCTGCTGAAAAACAGTAGTAGCTGTGTTTTATTCAAAGAAACCATGTTTACTGTGTCTTAAGCATAAACATTTGCAGGTATCTGTAGAAGCTATGATACTTTTATTGTGGTGCTTTGGGGAATTTGTGGGTTTGGGGTTTTTTTCTTCCCTGAAATTGTTGTTTCATTTATTGTCATAGCCTTTGGAGTAAGCTATATTTATATAATTGTGTACTTCTGAGATCAAGGAGAGCAGATCATTTAACTCCTGTCTGATGCTAATATTCAAATGAGAACACTTCAAAGAAAATTTGTTTAGAATAAATCTGTCTGCAGGGATGAGTTTAATGGAATGGAATTTTTTCAGGGACTGAACAGACATTTTGGATATTGGGTATTAACACTTGTTATAGCTGGTAGAGAGCATAGGAAATAGAACATGCAGTTGAAGAAGAGTACATTTGATTTGGAAGGCAAAATAGGTACTGCCCAAAACTAAAAGATATTTGTCTCCATAAAGGGAACCCTCAAGTGCAGTGAAGATGCGGTGTGTAAAATGAAGATCTTGATTACATTAGACCTATGTATTTTTTAAGCTGACTAAAGTAAAGAGCAATTAGGCTTAGAAGACTTCCATAGTCTATGCAAGGGCTGTTCGGATAATGTGTATCATGAAACGTTCAGCTGCAAGGTCACAGCCAGTTTGGACTTCAGGAAGGGTGGTACTCATGCTACTGACTAGGTTTTAATGTTGGGCATGTTGACATGGGACAGCTAGAACAGTGAGGTCCTGCTTCTTTCTTCTTGTTCAGTCCTTTGGTATTTTGGGGAAGTTAGAGGCAGAAGCATTGGTTGAGGCCTAAAGACCTTGAGAAACATAAGCCTCAGGCAGTGTGTTGGCACTTGAACTTCCACACAAGTGAAAATGCCTAGCAGGCTGTGGCTTAGGAAAGGGAGCAGAGAGCCAAAGGTGAGCTGGAAACTATTGAGGGAGATGAAGGGCAGCAAGGAAGGTTTCTGTAAGTACATCTGCAGCAAAAGAAAGGGTTAAGGAGAGTTTGTGCCCAGTCCTCATTGTGGCAGGAGAACTGATGACAAGGAATATGCAAAAGGCTGAAGTATTCAGGCAGATATGTTTATTAGTTTGTACTAGTGCGTTTTACCTTCAGGCCTCCAAGGTCCCTAAGCCTCCTAGCAGAGTCTGTGAGAGTGAAGCAGTATCCACCATTGAGAAAAATAGAGTTAGAGATCACTTAACCCAACTACACACACATAAGTTAATGAGACCAGATGGGTTACCTCTGAGGGTGCCAAAGGAGCTGGAAATGTAATTATGAGACCTTTCTCTAGCATCTTTGAAAGGTCATGGCACTTGGTGGAGGTACCCAATGACTGAAGAAAGGCAAATGTCACACCCATTTTCGGGAAGGGCAGAAAGGAGGATCCAGGTAACTTCAGGCCACTCAGCCTTACCTTGGTCCCTAGGAAGGTCGTGGAGCAAATCTTTTTAGAAACCATTTCTCAAAACATGCAGGACACAAAGGTGACCGGGAGCAGCCAACCAAGGTGAAGGAGACAGATTCTGTGGGTCACAATTGGTTGCACAGCTGGTGTCGGCAACAGAATTTTGGGGTTTGTGCCCATGCAACCCTCTCTGAGGATTGAGAACTACTTGAAAGAGATGGGATCCGATTGAGAACTACTTGGAAGAGATGGGATCCACCTGACCAAGTGGGACAAAAGCATCTTTGCTAACAGGCAGGCGAGCCTGGTGAGAACTTTTAAGACAAGAGCAACCCAGGAGGGAGGTGACAACCTACAGTCAAGTGAGGAGGCAGTGGACTGGGTTAGCCAGCAAAGGCTACAGGGTGATGTGAACAGAAGGGATCTTGTAATCAGCAAAACAGGACTGAAAAGGACCTACTTCAAGTGTATAACCGTAAATAGGGAAGTGCCTATGGGATAGCATTATGTGGAACACTCCCACACGTTTTCTGGGAAATCAGTGTGACTTGGTCCCTCTCTGAAATGTCTGTATGCTAATGCGTGCTATATAGGGAACAAATAAGAGGAATTAAAGGTCATATGTCATTACAGGGCTACGATCTCACTGAGGTCACAGAGATGTTGTGGGTTAGCTCATGTCACAGGCGTGCTGCAACAGGCAGATACAAGCTCTTTAGGAAGGACAGGCAAGGAGGGGAATTGCTCTTTGTGTGAAAGAGCAGCAGAACTGCACAGAGCTTTGTCTTGGGACGTGAGGAAGTTGAGAGTTTATGGGTCAGGATTAGAGGGCAGACCAGCACAGCCAACTTCAGTGGTGGTGTTTGCTGTAAGCCATCTGATCATGAAGTAGTAGATGAGGCCTTCTTTAGATACCTGGAAGAAGCCTCATGATTTCAGGCCCTGGCCCTCATGGAGGGCTTTAACCATCCTGATATGTGCTGGGAGGGCAACACAGCAGGGCACAAGCAGTCCAGGAGGTTTCTGGAGTGCATTGATAGCAACTTCCTAGCACAGATGATCAAGGAGCTCACAAGAGGAGGTGTTGTGTCTGGACCTCATACTTACAAACAAGGAGGAAGAGCTTGTTGAGCATGCAAAGACAGGGCGTAGCCTTGGTTGCAGTGACCATGAGATGGTGAAGTTCAGGGACCTGAGAGGAGGGGCAAGGCAAATTGCCATATTGCAACCCTGGACTTCAGAAGAGGGGACTTTGGCCTGTTCAGGGATCTGCTTGGAAGACTCCTATGGGATACAGTTCCTGAAAAAAATGTGTACCAGCAGATCTGGTTGGTTTTCAAGGATTGTGTCCTCCAAGCTCAAGAATGGCTCATCAAGTGTTCAGGAAGTCAAGCAAAGGTGTGCGGAGGCCTGCATGGATGAACAAGGAGCTCCT
>VYZV01017240.1:191-21086 GCA_013401275.1 Pandion haliaetus | reverse complement strand
AGATTACCTACTGCCTTCTCTCTTCTTTAAAAGTTCATAGACCACTTATAGTGTTTCCTTAATGCTCCCTCCATAACAGAGCTCAGTGTTAAGTCCTAAGTCACAGATCTGACTTGAAGGATGCAATCTACTTCCAAAGAGTGTTACATTTCCACATGACAGGTTCTAAACTTCCTGGCTATAAAATGCAAAACCATAACTGCATAAGCACTGATTACTGCACCTCTGGAGCAGATGTTTATTGTTCTAACAATTTCTTCCTCTTAACAGCCTTCCAGTGATGCAAATAAAACAGTAATGAAAACCCAATTTGTGGAGTTCAGTTTTGTAGAAGAAAAGTGGAAAAGTAAATTTTTTTATGAAGAAATTTTTAGAATAAAAAAGATTTCTAAATCCAGTAAAATAAAAGGGAAAAAACCCCCTCAAACCAAACAGACTCATCCTCAAGATATATGAAGAATTTTTTATATCAGTGACCATGAGGGGAAACACTGTTTTGTTTAGCCACTGATTCTTCACCCATATTGGCACATTAGTGTTCAGCGTACCCTCTTGAAGACCGATATTTTTTATGCCCAATATACTATTGTAGCTCTTTTCACCTTCCCAAATTATGCAGAAGTTAATCTATTCCAAACAACACTAGTAAAAAAGATAATATGGAAGACAGGATTGCACTATAAATATTTATTGGGCCAGGCTAAAAGTAATAAAATAACACGCATCTAGAAAACTAAATTCTTGATAAAAGTAGTTTTAAATGAGTCCCTGCAGAGCTATTCCAAGAGTCTTTTTTGGCATGCATAGGGAACAAGTGCTCTGTTAAAGAAACAGCAAACAATTCTGCAGCACATCAACATTTGCTTCCATAAAAAAATCACAAGAACAAAACAAACTCAAAAACCCAAACAACAAAAAAAAAACCACAAAAAAAGTACCACCTAAGATTGAATCTAATAGTAGATCCTTGACACATTATTTTTCCTTTATGGTTGGACTCTTAAAATAAATAAATACATAAAATCATACAGTGGCAGAATGGTACTACTCGTATGAGTAATATCTACTTCAAAGTGTATGTGTTGAATCTTCACTGTTACAATAATCCTGGATTAAGAATTGACATATTCCTTACTCATTTAAACATAAAATTATGTGGAAATTTCTGCTTTCTCTTGAAAAACACAATTGGTTTTATTCACAGATGTGTACATGTTGGCACTTTTTCCATGAAAAAAAATTTGACAGAAAATACTAATGTTTGTTGCCTTGTTACAAATTCATGTCAATTTAAATTATATCTTAATGGTTTCATTAGAAATGGCTGTTTCCTTCTTGCAATCTTGCCTATCATTGTGAAAAAAAAAACCAACACAAGAAAAAGAAGAAATGACAAGTAACTCTCAAAATTTACAATCCATTTTTTATACCTAGAGCTGTTTCTAAAAGGTTTTAAAAAATTGCACAAAGAAGACAAATGAAGTTACTATCTAACATACATGATGACAATTAATTCTTCAGTCGATACTGTTCTAAATATAACTTTGACTTCATTTTACTGGCTTTGCAAGGGAAAAGATGTTTTAAAATCCTGTTATCACATGAATTACTAGAAACATCATCTCTAGTCTGAGCTAAACACATAGCTAGACAACTGTCTGTCTCCTGTTCGAGGCTGTCTGGGATGGTTCCAACTCTGTTTTCAGTGGGGAAATTTGGATGCAATCCTTCCTTATTCAAAAGTTTGAAATCTTTTCCTGAGGGAAGAAGTTACTAAACTATGATCTGTTCTGGGGAAGAGGAGAGGACCCTGTACCCCTTCTGATGCTGTTACCTGCTGTACTGTCAATCACTCAGGTTATGAAGGACTAGCAGATATCTAATGTCAATGACTTATAACTAGAACATCAGCAGAAAAGAAGCTCAGCTATGCACCAGTCTCCCAGTTCAAGCAGCAACCGTACCTCAGTAGCCTAACAGGTAGGCCATTCAGGTGGATAGTAACTGTGTCAAATACCTTGTTCCAGCTCCCTGAATATACTACAGGGATAGTGACTGTGTTAATGTTCCAGTCTGAAGCGCCTTCCAGGCTGCAAAGCTCCACTGTGCAGCAGGCACAATGGTGACAGGACACCACACTTTGCACTGGGTCAGTGCTGGTGAAGGACATAGACCAGCTCAAAGAAGAACTCCTGAATGCAACCTGCATGATCATCCAACTTCTGCCAACAGCCTTCCCTATGCAGGTACGCTATTGGTACTGTTGCGTAGAAAACAATTATCATGAAATTAGCCAGCATCTGTGAGTCAAAAGTATTCTGTATTCATAAAAGAAGCATTGTTAAATGAAATCAGTGTAGAGCAAGTAGCCTGAGTACGTCTAGCTATGTTGTTCTCCATCTGACATGTACTATTTAAAAAGTTGTACTGTACTGTGCACAAAATGAAAATAAGTTTCAATAGCTTGAGAGAGAGTTAATATACAGAAAATTACTTTTAAATGGCTTAGCATTATGACAAGCAGAGCTTCAAATATCTAAATCAAAGGTTGATTCTCATTAAAAAAAAGGTTAAAAAAAGCTAAGATTAATACTAAATCACCTACTTAACCTCCATTATGATAAATCTTCAGCTTGTTCCTGGAGACATCTAGTGTGTCTGAATGCTCCAGAGCGGAAACTCCATCTACTCAAGAAATTCTGCAATGTGTCTTGTGTGCAGGGCCCTGCTGGGCGCTGACCCATGGTGCAGATTTACTCCCCACATCATCAGTCAGGAAGGCTGTTTGAACACCAAGGTGTACAGAGGGCCTTATTAACTCTCTCTCCACCACCAGAACAATTTACTAAACATAGAAGCATACCACTTTTGGTTTGGGGTTTTTTTTTTCAATTTTGGTTGTAAACAGAGAAACACAAAAGCCACAAGTAACTGTAAATATTTTAATTCTAAATTTGTGTGTGGCTATTTTTAACTTGGGAGTTGTTTTTTGAAAGTGAGGGAGAGGGAATTGCTATAAAAAGCCACCTTCCCATTCAGATCAACTTACGTAGAAAATAATTGCATTGACATTATTCTGCATCTACGCTGTTGGTGTACTCAAATGAAGGATTGGATTCAGAAACTGAAGTTCACGTTGAGCTAAGAAAGCTTCCCTTGTGTAACCTTCTGTGCTTCATCTGGTTCAGAGAACATGGGGGGTGCTTTCATTAGCTACGTGAGTTGGACAGAGATACTGTGCTGATATTGGTTGCTTATGTATTGAGTCTCAAGTCCAAAACCAGTAATCTAATAACACTGCAGTCAACCTATATGCAGGCAGTTCAACAACACAGAAAGAAGTCAGGAAGTCTAAGATTTGATGTACTTTTAGGTAAAGAGATTTGTGTGTTTTAAAAAGAAAGGGCCATTGTATGTCTTTTACCATTTCTAGGGATGCATTGTGCTGTATGGAATGGATTTTGCTGTCTTACGCATCAGTATTACACCTACGTAATTCTAAAGCTGTGCTGGACTTCCACTGATGCTGATGACAAGAGACTCAGGCCCCAAATCTAAAATCCAGTACATTCCCAATACAGAAGTGCTTCACTTCCAAGACATATGACTGTAGCTGTCTGTAAACCAGCTGTCTCTGCTGATGTGTTGGCATAACACCATCATTGCCCATAGAGCTACAGACACTTACACAAAGTGAAGATCTGACTTTCTTTTGCACTTGAGCAAAGTTGAAAACAGTTAGCCAATGTACAAGAGGTAGATTGGGCTATAGTAATGTGTCTTGTCTAACTAAAGTGAGCTACATTAATATTGCAATTATAAAGTCTAAATACTAGGATTTAGTACAAATGACACTGCAAACATTTAAGGATTCTGAGCACTATTCTGAATAAACAGAAGCTTAAAGCCTGGATGGCAAAACCAATCCTTTCTTGCAGAGGGCGTTGCCTGAAAAAATACTGAGAAAGAATCCCTCCTCTGGGACATATAACTACTGCACAGATATTTTCCCAAGGGGAGGGTACAGACAGATGGTTGTAAATCCTCTGGCTTCTTTCCCCACGAGCCTTGCTCCAGACTCCAGAGGACTCTTCTCTTGAAGGCATATTGAGCAACCGCAGAGCTCCACTTTTCTCTACAAGTAGCCGTAGAGCACAGCTCCTGCTCCAAGCAGAAGGGAAGCACATGGTTCTGTTGTATTCCCAGCTGTCCATCAACTTTTGTTTTAGGCTGGAGAATTTGGCTCTGAGGAAATGTGTTTAAATTTATCCTATCCTCTGGTGGATAACAACAGCCATGCCTGTGTTACCTTGTGTAGTAGAGTAAATAATCACTGGAAAGTTGGCAATTATAGTTAAACGGAGGGCAACGTTTTTAAAGAGAAGAAAAAAGCTGATGGCTTCCTGGCTCTGAGTTCTGTATATTTCTCTACATTTATTACTCTGTTGAAATGTTTCCTCAAACCAGAATGATGCAACACATAATCTCTTGTTCCGCTGAAACCATAGATGGCAGAGAATATAGGGAATATAGCTCTAATCAAAGAAAATAAGAGTAGACATTGGATCTGATCAGGCAGTCTGGTTATTTTATAGCTATCCTGGCCCTTAAGGAAACAGATCTCTTTCCAAACAGAACCTGTTAGAATGCAGACGTTTTTTGACATGCTAAAAGTCTGCATTTGTTTGATCTTGACCAACAATATGAATGCATATCAACAGAAGGAAAGCACACATCTGCCATAACAGGCATGTTTACAATCATTTTAATGACACCATTAGATTCTGTTTGCCAGTGTTCCCTTATTTCAGGCTTTTATACAAAAAACATGTGAGATAAGTTTACCACCTGTGCACAATGGAAACAACCCATTTAAATGAATGATTTTAATGGCAATACATAGCTCAATAGTTTTCCTCTGTTCACCAACATATTTGTGGGAGCACAATTATGTTTATCCAGAATACACAGAGTTTTTGTGTTCCTGCAGAAGGTTTCTTTTCGATTGAACTTAGGCTAAGAATTACTCCAAACAGAATTTTGCATGCTTGCAAAATACACAAACACAGTTTAAAGATGGGCCACTTTAGAAAGGTTTTCAAGTGACAGGTGGGATTAGTTTTAAATGAGAAATCCAGTTTTAAAAGACATCTGAAAAACTCTACCCACTATGTTAAGCTCCTCTGGATTTAAATGTTTTAAGAAACTTAAAGAGCTTGTTTTTGAGGGCTTGATGTTATTTCCACTGATGTCACTGGGAAAATTCATGATAGTTTCTAGAGAGCACAATATAAATTAAGAAGGAATATAGGTGGTGTCACACAAAAAGTCAGAAAGACTGAAGATACGGTAACAGCCTTTCATTGCAGATGTGATAAAATTCCTGATGTTGTATTAGTTAAGATAAACACACATATCTTCCTCACTCAGATCCTCATTGTACTGCTACTAAAGCTCCCAGAACTTCAGGCACTGACTGCTCTTTATTGTGCAAGGTAACCAAAGAACAAAAAAAAAAAAAGTCTGTCTCAGACACAAAGAGCTTAACATCAAATACAGGAGGGTGTTTAAATCTCATCGACTGGATGGATATTTATAGTCTAATTATCTAACATGTAATTAGCACTCCTTCAGGAGAGATAACAGAACAGGGGATTACATTTGATGTTGCTGAGATGTTACGAGAGGTTATGTGCTACACAATCCAGCTTTTTATGTAAAGGAAAATTGTGATACTAATACACAGCCAGGGTCTGTCCCATTGCTTTGCTCAAGGGCACTGAAGAAAACCATTGCTAGACAAACAGCAGTGGTGAAGGTGTGAACTGCACACAGGTCACGTGCCCAAATCAATGTGCATCTATGTAAGAAAAATTCAACTGGAATCAGAACTGTACTAATACCTGGTCTCTGTTAAACCATACATGATTTTAGCAGCGTTTTCAAAAGGAAATTCATTATCTACAAAGATGGGGTCCAAAATGCATGTTAAATAGTCACTGACTGGTACTTCCACAGAAAAACTGTGGCGTTTAAAACCACAACAGAACAGAACAAACAAAATATCAGCTAAAAACCAGCTTTTTGTATTTTTCAGTTTTGCTAAATGAAGTTCCAATGAGCAGTTCAGACTTTTGGATTTGCTTTTGTTTTTTGGTTTCTTTCTAATTGCTGGAAAAACATTATTAGTTTTAGTTTCCATTGAAACATTCAAAGGGAACAAAAACCCTTTTTCCTTACGCGCATTATGTTTATTATAGATAGACTAAAAAAAAAAATTTATAAAGCTTTCATCAAGCAATACTTTCAGTGTTGTTTTTTTACTGCCTCATGGTATCTCGCATTCCTAGCAGGTAACACCACTCACCACTTCTACATCCTGGAAAATGAGACATGCTACCATCTTAATTTTTTTTTTTTTTCTGAAATAATGCCTATGCAGAATGCAAAATGGGATTTTACAGTTTTGTTAAGAGTCTTAACTAAAATTGACTGTGAATCTTAACGTAGTAAAAATAAATTTTAAAATAGACTCGAATAAAACATAAACCTTTCTTGCAATCAACATTTTAAATTACTGGCATTAAGCATAGCAGAGAGCTACTGGCAGTTACATTTGCAAACAGATTTGCAAATTATAGTATTATTCAGCGTCTTGGACTATATGATGTCTCAGAAATGTCAGGGGCACCTTTTCAGCAAAACATTTAATTGCACTGTTAAGCATGTATCTAAGTACCACTGAGGTATGTGAAAATGAATTAAAACAGGGTTTGAATATGTACTTACATTTAAGCACAGTGTTAAGCACAATACTGAACTGGGCTCTGTAACATTTCTATTTTCCAAAAAATCAGTAAACCACTCTAGAGTATTTAAGGATGTTCTTTCATATGTCATAGGTGAGTATTTAAATAAAAAGGATTTTTTTTTTTCCTTCAGGCTGTTTTAAGTTGTTTTTATAAGGAGAAATTTATATGCACTTCACTGAGCAAGTTCAGCAAGCTCAGCTCTGACACATGAAGTGTGTAAACCAGGTGCTCTTATTTGTCTGCTTACCATGAATGCATGTTTCATTAATAAGCTGAATTGCCCATCACCACCTTGTATGCAGTAAATGTTACAATGCAAGTAAACTGAAATTTGGCAGTTAATCTCTCAATAAACCATGGTAACTGGGAGGTTCTCAGTTATCACAGAACCACCAAGTGGGAAGGCACCTCTGGAGATCATCTAGTCCAACCCCCTGCTCAATCATAGTCAATGAGAACAGGTTGTCCAGGACGATGTCCAGTCAGGGTTTGAATATATTCAAGCATGGAGAATTTACAACATCACTGGGGTAACCTGTTCCAGAGTTCCTCTAACCTCACAGTAAAAAGTGTTTCCTTATGTTCAGATGGAATTTCCTGTGTTTCAATTAATGCCTACAACCTCTTGTCCTGTCACTAGGCACCACTGAAAAGAACCTGGCTTTGTCTTTTTCACTTCCCCCATCAGGTATTCAGACACTTCTAAGATCCCCCAGAGCCTTCTCTTCTCCAGCATGAGCAACCCCAACTCTGAATAACTTTGAATGACAGATACCCCAGTCCCTTGTTCCAGTAAATGAGTATCTTTCTTGTATTGAAGTGGCCAGCACTGGATCCAGCACTCCAGATGGGTCTCACCAATGTTGAGTAGAGGGGAATAGTCACCTCCCCGGTCCTGTTGGCAACGCTCTACTTTGCGCGTCCCAGGATACTTTGGGTCTTTTCTGCCATAAAGGCTCATTGCTGGCCCATGTTTGGTTTGCTGTCTGCCAGAACCTCCACATCCTTCTCTGCAAAGTTGCTTTCCACACAGCTCATCCCCAGCGTACATGGGGTTACTCTTCCCCACGGGCAGGACCTGGTATTTTCCTTTGCTGAATTTCACGAGGTTTCTGTCAGTCCATTTCTCCAGCCTGCCAAGGTCCCCCTGAATGGCCGCACAGATCTGGTATATGAGCAACTCCTCCAAGTTTTGTATCATCTGCAAACTTGCTGAGGGTACACTTGGTCTCATCATCCAGCTCCTTAAAGAACAGTTAATAATTTAACAGTATTGGCCCTGGTATCAATATGTGGGTACACCATTTGTGGCTGGCCTCTGGCTGCAGTTCATGCTGCTGATGACAATCCTTTGAGATCAGCAGTTCAACCAGTTTTCAGACCACCTCACTGTCCACTTATGTAGACCACACTTGAGCAGCTTGTCTATGAAGATGTTATGGGAGATAGCATCAAAAGCCTTACCAAAAATCAAGATAAACTACTTTCACTGCTCTCCCCTTATCCACCAAGCCAGTTGTTTCATTGTAGAAGGCCATCAGGTTGGTTAAGCATGATTTCTCCTTTGTAAATTCATGCTAGCTACTCCTGAACACCTTCTTGTCCTTCATGTGCCTGGAAATGGTTTCCAGTGTTAGTTGCTCCATGGCCTTCCCAGGGGCTGAGGTGAGGCTGACCCGCCTGTGGTTCCCTGGGTCCTCCTTCTTGCCCTCCTTAGGTTGAAGAGTGATATTTTCTTTTTTCCAGTCCTCAGGAGCCTCTCCTTATTGGCACAACCTTTTAAAGATAACCAAGAGTGGCCTCACAACGACATTTGCCATCTCCCTTAGGACTCATAGGTGAGTATCATCAGGGCCCATGGACTTGTGTATGTTCAGTTTGCTTAAGTGCCTCCTAACCTTGTCCTGAGGTAAGTATTCCTTGCTCCAGACTTTCCCTGTGGTCTCAGGGGCATGAGACTGCTGAAGGTCCATCTTATCAGTAAAAACTGAGGTGATAATTACTTCAGCCTTTTCTGTGTCCTTTGTCACCAGGGCCCCTGCCCCATTCAGCAGCAGGCCTGTGTTTTCCCTATCCTTTCTTTTGCTGCTCCTATACCTGTAGAAGCCATTTTCTGCCCTTCATGTCCCTTGCCAGGTTCACCTCCAGGTGGTCTTTGGTTTTCCCAACTCCATCCATGAACACTTGGACAGCATATCCATACTCCTCCTGGTTCCCCGCCCCTGCTTCCATCTCTTGTGTGCTTCCTTTTTATGCCTGAGTTTAGTCAGGAGCTTCTTGCACATCCATGCAGGCCTCCTGCCACCTTAGCTTGATTTCCTGCTCATCAGGGTGGGTGTTTCTTGGGCTTGGTGGAGGTGATCCTTGAATATCAAACAGCTCTCCTGAACCCCTCTTGTCCCCAGGGCTATATCTCATGAGATTCTTCCAGGCAGATCCTTGAAGACGCTAAAGTCTGCTCTCCTGAAGTCCAGGACTGTGATCCTGTGCGTAGCTGTGCTCCTCCTTCCTTGCAGGATCCTGGACTGTACCATCTCATAATGGCAGATTTACAGTATTGAAAACTTATTTATATCTGGTCATATTCACCCATGATAAAAAGAAATGATAACTATTGAAAAGCCTCTTATTTCCTAGTACTAGTATCCTGAAGCTTTCAACTACTGCATAACCCCTTAAATGAATGTGTGCACCCAGTGTAAGAAACTACCTTGTATATTTTTAAGATTAGTCAATATTCTAAACTAGGGAATATAATTCCTCTCTTGGAAGATGTGGTTTACAACTGTTTGATGAAGTAGACAATTTCTTTCTCACATCTCTTTTTCTTTCCTAAACATAAATATATTTTGGGTTATGGAGATATGAGTCTAGTCTCTATTCTAACCTCTCACCTAACTAGTTTTATCATCTGCTATACAAAATCACTCAATTATTGTAGAAACAAATATTTCTAATAAGGTTTTGATTTAATTCATTGAGAATCTCAATGAGAAAGATTATAATATTATAATAGAAATGTCTTCCTTACTGAGTAAATGAATAATATACAGAAGGAAATAATACAATCACAGAATCATAGAATCACAAAACAGCCCAGGTTGGAAGGGACCTCAAAAGATCATCTGGTGCAGCTTTTCATTGGAAACGGAGACTAGATGAGATCATCTGGCATCCTGTCCAGTCACATCTTGAAAACCTCCAGTGATGGGAAGTCTACTAGGTACCTGGGGAGGTTTTTCCACTGGTTGATTGTTCTTCCTGAAAAACATTTCTTATACTGAGATCAAACTTCTCCTCATGCAGCTTGTACTCATTCCCCCTTGTCTTCATGTGGCTCCTTGTGAAAAGAGAGCCTCTGTCCTCTTTAAGGCTGCCCTTTATGCACTGGAATACTCTGTTCAGGTCTCCCCTGAGCCTTCTCTTCTGCAAGGAGAAAAGACCTAACTCCTTCAGTTTTTCCTCATACGGCAGGTTCTTCAGCCCTTTGGTCATCATTGTGGCCCTCCTTTGGACCCTCTTCAGTTTCTCCATATCTTTTGTGAATTGTGGGGACCAGACCTGCACACAGTACTCCAGGTGCGGTCTGACAAGCACTGAGCAGAGTGGGATGATCTCCTAGTAATGCCCCTGCAGATGCAACTGAGGACCTGATTTGCCTTTGATGCTGCAGTAGTGCACTGCTGACCTGTGTTCAGCTTGTCCCCAGGGACCCCCGGGTCCCTTTCAGCAAGGCTGCTCCCCAGCCACACAGATCTCAGTCTGTACTGGGCTCTCTGGTTATGTCATCCCAGGTGCAAGACCTTGCACTTGTCTTTGTTAAACTTCATATACTCTTGCTAGCCCACTCTTCCAGCCTGTCCAGGTGTCTCTGTAAGATGGCTCTCTTTTGACATGTCCACCTCACCACCCAGTCTACCATTAGTTTTGCCATTAGCAAATTTGGTGAAGGTGCTTTCAATCCCATCATGCAGATAATTTATGAAGATGTTGAACAACATGGGGCCCAGTATTGACCCCGGGGAGCTTCACTTGTGACAGGCTGCCAACCTGCGCAAAAAAACCATCACCCCACTCTCTGAGTGTGGTCTCTTAGCCAATTTCCTACACCTCTTGTAGACTACCTATCCAATCCATATCTTACCAGTTCATCTAGGAGAAGGCTGTGGGAGACAGTGTCGAAGACTTTGCTGAAGTCAAAGAAGAGATAAATGCAAGGTGAAGTTAAATGCCTAAGTTTGACATAATGATCCAGGATAGCCATGCGTCTAGTATCATTCATTAGATGAGCTTGCCCCAAAGTTAATGTTGTGCCTGTGTTTAAAGAGTTTTGAAGATCACAATATGAAAAACATAGAAATAAAACACAGTTCATGCTTCATAAGTGAAATACAAAAATATCTCTACTGTCCTCTGCAGATGCATGATTTTTTGTGACCTGCTCCCTTTCCCGTTCCCGTTCCCTTTCCCTTTCCCTTTCCCTTTCCCTTTCCCTTTCCCTTTCCCTTTCCCCCTTTTATTTTTTTTTGCCAAAGCACATAAAAACCTTTTTTTTTCCAAATGAAATATTTTGTTTGTTTGTTTCATACATTGTACTGTGCAGCTATCAACCAAAGATCACTGACCCTTGTATGCTCTGTACTTTACAAAAATACGGTAGGAAACAAAACTTATCTCTAATATCCTGCAAGTTTGAAGCGCACAAAGATCTGTCACATTGATAGCTGTGCATATACCTTGTAAAAATATAGGCTGTAATCATCCACTTCATATTTTGGAGCAAAACCCCTGAATCTCCAAAATTAGAAGATACATTGCTATGCATTTGATCTTATGGAAGATATGCAAAACTTTTGAATAAGGACTAGATGCAAATAAGGCATAGGAATATTGTATGCAATAAATTTAATCCCACTGGTAGTTTTATAGTAGATTGGCAGATTAATTTATACAGACAATATTGACATCTGCATATACAATCTACGTTATATTGAAGATAGAGGAGTGGTTGGGAGGGTCCATGAAAACGTATTCACAAGTACCTGATGGTAAAGGTGTGGGTAGGACCACAGGTTTGACACGTACTCTGATCGATGCGAGTCACACTAACGTAAGGCTGAGTTTACCATTATGGTATGGTCAAAGGCATATTCCTGAGAGGTCCCTTTCCTGGCTAAGAGGAAGTGGATGTTATCATCACTTGTCAGTGGGAATCTTTTTCCCTTTGTGGATTTATCCTGCATAGAGGACAGTCTGGACGAGATCAGGGGTCAGGAGTCCTAAGTCCAAGGTGTTCTTTTTAAAGTGTAATTAACTTCAGGCAATTGACACAGGTAAATCAAATACCATTACAGAATATAAGGAGAGTAGGACTTTAAGGAGGTGTCTATTCCAAACAGGCAGAAGACAGTAAGAGAAAAGCAGTTTGCCCCCCCACCCCCAGTAAATCTGCATGACTAAAAAAGATAAGAAAACAAAAAATTGCAGGGGAAATAAAGCCAGAAAAGTGAAAGCAAAGTATTGTTTACACTACAACTATTCCATAATTGAACCTGTTCAAGGATTTTCTTGTGTTTCTCACTGATTCAAATATTTGTGTTTCTTTAGTTAAAACAGCTACTTATTTTCTTTCAGGATTTTTATTGTTTATTGCTCTAAGAGAGAAGCAGCTGTACCACGAGGGGCCCTGACTCTTCCACATTTCCCAGATGTTTACTATAAAAAGAGAAAAAGAGCTTCATGTCTTCCCCACTCTGATTCAGTGTGTCACGAACATCTGCCAGTGGTATATATATATATATGTTCCTCTCTGTTGCAAAATGAACTTGATTTCTACCACTCCTGACTACAAGCAGGGTCTAAAACATTAAAATCTGACCATTTGTTTTTCAGTGAAATCAGTAAACCTTAGCATCCAGCATATGAGCACAGGAGAGTTCTGACCCACCCAGTTCACAAGGTGCCAGCCTAACAAGACACATCAAGTACAATAAAAACCCCTTTCCATAGTCAATATGAATCATAAAAGTTCTATGTCAGGTCTAAGTTTACACTCAAAGACCCAGATTCAGGTAAAGAGTCTTAGCACATCTCTCAGTACACTGAGGAAATCTGGGAGATTGGAGGCTGAATCTGTTCCACATAGTGCTATCCAAATGGCACATAAAACTTTCACTGGAAAAATCGTAAACCCAATTTTTCCTAAATAAATTGAGATATACATTCTTTCCAGTCATATGTTTTCTCCTATAACAGCAGATAACAGCTGGGTTATACCAGACAACCTTTTGGTTCTGTATTCTGACTTTTATTAAAGAAAAGAATATCAGGAGCAAGTTAGTGGGTGACAAAGTGGCACCACCTAGCCCACCACAGAAGATGAAAACTAATTTAAAGGGGGAAAGAAACCTACTAAAACTATAGTCTACCCAGGTTGTCTCCACTCTATGTAATACAGGCATGTTTTCTTGTGTCCCTTTATTCTATGTTAACTCCTTTCAAACTTTCCATATTCTACAAAATGCCTGCACTGTTTCACCCTGAGGTTTTTTTCCCCATCTTTAAAGAACCGTAATGGTCTTTTTCTTTTTTAACTGTGCCTGGCATATGTTGAAAGGTATCTTCTAAGATTTCATTTATGATAGCTCAAAAATGTATGTCTTGCTAAGACTACAAAGCTAGCTAATGGTTTTAAAAGCACAGCGATGAAAAGCCTGGCAGGGGAGCCCGTGCTAACTACATACACGGATCACAGAAGAGGGTACAAGAGGTCATTTTTTTCCCTCCTTCTCTTTTTTTTTCCTTTTTTTTTTTTTTCCCAGATACAGGATCAGTTCAGGTTGCATTGGTTACAGCCAATTGCACAGTGGCATTCTTTGCCATTCATCCTTGTCCAAATCCTTAATTACGGTCTACACAATCAGAGCTGGAGTGAGAAGTTGCAGCCCTGTATTATTCCATGGCGAATGCTTAGCAAAGAGGCAGGAATGTGATACTTGGTCACAGTTTGCAAACATTGTGGCTGAACCACCTGAGAGGGTCACATTTTTACATTCTGAGACAATTTATTAGTAACGGTGCTTGTCACTTGGAAATCCCCCTAAAGCTCCTTCCTTTGTGTAGGTTATCTGAAGGCGGGTTTTACTCAGCAGTGGTTTAAGCAATACGCAAATAAAATAGGCAATCCACCCACTTGACGTAATTTACAAGAGTGCAGAGAATCCTCATCCTTTCCTTAGAAGTTGTCTGTTAAGAGCTTCAAAACATAGTGACAGACCCCTTGAACTGAAAAACATCCTGTCTGAGAGATGCCTTCACATTTAGAAGCAGATGGGCCTGATGCAAACTTGACTGATGTTTATATGTATTTAAAGACAAAAAAAATAGACTTCAAGAGACAAAAGAGAAGTCATATATGCTTTTCTTATATCACTTATGTGCTAAACACCACCTATTTGCAACATGCTGTATAAGAGAAATGTAGAATTGCCAGTCCTGCATCAGAAACCTACCTCAACTTTTATTTTCATTTCATTTAAAAAAAATAAATAAAAGAATGGCAAAACAGCCAAACAAGGACACTTTTCTAAAATGCAGTTTGCTTCGTGACACAAACCCTTCAAAAATGTCAGCGAAATTTGAACTTACTGATGCTTCTTGAACTTCTAGATACACCAAAGGAAGCTCAGAGAAAAAAGACTCTGAAGTCAATATAAATACTCATGGAGTTTTAAAGAAGTTTAAGATCTAGACATGTATATATAAGCTGATATTAAGTTTGTGCGAAGATGTTCCCTCTGGTCTGCAACATTTACTCAGTAAAAGTAGCTTTATTAAGGTGAAAAGGGCTACTGAAAATAATATTCCAAACCTGTGATATCTGACCTGCTAGAGCCCTCTGAAGTTGAAGCATTTGTGCAGCTAAAAGTTACCCTGTTCATGCAATTATTTCCCAGAAAAACCTTTCAGTCCTACAAATGCTGTCAAAATATGCTGTGGTCAACTTATTTTTTAAATTGGTAAAGAGAACTGGCCCCAGTACTGACCCCTGGGGAACGCCACTTTTGCCCCATCACCAGCTGGATTTAACTCCATTCACCACAACCCTCTGGGCTCGTCCATCCAGTCAGTTTTTTACCCAGTGAAGAGTACACTTGTCTAAGCCATATGCTGCCAGCTTCTCAAGGAGCATGCCATGAGAGACAGTGTCAAAGGCCTTACTGAAGTCCAGGTAGACAAGATCCATAGCTTTCTCCTCATCCACTAGGTGGGTCACCTGGTCATAGAAGGAGAGGAGGTTGGTCAAGCAGGACCTGCCTTTCATGAGCCCACGCTGGCTGGGCCTGATCCCCTGGTTGTCCTGCACCTGCCATGTGAGCACACTCAAGATGAGCTGCTCCATAATCTTCCCCGGTACCGAGGTCAGGCTGACAGGAGGATCCCCAGATCCTCCCTACAACCCTTCTTGTAAATGGGCATCACGTTGGCAAGCCTCCAGTCATCTGGGACCTTCCCTGTTGACCAGGATTGCTGATAAATGATGGAGAGTGATTTGGCAAGCTCCTCTGCCAGCTACCTCAGTACTCTTGGATGGATCCCATCTGGTCCCATAGACTTGTGAGTGTTCAGATGGCATAGCAGGTCACTAACTATCTCCTCCTGGATTATGGGGGGTATATTCTGCTCTCTGTCCTTGCCTTCCAGTTCAGGGGACAGAGTACCCTGAGGATAACTGGTCTCCCTATTAAAGACTGAGGCAAAGAAAGCATTAAGTACCTCAGCCTTTTCCTCATCTCTGGTAGCAATGTTCCCCTCTGTATCCAATAAAGGATACATATTCTCCTTGGCTGTCTTTTTATTAACATATTTGTAAAAACAGCTTTTGTTATGTCTTACAGTAGTGGCCAGATTGAGTTCTTCTTGAAGAATGTCCAGCCTTCCTGGACCCTTTTGCCCTTCAGGACTGTCTCCCAAGGGACTCTCTCAACCAGTGTCCTGAAAAGGCCAAAGTTTGCCCTCTGGAAGTCCATAGTGGTGGTTTTGCTGACCACCTTGCTTTCAAAATTTATAACATTTTTAAAATTTATCATTTTATAACTTCTTTTTTTATGACAAGACATGGTGTATCACCATCTAGGCAACATAACATTGGCCTTGCTCATAACCAGGCTCTTTGACACAGCTTTTTAAGCTCATTGCATTCCCTGAAGATTGTGTGGGTGATTTGAAAACCATGAATAAGGGAAATTCAGGTAAGGACAGGAACATGCAAACTCAACACAAGAGAAACATAACTTCTAAGAGGTGACAGAATTTCAAAGTGCATTTTAAAAGAAAATCTTTTCAGCAATTTCGGCTCTGTGTTAAATTTCACAGGAAGGCAAAGAAATCAACCTTTAAATGAAAAGAGAAAAAGAGAGGAGGACAAACAACAGATAAGACATTTCTTTTCTCCAAATGATTTCTCTCTTTCAAAATTATAAACATCCATTTACATTAACAACAGAATTTTCAAACTTTTTAAATGTATCTTTTTATATAATATAAGATGTAAGAATCTTAAAATAAATCAGTTCTTTACCTAGTATACTTTACTACTAGAGTCAATGGGGTGGGCAGTTTACCCAGCTAAGTTTCTGTTTAGAAGTGATATAAAAAAAAAAATCATACCTGAGCTACACTGGGGAGATGAAAGACTAGAATCAACAAGTCTAGGGAGAAGCAGACTTGACTTTTCTTCTGTATTCTCAAGAGATAGTTCATTTTTTAATGCTCATCTCATACTGTCTGAATTAGCAATGAAGGTTAACTATGGTGTCTCCCATTACCCCAGACCTAAAACACTGCTACGCACAAGAATGATACAAATACTGCTGAAATAATGGTGCTTACACACCTTGTAATTTCACAATGATTTTGGCCCTGGTATTTTCAGTGAAATTGTTCTGATATGTAAAGTCATAATTGCTATCTTAAGCCTACTTTTGTTTCTTCTCTGTATGGATGTATTTAAGTTTATATAGTTGGGAACAGCATTCAGGAGTTCCTACTCACCTTATGTCTTGACAATATAGAAATAGTAAGAAAACAATTAAAGCAACGCATAATAACATTCTGAAAATATTCCTCCTTACCTTAGCAATCTAATGAAAGTTCAACACTGAGGTTAAATCATTGATTCAATCTTTTCTTAGCATTGTGCTTCCCATGTGGTTAGAAAAATAGTGAATAACTGGGCAGTGGAGAGTAAGTCCGTATGTGTTACTGAGCTTCGTCTTTGCTCATAAGCAGGAAGGTTAACCTCCCTTACATGTGACAATAATTTAATATAACATTGATTTAATGACAGATGTATCTCCAACTGAAGAAAGGATTTTGCAGCATCTTTTGTAGAATATATTCTTCTGTTTTCTCACTGTCCATATGAATGAATTTTTAGTTTGACGTATTCCTGAGCCCACCCTGCAGTTGAGTTGACTACCAGAACATTTAATACACATTATAGAGTTTAATATTTTTCCCCTGAAAGCCAATGGGAGTTTTGCCATTGACTGGAACTGGAATTCAGGTTGCCACATAAAAGGAGAGCACTTGAAATAAGTAATATATATATTTGATTTGGACTATGAGCAGTTATACAATCCAGAGTCCTCCATGGTGTATCCATCTGGGAACGTATCACTTCACAAGGAAATCTGCTTGATTCTGGTGGTCAGTCGGACAAGGTGCAGGAAATCAGAGGTTCCCAGTAACTGGACTATTATGTGTGGAACACTTTGTAATAGTGATCAGAAAACAAACTTTGAGTCCATATGGGTAAAAATACAAGAATATATCTATTGTGATGAAGAACATAAAGGAATAAGTTATTAAAAAAAAAAGAAATAAAAGGAAAGAACATTATTTGTATAAATAATTCTACAGAGACTCTATTTCTACAACTCAAATATAAGCAATAGTCAGTGCCTTTAGTGTTATATAATAAATTGTCTACACATCTGAATGTATTCAGTTATACAGAAATTTTAAAGCAAACACTCCAGTCCCTAGGCTATATTCAGACACCAAAAAGAATACTTTCTGTGTGTAGAGCAATAATACATTCATAATTACAAAAAGATCTTGAAAATGGCACTTGTTCTCCTATTTATTTACTCTCAGTTACTTCCAGATCCAGTTAGTCCAATTTATATAGACAAATCTGTATTTTTTTTCAAGAACAGAGCCTTCACCTGGGACTTGAATATCAAACTTTTTAATTTTTAGTTCATGTTATGGTTGCTAAGAAGGCAGCATATTTTTCAGTAAGGTAGAAATAGTACTGGAACTCAAGGTATGGATGAATCCTGCTTCTATGGTACTAAAAATTTATAAGTCTACATAAAAAACAGACAAAAAAAGACAGGTTGAATCCCACTACATAGGCATTTTTTGTTCATAGCCATACTTTGAACCAAAGCTGACATAACTGAAACAACAAGTTCTTGGTAAGATATTATCTTTTAATTTCCTTGTCTCAGTCATATCCAACAGTCATAATCTCAAATTCATTTATCAGTCTGTACTTTTCAGCATTTGAGAAGTTCTGTGCTTCGTATGGTAATGTGCTTTTCCATTGGAAAAAAAAAGGATCTTATGTAAATAAGCCATACTCAAACATTAATATTTACACATAGTTGGAGTCAATTCAGGAAAAAAACTATTAATAACATTTAATGTGGAGTGTCATTTCAGCCTGAATTGGTTTTATTAAAGGAAGCAAAATTCTGTGATCCCAGCATAGGTGATGATAAATCTGAAATATGTAATTTCTCTATTTAGTTACACCTGACTTAAAAACACTCTCTTACACTACATTGTCACAGGTGCTTTAAATGGTAAATGCATTATTAGACAATTTTTTCCCAGTTTGGTTTATTATTAAGACATCAGTTAGGATATCTCACATACTGTGAGTACATTTCCTATATACTCTTGAATACACCAGAAATAAACCTATTTGGAGACTATTTGTTAATCTAAGCACATATGGGACTTCCATTTCCACTATTTCATGCTAATGTAGCATCTAGCCTTAAACAGACATGACTCTAGCTTCTCCAAGCAGGTTCAACCACAAAAAAACAGACTCATTTCCATGGCATAGCATGTGTTTTCAACTACACGATAAATTAATCCAACTTATTTTAAAAAACTATTTTTTTGATCCTTTGTTTAGAAAATGAAGTCTGCAGAAAGTGTTATACTATATTAAGACTTTGGCCTTGATAATTACTGACACTTTTTTTTCAGAAGTGTGATTAGATTAAATGCAGTAGCAGATATTCTCATGATTTATAAGCAAATTTGCTGAACTGCAGAACAGTAAGTCAAAAGCATTTCTCTTGAACTCTGAATGTTGCTACCAATTTCTTCATCTTCCATTTATATTGAATCTTACTCATGGCTGTGACAGCTGATGTAATGCAATCTGTGTTACTTTTCCATTTATCTGGCAACTGTTTGGTTTATAAAATAAATTAAGTTCTCTATATTATGCTTTAAGAATGTGTTTGATTTCAGTAATTTTTTTTTGTTTTTTTAAATACTAGTCTAAGTTTTTGTTGTGTTATGACAAAGTACATCTAGAATACTCTTCCAGCATTGAAGGAGTTATTCAGGATTCTCAGCACTACAGTTTGAGCAGGATCAGGCTCTGTGTCCTTCACTAAAGGGCATATTCAGAGTGACAGTGAGTGGTTACATGCATAGCTCACATGCAGATACACCAGTGTTTTATACATCACCAAACAAATTCCTAATCATTAATGATTTATCTCGCTGTCAAATTGCAAAGTAACATTCCACTCACCTACAAAAAAATGCTTTATTTTGTACTGTTTGATAAGTGGTTTTATTCTCTTACCACAATATTTCCTTCCTCTCATTTATCCCTCCATTTTTCATCATTTCCTCCCTCCAGTAAGGCAAGAATCATGTGTGTGGGATGCATTATCATAAAGAAACAGCACTTTTCAATAAGTAAGCTAGTTTCAACAGCTTTCAATTATACAAAGAGAGATACCATGCAGTATTTTAATACTATGTTTACAATAAAGAGAAATATTAAACTTTTATCTAATCTTACACATAGTATTTTTTTGCTGCTAGTGAAAAGGAACTGAGAGACAGAGGAGCTTCAAGACCAAAAGTCACCACTGAAGAAGAAACTGAGCTGACTTTCCTTTTAATTGAAGCCACATTCAGATTCAATGTCTTAAAAGACTGTGTCCTCTACTGGCAAATATTTCTGATGAGTTTGAAGAAGAGAAATCCCAGAAGCATTCCCTTACACTGAGAGATAAAGTTATTAATATGGAGGTTGATGCTTTCCATGAAATTTTGGTTATTTGCAGCTTCAAAGTTATCAAAGTGGAGGGGAAGAAAAAAAACAAGTTGGGGAGAATGTTTTGAATTGGGGTCAGATTGGGCAAGACAGATATTGGCATAATTTTACTTGAGTCAACACAGATACTTTGAGTTGAATTCACAGCAGTTTTCAGAAAAATATACTCTTTTTGTAAAGGAACTGTCTCAGTAGAAGAAACTAAATAACACAAGATCAAAGTCCATCTTATAACTCAATAAGCAAATATTCATTTAGATGTACAGATTTGTAAGGTTTTACACCAGGAGACACAACAACTCACACAACTGACCTTGGAAAACCCAGGTTTCCAAATTCTACAGAGGTACCCAATATTTAGAAGAATAACTTGTATTTTCTTAACCTCAAAAACACTCACAGAAAACCAGAATAAAGCTATATTTTCTCTTTGCAGTGGCAATGATATAACTGTCCTTAGAAGGAAATGTTATTTTTTATTGGGAAGAAATATCTTCTGTCTCCAGTGAAGCCACAAATGTGCTTTGATCAACTTAAAAAACTTCTAGTGCAAGACTGTCTGTAACTTTACTCACCTCATTAGGTCCACTATATTGAGAATTAATGTATTTCAGTTTTTCCCTACCTGTTTGCTCTAACTCCCTTCCTTACCAGTTTAATCTCATATTTCTTGTCCTCTTTGTCTTATTTGGCCCTCCA
>VYZV01017239.1:28099-39099 GCA_013401275.1 Pandion haliaetus | reverse complement strand
ATTGCTCTAAACTTACCTCTTTTTTTACACTTTTTTTCTGTCTTTACTGGTCAAATCTAGGCTAAACAGAGCTCTGGCACAATACAGCAGTCCCTACAATCCTCGCTATTTATCTCCCACAAAAGCCTGCAATTCATTGTTTCAGTTTCTTTGTAAATCATGGGCTCTGCTGAAATTCTAAGTATGTAGGAATGAGTATTTTCAGTTGAATTAATAAAGTCATCATGACAAACACAAAACCTTTTCCTTTGTAGCACATCTCTAGAAATACTTGTTATGTTAATGAGTTGCATTATTTTTATTGCGCTTAAGCATGAACAAAAATTTAAGAACAATTTTCTGCACTTACCTTCATCTCTGCCAGGCAACTGCTCAGAAACAGATCCAGAAGAATCCTTCCTGGAGAGAGATCTTTTAGTCTTCCCCTGCCCCGTACGACTTCTCTGACGTACCATAAATCCACCAATACCTAACAAAGAAGCAAAAATTCAGTGTATTGATTAAAACTATGTTTCACAGTAAGAACAAGAGCCAAAATTATTCTGCAGGTAAAGGGGACTAATGCATCTGTGGAGGTCTGAGATATTTAAGGAGTTTTCATTCAGAGTTCTACAAAATATTTCTGAATTCTAGTGTCTCGGTGGGTATATATGTAAGTATCAAAAAGGATCAGAATTTTAGGACTGTAAAACATCCACAAGAAGATCAAATCACCACACCTGGCAACTTTCAGATGTTGGTCTTCCCCTCCTTTGGCAAGCTGATGAATTGCTAGAATTAGAAGTCAATCTACAAAATGAAACCTATTAAAGAACCTTAAAGGACCATAAAAAAACCCCTCTACAAATTGCTCTAGAGTCCACCACTCCAAATGATGGTAGTAGAGAAGGACATACCACAAAATAGAAAGGTTATTAATCAACATCATACTGCCTGCGACTCCAAAATCCTTCACTAGAGATTGATTTCAGTGCTCCTGATCCTTTACAGTTGATGTGTATGTATGTATATGCATCAGATTCAGGTTTGATTCATTTTTCAGGGAAATTGTTGGCTGCAGAAAACTAATAGATGGCTGCTCAACTGATGATCCAAAACCACACCAAGCAAACAAAACTCTCTTGAGGAGCCAGCAGTAAAAATAAATGGCTTGTTGAAGTACATTACTTGTAGAGAAGAAGGAAATCTGTTTAGTGATGTGGGTTTGTACCACCATCTCCCCAGGGTGGGCCCATGATGGAAGACACTATACACATGGGCATGACCTGCTGAGACAGGGCTCTTATTCAGCAGTGTGGGAAACAATGTGGGGAGGGTAAAAGGTGGTACAGCTCTGTTTAGCTACTGGGAGAGAAGCTAGAGAAACTGGACCGTATTGTAACTCCCGTTTCCTTTCCTTCCTTCACTGTGTCCCTTGCCTTCACCTCCTCAATCATTTATTTCACTGCCTCTGTTCTCCTCCACTACTATCTTCATAATCAGAGGATATGGCCCATTACAGCAAGCAGGATGGGTGTGACCTGTGAAAACAGTATTTGTGACTGGAAAGACTACAATGTCTTGTAGACAGTAGTGGGAGGCTGCATAACGAAACACAAACGCAACACGTTAACACAGATTCTGAGACATACCAAGGTATGCGATACAAGGGCTCTTCAAAAAGCCAGGCAGTGTTTCAGCAGAGCTTACTAGCTTGGGTTCAGTTTTAGCCCTAATGAATCAGAGCTACTTGCTATGGAGTCACTTAGGTACATGTAGCTTTTTCTGCCTGGAAACAGCTCAAGTGTTTCTGCACCCAGGACACAGTTAATCCACAGTCAAGATAATTGAGTCAAATGCGCTAAACACACACACACACACGCGCACACACACATACAAAAACTGGCCTTGACAGTGTACACACACACACACACACACGCACACGCACACGCGCAGGCGCGCACACGCAACCTTTGGAAATGTATTTTGGTAAGAGGACTAAAAATTTTGAAAAGAACAGGGAAAAAAAAAAAATCTAAAATCAACAATTACTAGTAGAGTACTTCAGAATTCCATACTGTTTTCTAATTATTTTAAATTATACAGGAAAAAAAGTGTTAAAGAAGGGACACACAATTATATAAATTATTGTACCCTACCAGGTCTATATGGTTTGCGCTTCCTTTTTTTAATCCCATCAGCTCCTTCTGCCACTTTGGTATCATCATCCACAGCTTCCCGTTCTGGGCTGGAATCCGATTTTCCATCACAATCCATAAGATCACCTTCTGCAGAAAAGAGGCAATGGTAACTTTGACTGGAAAAGGGAAAGAAGGTATTTTTCCAAAATTTGTACATCTGACTCATTTCTGAGAAACTGATTGAGAACGACAGATTTTTCAGAAGGATGACAGATACTCACACTCTCTAAACACTTTTGGGAAATGCACCCTATCTATAAACAAAACCCCAGTATATACATACATTTCCTGCGAGATGATGTCTATGCAAAACCAGAGAATAAATGCTATAGTTACTGTATGTGAGCCTGAGAAATTTTTTTGGTGCCCCTTTCAGAAGCCTGTGCTATCGCATTTTCTAAGTGTCTGAGCAATTTCGAGCCATGCATCAAGGAACATGAATACAATTTATCATGCAAGATATACTTTGTTTTGTTTACTGTCCTAAGTTTTGTTTGGTGGGGCTTTCTTTTATTGAGAAGACAGAGTGAAAACCTGCAGCTTGCACTTGGAAGGTAATGTTTAATGACTCTTAGTTTAGAAGGTTCTTGACTTGAAGCTGTGTGCCTGACTGAAAACAGACTTACCTATGGAGAGGAATTTGACTTATATAATTACTCAGCCTTGAACATGAAGACTGTAATTTTGAGTTAAGAGTTTATATTCTGTGGGAAAGCAGGGTAGAAACAGATGTAAAGTATGATGGCATTAAAAGCCTTTGGTGTTAAAGAGAGAGGGAGCTAATTTTGTTTCTAATATCCCAAAAATGTCAATATAATAATGACCTTACATCTTCATTTTATTGTAAAGCTTTTGCAATGTTAAATATACTCTTGCCCCTGAAAAGATATTGGAATTCCGACTCCCTACTTTGGATTTAGGTGTATAATTCTATATGGTCTAAAACTACATACAGTTTTAAGGAGAAATACTGTTAGACAGAGCTGGACTCTTTCATACCACTTCTGCTGTGGTAGAACTACAACCCTTGCTCTTCCACAGGCTGGGGCATGGACCAGACTTCCCCATCAATTAAAACATTTCTGATTTCTACCAACAAAGCTTGTGGCTTGGCAAAGGCAGTCCCCACTGACCACCACAGCCAATTCCCTCCTCTCCGTAAGGGCATGGGTGAGCCCTCTTTACAACGTGTCCACTTCTGGCAGAAGAGAAACCTGCTTGAGTGCTAATGTGTCCTGCTACACAAAGCAGTATGCCAAATGGTAAACCCCACAGTGGTCCATTCCCTTTTACTTACAAAGCATAGCTCTATAAATAGTAGCAGAAGAACCGCATTAAGTCTACCAAAGCTGAAGCTCCCAAAGCAAGCTAACCTTTCAAGTGGACTTTAAAATGTGGAACACCTGATGAAATGCCGAATCTGATGAAAGCCTATAGATGAGATGGTAACGAAATTACTATGAGCTCAGTTTTCTCAGATACAGTCTCTTTTTTCCACCTGGAACTTCAGAGTCAAAGTACGGGTTATTCCTGTTCAGCTGGAATTACTATACTATGTTGCTCCGATCAAAGCCGTGGCACAGCTTTATTCATCCCAATGCTCACACAAAAATTTCAGATGTTCAGAGAACAGGCACTGATCCACTCTACAGAACACGTGTAAAGCTTCCAGGAAATCCAGCCAATGTACCATGTACATGCTGTGCTGTTACCATCACATATATGAATGTGCTCTAACTCTCAAAAAGGCAACAAAAGGTGATTAGAAATGAAATTAAAGCCTGTGGAAGCTTTGGCTCTCCCTTTCATGCTCTGCTATTACATTTATGTATCTTGTCATCTAATTGAAAAGGGATACCTATAAAAGCCAGCAAGCAGATAATGAAGTTAGACAAAGTTATACAGAAAACAGGCACACCTTTGTGAAAGTAAAGATGATTAACCACTGAAAAAGAACAACAAGGGAAGTGGTTAATTCTCTATCTTGATGCCTTCAAACCAAACTCAAGAGCTTTTTTGCTTTCAACAACCCATCTGATGGACTATATGATATGAGATGAAATTTAAGAGTCAGTGTAACGCTAGGATAATGTACTAAAACCTGTGAATACTGAAGGAAATGAAAGAAAAATAACTAGTTAACTGTTTTAAAGGTTATAAACAAATAAAGGGAATGGATTATAAAAAAAATACAGTTCTAGTCAACAGCAGACAGTAGGAATGTGCTAGTCAAACAGCGGGAACAATACTTATATCAACAAGTTAACACTGAAACTGCACTGATGGTTAAACTACCCAGTTATCTCAAGTACTCTCTCCGTATCTAAAAAAAGCTTTTTATGACATTTAATCTGATTAACAAGGAGGCAACATTGCGTGAACAGAAAGCACTTTAGATTGTGGTGAGGCGGGGTGCCTACATTCTTCTCTAACAGACACTCTTTAACATGACTATGTAATGACATTCACACCTGCCATTTAAGTTAGCCTTTCCCCAGGCCACAGATTAACACCTATTCTACCAACGCACTTATCAGGATGTACAGCCAGTCCATGGCAAAGAGGACAGGAGAATGGTATTGCACCATGCTGGCTGCTGTTTCTTGTGTTGAAGACTGGGGATTTGAAGAGTGGAGTTGGCTGCTCCCACATGCCTTTCCCACTCTCTTCTCCCACCTTCCATCTCTGGCTGGGGCTGCTGTGCTTGCTCAGCTGTGAGGGAAGCGGATGAGACAAGTGCTGGTGGCCCTGGGACACATGGATCTTTGCTCCATGCCTAGACATGCGGTGGAAGAAGCTCTCCAAAGGGCTTCTCCCATTGACTGAAATGTCATCCCCATACACAGGGATGTGTCTGGGTAGGCAAGTGTTAGCCCAGATCCCTTCACCTCTCATCAGCCTTGGAGGCCTCAAAAACAGTTAAATCTTCCCCTCCCTCCATACTACATGGATACCCCATCCTGGAACCTGAAATCCTTTGGCAGGACAATACATGCAGCATCATCTACCTGAACTAAAGCAACACCCAGAATTCACTTCCAAACTCAAATTCTGTCTTAATTCTACTTTAGAGATGAGAACAAACAAAATGTTCATTTCGTCTACAGAAATACAAGGAAATTATTTTTTTTCCTTGGACTGTCAGCTGAGCCCACCTTATTCTTTCAGAAAAAAGAAATACTCTCAGCAAAGAACTTTTTCCTTCACTTCTTCCTTTGTTTTAAATATCAGCTTTACAATGATCTAGACATTGCTTTGCTCAGCCAATGTTACCACTTTCAAAGAGCGTTTGCGCTAAATTTGAGAGCCTTAAAATATACTTGTACTCACTGAGTGCACAGTATTTCCCACAGGTAACCCAAGGACTAGACAAAAAAGCAACTTGTATTTCCAGTGTTGCCAGCCTTAGCAAGGTGAGTTTCCTATAGGACGGATGACCCATAAACAGAACTAACAACAAGAAAAATCCCTGAAATGGCCAACAACGAGCCATGACTATTGTTCAAGTAATTTCCATAAAGCATTCTGTATAGAACATATGAGTATCAGTATAATAAAAACTCCCAGGGCTTTTTGCAATACACACGTACTGCAACACTCCAAGATACAAGACATGCCAAAAGTAGACTGCTACCTCTACTGTCATCCATTTCCCCATCTCTTGAGTGTTCTGACTGGGCATCTGGGGGTGTCTGAAGCACAGCCACACTGTTCTGATTTATTATCTTCAGTTTAAGCTTTGGTTTGGTCCGTTTTCTTCTCGGTACTGTAACAGTTAGGCTCTGTAACTGAGACAGGCCGGATTCTGTCAAGCAGACTCCATCCTGGGTGTATGTCTTCGGTGGGTCTATAAAAGTTAAATGAATCATAACAACAATATAAAACTCTAATTCACAAATCTTAGATTTTTAGGAATAGCACTTTTAAGAGTTAATAATCCACACGTATGGAGCTGATTCATGAGTGAGGAAATTGGTATCAATAAAACAGAGATATCTGATACTGTCTTACACATTACAGTTACAAATTTATAATCAAGGGTCTGATGTCAAATCCAGCAACAATCCATTATATTGCTACAAAACAACTTACATCAAGCACTCATTAGAAAGAGCAATATGATTATGCAAACTGGTGCTTTGTAGGGTATTTTCTGTACCCCTGGCACTCACAGAAAACTGTGCAAGTCTTTCTTTGGGTCCCTGTTGCTTATCGGCAAAGGCCCTCATCCAGCCCTCAGCACTGTACCTTCATCTTATTAATGACCTTAAGCCTCCCGGAACTAAGACAGGCAAGTTACTAGCCCTATTTTATAGGCAGACAAAAACCACATTGTATCAAGTGAGCTGCTCAAGATCAAACTGGAAATTGTGGGTAGAACCCAAGTCTCCGAAGACCTGCAAGACTGCTTCCTCCTCAAGCTGTTACATGACAATTGAGTCTACCAATAAACTCTTAACATTCCTTAATTCACCATGTAGAAACGTGCTGTCACCTGTGCTGGGGCCCTGCAAATGGAGGTTTGGAAACTTTCAGGGAATTACCAAATAATGAAGAGGCTGCAATGATGTTTCTGCTCTTTGGAGCCAATTAAATAGTGATTTGATCACACAGGTTTTTTAAAACATATAAACATCATAACATTTGTTTAGTTTAACCAAAAATATTTTATTATGTAACATCTCACACCTCAAAACACAGCTGGTTCTGAACACAATTCTGCCCAGATGACTGTTTTCTTGCATTGAACTAAAAAAAGTGTTTGCTTTAAAAAAAATTGCACACTCTTTTTCAGATTGAAGATCTGAGGGGAGAACCTTCTCTCAGAACTACATTTGTGCAGTATCAAATGGAAAAAAATTTGGACATGATGGAAGTTGTCCTAACATGATGGAAGCTCCTAGGTACTATCATTATAAAAAGTGACTTGTGAGTAGGCTTGTCAAGACTATAAATTCCTAGCACAAACCAGACAAATGCATAAAAGTTGTGTCCTACAGCTTGAGCCTGTAAACATTTGTGTACATGCTTGACTCAGCCCCACTGTGTTATCAACACTAATATTAAGGCAAGCAACTAAGTCTGCAGGATCAAAGCATAATTTAAAGTAATTATTACAGTGCAAGTATAGCAGGCAAAAGAGTAGAAAGAAGAGAGAATGAGAAAAAAAATGAAAAGCATGCTGCAATAACTGAAGGATAGTTAATGCTGTGTGTTATAAAATCATAGAAAAAGGAGATTTTGTCTCATGTAAAAATATACCCTTAAAATATGCTAAATGATCAAAGATTAAGCATTTACATTCTTTACCTAGTTCTTTTGATTTTGAAATAATCTGAGCTCCAACTGATGAATCACAACAGTCCAAAGAAGGCACTGAAAAATATAAGGAAAATAATTTCAACTTTTAAAAATAGTGACTTGATTTAAACTGACACTATCAGTTAATTTTCCTTTAAACAGTTCTGTTAGAACTCCCTAATTTATACTGTTGGCAACATTCACTAGCACTTTTAAAACAAAGTGCTTTTCAGTGTCACAGAAGATGTGACTACAAAACAAGCCTGATACAAACTGAAGTTCTCCAACTTCCTAGAGCCAAGAATGGCATTGGAACAGCACTGAACTTCATGGTGAATGATTTTCTTCTAGTGCACCAAGGGCAAATGAATACACTGAACCTACTGGATTGAAAAGTAAACTCTACACTAATCATGACATCCAGGTTTTGCTGACCTAAGCGTGAAAATGGGAGGGCTTTGTGAATTGGGTAGCGACTGTTGTTGTATTTCCCCAAGGAGGGGCAGGCACACTCTGACAGCTTCGCACACAAGATTCTAGCTGTGTCTATGCTGCCAGTTGCCTTATACAACACATATGAGAAGGCTGATATATCTGAGAACAGATGATACATGATTTGTTGAAGTTAGATAGGGTAATTCTTATTCAAGATAAGAATATTGATAAATGGAACAGCAGAAACTCGATTTATAAACTATAGCTTGTACACTTCAGGGAAGCACTGGAACACCGTAACCGAACAAATCATGATCAAAACGTCCTAAAACACTAGGCTACTGTTGTGGGTAGAAATGCTCTTCCCATCTGCCTTAATTCAATAACGGTAATCATGCTTCACTAACCTGTGATGCGCAGACTAGACTTTTAATATTAGCAGTGCCTTTACAGAGATTACGTAGACAGAGCAAGTAAAGTGAAAATTAGAAGCATCTATCTTGTGAACACTGAGAACTAGAATCAGAAAACCTGTTAGTCTGGCATGGTTAGCACTACCATACAGGTACGTTTATCAACACTTCATTATTTTTTTTGCCTAGAAATCTTATCCACACTGAATTTAAGACTCAGACAAACATCTGGAGTATTTACTTTGCACCTGCCACACAAGATGAGACTGCTGAGGCCAAACACCTGTGGGAAGTTCTCTCAGACACATCAGACCACTGCATGTGTGCTGCTGCTAACCATCTCACACACAATATGGGAGTTGGATGCAAGACTAGGAAAAGTACAAAAGCTTCCAAATAAAACTTGAATTCTTTGCTAAATACCATAATGAATATGAAACCTAGAGGATGCTTTCAAAGCCTATAAAAAATTTAAGAAAACTGAAAGTCTGTCTCCAAAAACTATAGTCCTTTAAAAGTTCTATGTAAGGTATAACTAAAGTATATGATATAACCTACAGAAAACCAATATTCCATGCAATCAGTAAATGAAAGCAGCCTATGAGAATTACTGAAAAACTGATACACAAGAATGGAAGGAAAAGAGAAGGAAGAAAATAAACTAAAAATGAGATTTTGAAAGAGACACTGAGCTGGAGGGAAACAAGAAATATAGGACAAGCTGTACGATGAAAGATACTCAAAAGCACTGAATTGAAACAACAGAAAAAAGGCAGATTGTAAGAAATACTCAAAGTGGAATAAGACATCATCTGTTCATTTAATTGGTTATAATTTACAAGATGCTTTAAGACAGAGAAAGCAATTATTGAATTGGAATCTAAGGTAAACAAAACATTCAGAAAGACAGCTGTGAATGGGAATTTGAAATCCTTATTTAAAAATCAAACAACAGGGATCGTTCTTCTGGTCTAGGTCAGATTATGAACAATTTTAGTTTTGAGACTGAATAGAGTTGAAATAGTCAAATAAACAAGCTGATAGTGACAGACGTGAGGCCTTCAGAGACCAACTCATAAAAGCTGCACAAACAAACGTGTTTTAAGACAGTATCAGACTTCCAGAAAAGGAGCTAATTGGAGTGCAGATTACGGATTAAAATCAATAAAATGGATAACAGAGAAACACAGTACTGTTAGAGAAAGACTGCTCAAGGGAAAAAAACCTAAAAATTGAACAAAAAAGTGCTTTTTGAGGCACTCAGCTGAAGTTTAAGCTAAATTATTATGCTTATTTGCAAAAGTTTTTAAACATGCTGAATACTGTACAGCATTTAGTAGCTTCAGTTGAAAACAAATAATTGCACAGAATACAATACGATGAGAAGAATCACAGTTTCAAAAAGAAAGGGGCTGCCATTTCTAAGGCTATAGTAGAAAAAAAACAATTCTAGGAAGAAATGAAATCAGCATTCGGGACAGAGTGAAATGGTTGATGTAGAAGCACAACACTAACAGAGTGCTATAGGATGCCTGCATAACTGTGTGCATGACACAAGGATTTCTTTGTAAATACAGTAACTCACAAGAACACAAGAGTTGACATAATAAACGTGCCAAATAATAAAGAAATTCAAAAGTCAATTTTTTAACATATAGTATTACATTGTTTTTGTATCCTGTATTTGTAAAGTACATAGAATTTAGTTTCAGGATTAAGAAAAATTTAATTTGGTTTCATGAAAATCATACAACAGAGGCTGCCAGCCATAATATGTATATCACTGGCAGTACTGAGCACCTCTGAATTACCCTCACTGCCTCTGTGGGCATGCTTACTTGAGCCACAGGAAGAATACATGCACACAGGCAGCTACCAGAAACTGTTACCAGATCGGTTGTAATTAGCTAAAGAAAACTAGGCAGAGCTTGTCCCTTTGCCTCCCGCAGAGAAAGAAAAAAAGCACCAAGAGAAGAGAAAGCTGGAGTATGTGGATGGAGAGAGGATGGGAGTAAGTGAGAAACCAATTAAATTTGCAGATAGAACATGTGACTTACAAGGGCAAACAACAGAAAGGCAGAAGTGATGGGTAGATGGTCAAGAATTGCTTGTCTAGGAGTGAATGCAGATGAGAGATGCACACACCTCTCCTGAATGCGCAGGAATTACAGCACAGAGGAAAAGCTGTTGCTACCTAGAGCAGCTGCTGCTACCCAGTTGTGGTTTCAGTTTTAGCTCAGTCGGTAACAAAGCACCACGCAGCCGCTCACTCACCCCCCCACCCCCGCACCTGGCCACGTTGGGATGAGGAGAAAATACAAAGGCAGGCTCGTGGGTCGAGACAAGGACTGGGAGGGATCACTCCCCACTTATGGTCACGGGGAAAAGACAGGCTCAACTTGGGGAAGAAACAAAATCAATTTCATTTACTACAAATCAAATCAAAAACAAAACACAAGGGTATTAGGAAGGAAAACCAAACATCAGAACACCTTCTCCCCACCCCTCCCGCCTTCCCGGCTCAACTCCACTCCTGGTTCTCTCTCCCTCCTTCCCCCGGCGGCACAGGGGAACAGGGGATGGGGGTTTGAGTCAGCTCGCCACACATCGTCTCTGCCGCTTCTTTCCTCAGGGGGAAGATTCCTCACTCGTCCCCTGCTCCACCATGGGG
>VYZV01017239.1:287-18201 GCA_013401275.1 Pandion haliaetus | reverse complement strand
AGTATTGGAAGGCTGCAGTAAGGTCTCCCCAGATCCTTCTGTTCTCCAGGCTAAACAACTCCAACTCAGTCTTTACTCATAGGAGAGGTGTTCCATCCCTCTGATCATTTTTGTGGCCCTCCTCTGGACTCGCTCCAACAGGTCCATGTCTTTCCTGCGCTAAGGACTCAATAATTATGGAATGCCTCCAATTCATTAAGGTACCTATGACTAGCTGGAGTGGAATTAATCCTGTATGTTTAAAATTATGTATTTGCTTATAAATCTTAACCATCCAAAGCGTTAAAAGGGAGCAATAATAGAGACATTTGTTCCTTTCCCAGATCACAATCACAAGAATATTCCAGGAAATTATTACACAGGCAGCAAAAAGTGGCACAATGCTGTATAAACTCAAACAGATCGTATGTAAGAACACAAAAAAGCAGGTCTAAAGAGAGTCTGAGGAACTACTTCATAAGGACATAACAATGAGTGTAAGTCCTCTGAACATGAGGAACAGGATGCCTCTCAAAATCTGCAGGGCTGATGGATAATCAAACTTTAAAAGAAGTGTTCAAAGATGCCAAGTCCACAGCAGCAAAAAAAACTATTAATCTTTTGCAGTCCATATTTCCAACAGTTTTTCATACCAAAATCCCTCTTCTTATGAGAGTCCTCATCTGCCTGTGTAAGACTTAAGAGTTTAAAAGGACTTCAAGTATGAAATAGCTTAACTATCAATTACAGTGAGCAATGACTTGCTTAGAATCTATTCAGTGCTGTAGGAATGGGAGGCAGCAAATGCTAACTACCATTTTCTCAAAGGTTTCTGGGGGGAAGCCATGTACCGACCTACAGAATATCGGACGTTTGATCATAACAGAGAACTTGCAGCTACATTGATATATATTACATTTTGTTAAAGAGTCAAGGAAGCTTTAATTATGGTAAATGAGGATCTATCAGAGCTCTCTGAAGGAGTCAGCAATCCTGGGGACAGGGAAATCCAACTGACATAACTTACTTCGTTACCAAATTCTTTTGGCAAAGTCCTTCACCAATGCTCGTTAAAAAAAGGTAAACTGACACAGAATTAGAGGAATGGTCCCTATATTGGTATGACACGAAATAGTTTTCTATGTGGGAGAACAGCAGTAGTAGAAATCTGATAGGGATGTCTGCTAACAGGCCGTGGTGTTCAACACACTTGCGTGCAATCTGAAAAACCAAGCGAGGAGCAAGGTGACAAAGCTTGCCAGTGGTATTAAAGATATTCAGAGTAATAAAAAATGAAAGGCAACTATGAAGAGCTGAACAAGAACTTCATAAAGCTGAGTGCTGGGCTATAAAAAGGCAGATGAAAGTCCAAAAATTAAAAATCGAACACGACAAAACAACTGACAGGGACGATAAAAATATGCAATAGCTTCCATACAAGGAACAACTCAAAATACTGAGATTCTCTGACAAGCATGGAAACAGTGGAAGGAAAAGGTGGAGAAATGATGGCAATCTATACAAACTGAGTGGCATGGATGGAGATACTGAATAGAAACAACTCTCCACTGCCTCTTCTGTAAGGGCACTAAGGAGCAGGCAATGAAACCAGCAGGTAATTTAAAATAACAGGCTGCTGAGCTGTAGAACTAAAAAAGATTAACATGTTTTCAAAAAGTTTTAGAAGTGAATAGACAAAGTCACGAAAGAAAGCTCCAACACAGACTGCCCAAGACAAGATACCACCTCCTGTTCAGCAAGTCCCCAAGGCACAAAATTCTCAAGTGTCTCCTTCTCTAGACATCTTCTGTTTCTGCACCCCTCCCCCAGCACTGTTTTGGTCCCCTGGGTAGAAGAACCTCTGGTCTGATCTGCTATGGCCGCTGTTACATTCTTATGCACAAGCCTTGCTCTCCCCTTTTGTGTTGTTCCAGTGAGTGCTGCCTTTACCCAGTGTGTTTTCCACTGGAGGAAATGAAAGGAGTACTCTAAGACTCCCAGAAGTTGTCCTTCTAAGTAGCAAAAGCAGCATAAAATTGCTTCAGGTCCATTAACCTACAGTGCTGTAGTTCTTAATCACAAACACTTAGTAATAGCCAGGTTTTACCAAACACCTCTGCTTTTTAGTGCTCTTTGGTTTTATACAGTATTTTAATACAAGAATAATAGCTGAATAAAATTCTGTTACATTAACAGACTGTAATGCGACTCAAAAAATAAATGTTCTTACCCCTGGAATGACTACAGTCCCAACTCCATTTTTCAGTTTTGATCTACCTCTGCCACCTCTTCCTGAAAGACCTGCGCCACGTGGCCTCCGCTTCCCTGGGAATCCTGATCCACGGCCCTATTCAATATAAGATAACAATTTAAATGCAACCTGAAGTTCTTTTGTTATATGGGATTCAAACTTGTTCAATGCTTCTAGGGAAAAACATAAGTAAAAAAACGCCCTATGATTTCAAGTGAGTATGAACACGCTAGGCCATAGTAATTAAGTCACAGCATAAATCATTGTGAAATACGTTTAACTACTTACATGACATAACATGATCACTTTTATCACCAGTGAGAAAGCAGCCCAAACCAGAAATGTTTATTTTCTGCTCAGGAGTAACTGCAAATATGGAAACATATTTTTTTCCCCACAAAGTATGCAAAATGAGTATCCTCTCTTCTATGATTTATTTTTCTTTTCTTTTTAAACAGTAAGCTCAGACAGTCATGGGACTTCTGAATAGGGTCTGGACACTTGACTACTTGCAATCATAGATGCTTTCATTACACTATCAATAATCAAGCAAACACTGGAATTTATTAGGACTCAATCCTGCTCCCAAAGAGAAGCAGGAACTAGCTCCACCAAACTCTCTTAATTCAGCAGATACAGGGAGAGATTTTTATATTAATTCTATCAGTTACACTCAGATCAACACTTCCCGTAATATGATGTTTTTCTTACAAAATAACCACTTAGACAGCTTCTCCCCCCTCCTTATTTTAGATGCAGATGTACAGTTGCAGCCTTGTGTGCTCTGGAGTTTTCACAGTATGTTCAACTACAATTAACTGTGGAAATGCAAGTACGTTTTTAATAAGAATTACCTGATATTAATACTGTGATTTAGTTTGTTTCTTTTTTTTAAATTTCAAAATGAACTAAACACAAAGAGGATCCCTAATCCTCCTCAGTATTTTTCCAGATAGAAAAAGAACGTATTGACAATGTCCCTGAGTTCTGACTGGTATGTCAGATACCTTTACAACGTGTTTCAGAGCCTCCAATCTGTGTAAATGACAATAATTATAGTATACACTCAAACAAGCACCTTTTCTGCTATGAAATAAGCAACGAGATTATTTATTGCATTTCAAATTTGTGAATAATCTCGGCTCCTAATACAGCCCGACTCCATCCACAAAGTGTCTAGATACAGTGTCTGTATCCAAACATTTGCTGGAAACTATTTTTAATACCAAGACAAAACATTTAGTCAATAAAACAATGTTGATGGAACCACAAAGCTCCTTGGGTACTGTGTTGCCAACAAACATGAACAGTCTCTACTGACAGAGACAGGAGTTCCCTGGATGGAAAGCAGCACTATGGGCTCAATAATACCAACACTATTTTTCAAATATGCCAACTCCTGTTTTAAAGAAGATATAGAAGTTTATGGTCATAATTAAAGGGAGAATCCAAGCAACCCAATGTTAAAATTTCATTAACATCCATCTATTAATGGAAAGAAAAATTAAACTGACTTACTCTTACACAAAGAGGTAATGTAACACAACGCTATTTTAGGAAGTGAAAGGAAGGATGCTACTGATGGTTAAAGTATTTGTACGTTCTAAGGTTAAACAAAAAATGTTGTCCTTACATATATATGGAGTTAATACATATGCACACACAGGACATACAAGCATCTATTTTTTAAGATGTAAACTCTTCTGCCATGTTTCTAGTTTTGTGTGTTTCAGACAAGGTATCAGTATTGTTATTTTCACACAACTAGTACCAGGAATAAGCACATATTTGTATCAATGTTAATGCTGAGTATTAAGCTGAAAATTAATGCTTGAAGCAGCAAAAGCTAAGCTAATGTCAAATTAAAATAAAATTAGCATGAGAGTTAAAATGAGATGAAAATAAATCATTGGGAAGTTACAGCTATTTGTCAGAATTTCACCTTTTAGCTTTTTTGCCTTTATTTAAAAATTAATAATTCCACTTAGTTTCTTAAGGTGTTTTTAATGGTAAACGTCACTGTGGATACAAGCTTTGCTCCATCTAATCAGGTAGGAAAGTTGTTATTTATTCCCCCATAAGCTAAAAATGATGTCACTTTGAATCCACTCTGCAAGATTTCTCCACAGCAACAAATTCAAGCCACGCTTCAGAACTCTGCTCCTTTCCGTGCCTGGCTTACCTTTACTGCCAGTCTTAAGGACATTTTCCTTCTCAGGTAATTTATTTTGACAGGTACGTAAAGCCAACCACAAAATGTGAGGTATTCAACACACACAAAAAATTGGTAATATAAGCTATCCTTTGCCATTGAAAATCAGGGCAATGCCATCATACTGCACACTCTGGAAAGCATACATGTTTTAACCTGAAAGCTCCAGAGTTTCAGTAATTTTTAAAGGCCTTAAAGAGTAATAGAATGGAAGACTAATTCAGTTGTGAGTTACAGAATTTCATCACTAGTCTCTACAGCAGAAAGATAGCAATGGATACATGAAAATAAATTCAAATTATTTACCAATTTGATGCTCCAAATGGCACTGCCAGGAAGCTGTCTGGATTTAAAAATGTCCCGACCTTCTGAAATGTCTGGGGACCAGGAAGGTGGGCTGACTGTATTATTGGTACTCCAAGCCCCCTAGGATATGGTAGGTGAGAAAATAGATGTATAAAACTTTGCAACATAAAAAAAAAAAAAAAAAAAAAAAGAGAGAGAAAAAAAGAAAAAAGCAAGCAAGAAAAAAAATCTGAAAAGCAAAGCACATGCAGGCATAGGCATTTCTACGTTAACTTCAGTAGCCAATTAGTTCACTGAGTGAGAGGAAAGTGGGAAATTTTTAGGTTCTCATTGAAACATACACTAAAACAAGTATTAACCTCCAACTGATGGTTAAGTACAACAAAATGAGTTTGATAAACAAAGCATAATACAAATGGAAAGCAAGCAATCATAACAGCGACAAATATATCCCTAAATTTTATTGCATCAAATGAAGACAATAGTCTTTTACACATCCCCTTTTACACTTCAAATACATTCTGAAAGAACAGATGGCCTTAGTTGACTTTTGAGTCTAAACTACTGACAATCACAGCAACAACTAGTTTGAGAAGTGTGTGAAACAAAAGGAACATAAATAAACCATTGGAAAAAAGATAAGAAAAACAGCCATGGTAATTAACAAAGTATCTCTTTCCTCCAAGTTTGCCACACATACACCATTATAAAACACCACTACTAAGTTTTTTTCACCCCAGTGTTTTCATGTTACACTGTGGTATCAAATTTTAATACATTATTACATACACATAATAATATACATCCATATGGTGTACCTACAAACTCTTTTTAACTAATAGTTTATTATCCCTATTTATATAGTTCCCATCATGGCGAAATATTGTATAACTGTCAAGAAATATGGCAAAGCAAGAAGAAAATACTAAGATGGACAAGAAAAAAACCTGCTGAAGTTCCTCATACACATTAAAATCTGTGGAATACTTTCTCGAACCCTGAGTAAAGACTGCAGGAGATAGCCATCATAAATAACTTCATTCTAAATTTACACATTAGAATAGTTAAAGGATAATACGTTTTCCTAATTCTCAGTTTGTGAGAGTAAGAAATAACAAATACCAAGGTGAGAAGTAAAATAGATTAAAAGTATAGGTTTACCTTCTCGAGAATGACACTCAGCAGTAAAACTGCATGGATGATATGGAATAACCTCATACATACTAATAGGCCCAACTATTCACATATGCATAACTGCTCACATGGGCAAGCCCAAACACATTTACGCCTTTGAATACTGGTCTATACAATAATAAGCATTAAGAAAAATGAGGTAGCTTTGCAAAATGTGTTTTTACTCTGAAATGAAATATTCTTCATCAAGAATGTGCGGGAAACAGTTTCTTTGGAATTAACAACTCATCAAAACATATATTCATCTCTAATTGTAAGTATGTATTTTTCTAACAGCTGTGCTGACTGAAAACAGGGCTACCCCTCAACTGATTTTAGGCCAGAAGGATCGTGGCCAAGACCTCCCTAATCCATGTAAGGCACAGCCAGGTTAGCTTAATCTGCCAATGAAGGTGAGTATGAGCCAACATCTTGCTTACCCTCAAGCAGATGAGGAAAAGCTCATATGATGCCATTTGCTTGCAGATCTGGGTAGGCAGTCACCTACAGCTGCTCAGACAGCTCAGTATTTGAACTGGCAAGATAGATCCGAAAGAAAAAGTTGGGCAGTGACCTAAAAGCCTAATTATGCATAAAAGTTACATTTTAAAAATACCAACGTTGTCCTAGCAGTACAGCCTACAGTGTGGACATGGTGGTGTTCAATATAAATCTGCTTTCTAGGAGTTTAGCTATGCCTGCATACGAAAGGGAGTAAGGGCAATAAAGCACCCAAAAAAAAAAAAATTTTACAATTCTGCCCACACAAGGGGGTAATTAGGTACACAACCTACAAACTGCTTCGTGCCCAGAAGACTACCTGTGTGTTTTCAACTGTCCGTCATTGTCTCCCCTCTGCCAAGATGCTTCCAAAAAATACTCTAGCTTGAACTGCTAGTGCCACCAACTGCTCACCTTCACTTGGGTTAAAATGAGTATGCTTGATTAAACAGCTTACATTCTAAGATTTTTCTATCCCAGTTTTTTGCTTGACTTCAGTTAGATGGTCATCATGCAGACAACTCAGCAGATCAAAAGGATCAACAACCTCTAACAAGGGAACAGTGTTGAGCAGAAACCTGCATCTGTAAACCTAGAGATGGATGAGAGTCCCCATTGATATCCAGGACCTAAGGGAATACTATTCATGACAGAACATGGGCACAAACACACCAAGTCAGAAACAGGGGGAAAGTAAGCAAGCAAACTTCCACAGAAATGGAGGTTTGATACACCTACCCAAACACACTCCTGGGCTGACTCCGCTGAAACACACGTCACTATCTGCGCTGAACCACCCTGGGCTCCCTGCACAATCAGCAAAGAGAAACGGGTGCTTGGAGAGGGCAACTCACTGCATGGGATGGAAGGTATCAGATTAGTCTCACCCTCCCTGTCCCTAGTTCTCTTCAGCGACTCTGTAACAGGAACCTCGAGGTGACTACAACAGAACTTTTAACACTGCAGATACCTGCAGTTGGATGAATCCCACTCCTCAAGCCCGCAGCAACTTCCACCAGGCAGAAATGGCAAGACTGAAGTCTGATTTTGTTGTATCAAGAGCATGGTAGTTTATGAACCACTTCTCCATCAAAATCTCAAGCTTTTACTAAGCACTGTCACAGTAGTTAGCAACCACATCAGCAGGTCTGTGGCAACAGAAAATTTACCTTTACTAAGCTAGCCGTGTTTTCAGTATCAAAGAACATTCCAAATTGGCAAGACAAAGTTAAAAATTTCACTGAATTTTAGTTACAGTTTCCCTGTATTTCTAAAATTCACAATGCAGAGTAAGTAACTTCTTATAATATGGGAACTCAAAGAAAATCTGTATAGCAACACAAAGAAAATCTGTGTATTGTAGAAACAATCTACATCAATCTATAAGGGAGGCAACATGCTAGCTGAGGGTCAAAATTCAACATCTCAAACACACTGAAAACACTTAACCAACAACTAAAACTACCTACTCTTATTTGGGACATCCAAAATTATTTTCCTTTTAAGAAGACACACTTCTCTAGTGATTAAGTATATTCAAAAGATTTAAAAGCTAATAGAATATTAAATCTGAATATGAAATATCTGGTCTTGCAAAACAAAATGAATTGTATATGATTCACGAACCATACTGTTAAGAATTAAATTGGAAATTTAATCCAAGTTTTATTATAGATCAGGAACATTTGAATTCTTGGTCAGATAAACTTAATTAAAAACACACACTTCCACAATACCGTGAACAAAGGAATTACATCCAAAAGATTAATTAATTATATTTTGGCTTTTAATTAATGCCTATTACCACAGAACACTGAAGAGAAAGTTCTATTCAGTTCATTTACATCAGAACCACAGCAATAATTATGTACTGTGACAGAAACAGGAAGTTCTAATTCTCCATCATATTCCTGAGTCCTCGAAATTGAACAACACAGCTGCAAGTAAATTATAACAAAAGGAAACCCAATGTCAGCAAGGGTCAGCAGATCTCACTAAATTACCACTGACTGTGTTTAGCTGCTTAACGCTTTATGAAATCTACTGCAATCACAAATGCACAAAGCTGGATTTGCAATTTAATATTTAATGTAATTTTAGGGTTGTGAACAAAATATAGCTCATCTCATTAAAAAAAACCACAACATAAAAATTGTAACAAAAACTAATCCTTGAAAAAGACTCTTTTTGATCTTCTTTCCCAACATCTACCACTACAACAACATACTTAGTCGTACTATGTAATTGAAGACAGCAAAAAAGCCGTTAATACCCAAGAAAGAACATACATCTGAACCCGTCATGGTGCTCTTCATTTTTCAGTGTCGTTTTAGAAAATCTCTTAAAACACCCAGAAATAAGTAGTAAGCCGAATAATAGCGATCATCAATATCTTCATGACAAAAATGAAATACCTCTAATCATAGTATTTTCTATGGAACGCATTCTAAAATAGTACTTATGGAGTAACAAAAACAGTAGACGGTTATTATTTTCTATTCAATATTATTCTACAGATCATTCTCAACTCTTTACCTACCAGTCTTGCAAAGCCACATGTTGTAATGCCCTCCATTTACTGACTTCACATTATGCTTTCCAGTATACAGTACCGTAGCAAGAATAACTATATCAAACTTGTTCAATTCAGATACAGAGAATATACCCAATACCATTTAAACTATACCTCTACAGAAAAAAAACCCCAACATTTTCCTTATGAAGATTTATTTCAAACTAGATATATGTCATATTAGTCATTAATAAACTTACATGATAATTTCTTTTAAGACTACCACTTCAGAAAAAGGAAATATGAAAAAGATCAAAGAGAGGTCCTGCCCCCAGCATAACTTTGCAGTTTATAGGCAAGGGTGGAGAATCTGCATATTCTGTGGAGAAGAGACTGTACAGACACGAATCTGAGGACAACACTGTAAAAACTTTATCATGCTGGCAGCTACTAGTGAGTATCTTTGATCTATGAACAACTAAATTTCAGATATATGTAAAAACCAATTTGGCTCCACTCTGGAGTAGTGTAACAGAAACAGAAAAGAGACAGCCCATAGACCAAAACCCATGGGAAGTCAGTGAGACTAAGCCTGGCAGATAGAGGGTCCTCTCCCTGGGCTGGATGCAGATTTGAAGCTTACCTGTAGCTAAAGGTATGAATAATACGCTAACCTAACAAACACTGTTAGTGGAAGTGCACCTTACTGACAGGAGTTCTTATGCTGACACAGAAAAAACATTCTCCAAAGTGGAATAAGCTTGAACCAGCCAAAGCAATTCTTATCAGTATAACTGTACCTACATATTGGTTTATACATAGCTCCCCTTTTGTTTAGAAGATGGATTTTCTCCTGTTCCTTCTAACCACAGTAGTGATGCCTGAAAAAGTCCTAGGCAGGTGTGGTGGGTTGACCCTGGCTGGGCGCCAAATGCCCAAAGTCACCCTATCACTCCCTCTCCTCATCTGGACAGGGGAGAGAAAACGTAACAAAAGGCTCGTGGATCAACGTAAGGACAGGGAGAGATCATTCAACCAGTTACCGTCACGGGCAAAACAGACTTGACTTGGGGAAAATTAACTGAATTTATTACCAATCAAACCAGAATAGGGTAATGAGAAATAAAACCAAATCCTAAAAACACCTTCCCCCAACCCCTCCCTTCTTCCCAGGCACAACTTCACTCCTGAATTCCTACCTACCCCCCAGCAGCACAGGGGGACAGGAATGGGGGTTACGATCAGTTCATCACACGTTGTCTCTGCTGCTCCTTCCTTCTCAGGGGGAGGACTCCTCACCCTTCCCCTGCTCCAGCGTGGGGTCCCTCCCACAGGAGACAGTTCTCCATGAACTGCTCCAACGTGGGTCCTTCCCACGGGCTGCAGTTCTTCACAAACTGTTCCAGCATGGGTCCCTTCCACGGTGTGCAGTCCTTCAGGCACACACTGCTCCAGCATGGGTCCCCCGCGGGTCACAAGTCCTGCCAGAAAACCTGCTCTGTGGGCTCCTCTCTCCACAGATCCGCAGGTCCTGCCAGGAGCCTGCTCCAGCACGGGATTCCCATGGGGTCACAGCCTCCTTCGGGCACCTATCTGGTCCGGTGTGGGGTCCTCCCCAAGTTGCAGATGGATATCTGCTCCACCGTGGACCTCCCTGGGCTGCAGGGGGACAGCCTGCCTCACCATGGTCTTCCTCACGGGCTGCAGGGGAATCTCTCCTCTGGCGCCTGGAGCACCTCCTCNTCTTGGAGCCGGCTGGCATTGGCTCTATCGGACATGGGGGAAAGCTTCTGGGAGCTTCTCACAGAAGCCACCCTTACAGCCCCCCCCCCAACCAAAACTTTGGCACACAAATCCAATACATGGCATCCAGCCAGGGTCAACCCACCACAGGGGGAGAGGGGTGGTGACGACAGCAACACTGATAGTGCAGCCCTGGAAGGAACTCATGAAGCCTTTTTAAGCAGAATATGGTCTTCATGGTTTGTGAGATGGGTTTTAGTCCTTTCAAAATAGGAGTAATATAGTGGTGTTGCAGACACATCACTAAAGTGTATTACAAATCCAAACTACTAAGATCCAATACAGGAAATCACTTCAGATTATGCATAACTTTGTATTTAATAGCAAAAAACTGAGTAATTATTCAAATATATTTTATTAGCAATTCTGTTAATAGATTTTTGAAGGAAGGGACAATCATTCATTTTACTGCCCAGCACAATACATTAAATTTAATGAAAAGAACTCCAGATCAGAAACTATTCCTTTACATGGAATCCCCTGACTCCAGTGAAGCATACGTCTTATAAAACTGAAGAGCAATATATTCATGGTCCAGAGAATTTTTTTCCTATTTTTCTTCCTATGAAGTTCCAAAAATCCATTACAATGGATTTATTTTATTTTTAAACAGGAACAGGGCATTCCAACAAGGTAAAGTATGTATTAAAAGATTTCAATCTTCTACAAGAAAGTGGAGAATATTGCCATCTGTGGAAATTGGTTAATGTGGGCCTGTCTTCAGGGTCCACAGAGTAATCAAGACTCTTCATGAATTATCTATTTTAAACCTGTGCAGTCTTGGACACGCAACTAGTTCTGCAATGACAGCTCCTTTGTGCAACAAAAGAAAGCAGCTGTGGAGCCAATGTTAGCTTCACCAAGTATGGGAGCCACAACCTCTTTAATCAATACAAATAACCCAATCCTATCTGTGTAACTTTTCACTCTCATTTCACTGCCCTCTAAGACATGTTGCTAAGATCTCATGCAGCTGCAAGGCAGTAACTGTATCGCATAATCTAGGACCTGACACAGAGCAACACAAAAGCAGCATGTGTTACTGTTTAAACAGAGAGAAGCAGACCTCAAACCTATAAAATTAACCTGCTTTTGAGAAGGCAAAATTCCTCTTTAGTGACACCCAGAGAAGAACCACACATGACCTGGTTTATTCCAAACTGCTGTATCTGTAAGTTCATAGAAGCATTTTTTCCTCCAGAATTGTCTTCCCCACTTTTTACTTGTTTTGGAACAATGTAATCATCTTCAGACAGACAAGCACTGAAACACTGTTAGGCTAAAATATTTTAAATTATGTCCCTTCTTCAGCAATGGGGCCACACTTGGCATGAAACAACAGGTCTTAATTCTTTGTTCTTACACCTGGTGAAAACCTGCTTACTTGCCTTCAAACCAGCTCCAAAGGATTGTCATGTAACAGGAAACCAAACCAGACCAGACACAGGTAAGCATCTGGAGAGCACTGAAGGTAGGCAAGACAGTACATCACAAGGAAGGTTACAGTTACAGCTATGAGGCTTCTTTCTTTCACCAATTTGTGATTCAATAAAGAAAATCATATATACGGCTGCTGGAACAAATACAAAAAATATGTAGCACCTATTCTCCTGAGAACTAAAACAAATATTAACAAAAAAAATCACTGTATGTAAAGCGCGCTTTTTAAGATGACATAAATTGAGCAGAATTAGAGAAACCACAAGGTGTTCTTTGACAATCAAATATATATAGAGAGGCTTCTGCTCCTATCCACAACTCTTTGGGATCTTGTTTGGAAAAGTACACAATTCTTTTAAAAAAACAGAACATTTACAGCAAAAGTAATAATTAAAAAACAAAACAAAACAAAACCTAAACCAATTTCTGTCTGCAATTCAAAGGCTAAAACATTTAAACATGCCTTACATATCATGGATTTGCCCATTTACATCTTGCTCAAAAGGAAAGCACCTACCTATAACTGGACATTTCTAAGTCTCTTATTTATACTCTACAGACCAGGTTTCAGTCCCTCAGCAAACTCCCAAAGTAGGAAGTTAACACGGCAAACTTACAACACCGGAAATAATTTTCCCACTGTTTAAAGCACATACATATTTCTGCAAATATTATATACAACTTACTGCATGGTGACCTAGAAAATCTAACTGAAGCAAAATAAACAGAATTCCTAAACTCAGTGGAAGCAGAAGTAAGGTCTTAGTAATAAAGCTGGGTTTAGAAAACATCTATTATATACAAGATTTTTGTCTTTTTTCAAAAGACACATTAGTTACAGGTATGAAACTTGTATCTTCATGTCCAACATGGAAAATAAGATGAACAAAAGTAAAAACTGACCAGTGAAGAGTCTGAAAAAGATCCCAAAGCCCTACCAAGTAGTTAAGCTGAATTTAGATTACTGGTCAGAAAAAAGTGTATTTTTCACTAATCAAGTATCCGCAGGTTCTTCATTTTTTTTTTAAGTCCTTACTCAAGACAATTTTTCACTGATTTCCACAAGGTGCCTATCTGTGCTAAAACTAAATAATCAATGGAAAGCAAGAAAGCATACCGGGACTTTAAACAAAGTATGCATGTGCTTTTCTTACCAGAAATTCGCTGTTCATTTCACAAAAGTTCCAGCTTAATAGGTGTTTAAAGTGCAAGACAAAGATAATTGAAATGAAAAGAAACCTTCACAGACTTCCAACATACTTTTACAAGACAGATAATGAATTTTACAAGTAACTTCTATTCCAGAACAGGTACTGCTAAGCTCTAAGTACTTTCTTATTTTAAAATATAATTTTCAAACTGTTGAACAGATTATATTGATTTAGCATCACAGCTAGGATTTTGTGTTACACCCAACTTATAAACTGTAATTCAATTCAGTTTTATTTGCATTACTCACACCACATATTAAGAGGTTAATGTCTATACTCTATTGTACATAGAATATACAAATTGCTACTTTTACAGCTGATTTTTTTTTTTGTTTTTAAGATTCATATCTATTCTGTTATAGGCATTTACAGTTGGTGTCAGTCTTCACGTTTTCCTTGGTGGGTTCTCTGGTTGTTAACTAATTTTATTACCAGTAGCATGATGCTGGTTCCCATGCAGAGCAGGGAGAAATTGCACAGAAAAATATGTACAACTCTTACTGGAACATGAAATAAGACAATTAACTTCCCCAACAGAAAACCTGAATTCATTTTAGACTGCCTAAGAACCCCACCCCTCTTCAATTTGCGTAAGGTGAGAAAAGAACTTTAATTTTTTAGACAGTACAGAGTATTAAGAAAAAATATTTTTATACATGCTTGTATATAGGGATAAAAAAACCACCCCAGAGATACTCAAAAAGCTTCCAAATTTAATTCTTATGTTTGCTGCCTTTATTATATACTTTTAACCCTTTCAGAACACTCATACCTTTTCTTAAGCATCAAGAATTTTGAACCCTTAGGTAACCCATAAAAATGGAAAGAATTGTGCAATATATAAAAAGCCTTTTTAATACTAAGTTCAGAAAAGCATGAAATCATCAACCTGGAAGTCCCAGAGACTAAAAATAAATTGTGATGGGAACAGAAATGAAACTAGTTTGTCACACTGACATACTTTTTGTGTAGGATTTTGCAAACACAAAATAAATCCTATGAATCAATATACTAGTATCCCCACAACTACACGACTCAAATAGAGAGCAAGATGTTGCAGAAGGCAACAGACTTAAGGATACTTTTCACTTATCAAATTTAATCCTAGTCAAACCACGACGATTTGTACCTGACAGTCCTTATGTGGTGTTTGGTAATATAACAAAGCCATCGAATTACTTGCAACACCATTAAAAATGTTTATCAAGACAGTATCTGGTAGCGTGACAGAAAGAGGAGTTGTTGTAGGTTTTTCTATAAAGCCAGTTTCAGAAACGTTAACACACTTTGAAAGTACTAGCCAAAATAAATGCATGTATGAAAAAGATTAAGGGACAAGTTAAAAGGCACAGCATTATATATATCTGCATTTGTAGCATATGTATTAAAAATATAACATTTTTTTATTTATTTTGCTCTAAGCATGAGCCAGATGAAACCTTAATTCTCACTAGAGAACCTTTATGATGTCTGATCTCTCAATTATTTAACAGGAAATTACTTTTTGGACGAAATAAACCACACATTCACTTAGAAGAATAAATGCATACTACGTGCTAAAAAAGTAAGTGAAATTAATGCATTATACTGAAATTTGAACTATGTGCTTCATAAATGTATAATGAAATATTCTACATGCTTACCTGTCTTGATCTGGGTCTTCCAGGAGAAAACTTGCGTTTGGTGATGGCTGGTTTTCCCATGCCAATTTTTGGAGTGACTGATACGTAAGTCGTTGGGAGAGCACTTCCAGCAGTGGAAGGCAATGCTGGGGGCTGACTGTGCTGTACATCTCGTGCAGAATGCAAGTCTAATGAAACATCTGGTGAGGAAGACACATTTGTCTTGTTTATATTAACTGATGGGGGAAGTGAAGGGTAAGTCTCAGCTGGTGATTTTATGGGTTTGTCTCCAACTGGTGAACTATTTGCAACACCTTCATTTGCAGTAGTAGTTTCTACCTCTAGAAGAGCTGGTGTTTCTGACTTTTCATGGGTTTCTCCTTTTTCTACATCTTTTTGCACTTTTATTATTTCCAGTTGTTGTTCTACAGGGATACAAGTATCTCCTTTACTTTCAGTCTCCTGTATTTCTGGTGTCACAGTTATGGTCTCAGGTACTGAAGACAGAGACCGAGAGTCTACTGTGGATACTTCTGATACCTCCGCGCTACCTTGTGGTAGCTGTGTCTCTTCCACTTGTTTGCCTAACTCCTGCTGAATTACAGCTTGAACACCTTCCATCACGTCCATCATTTTCTCAGTCTGACTGTCACCAGATGCTGGTGTCTTTTTAGGAGACATTTCCGTTTCAGCTGAATTAATTTCAACAGAGACTTCTGTTTCCAGTTGTGTGGTCTTTTCTTCTGGTGATACACCTGTAACTAAGTACAACCATATTAAAGGCTCAGTGTGAAAAAGAAAAACTTACACAGGTGTACCAGTCAACAAGTATACTTGGTACACGTCAAATACACCAAGTACATATCACTTTAATTAAGTGAATTTAATACGTAGCTTAAAATATACTTCATAAATATCTTTCTTTGTACCTATGTTTATAGTAGTCTACATTTTTAGTTCATTATTTTTCTTCCCTGGAAACACAGCAGAGTAAATCACAAGAAAGGAGACCCAAGATTAATTTTTGAGAAATCTCAACATACATTTCCAGGTAGGCAGCTAGAAGTAGCTTCTCCTTTTTCATTTCTGTGTACTGAAAATGTATGCTAGCATAAATTAATGTATTTTAAGCAACTGTCCCAACAGTTCCAAAAAGTAGACAGCTAAGGAGAACAGGACAAGTACAAATAAAAAATATTTCCCTCCTAGTGCTCTTTCAGACTTTAGGAAATGACCTGAAATGAAAACAGTTGATGCCGTTTTTTAATTTACCAGTGTCTCATGGAATTCTTCCAAAAATATTTGTCCAGCCTTCCCTTGAACCAAATCAAGCATCTTTGATCCACAACTTTCTTCACCAAGTTGCTCCAGAGTCTTGCATCCATTCCATGGAGAACCACATTCTTTGCTCTGAATTTGGCTTCTTGTATCTTCTTTTGATGAACCCTGATTCCCTTACAGGATACTTACTTTCTATTACACTTGCACTCTTCTTAAATTCACACTGCTACAAGCTCCTCATCCACTACAGTTCAAAGCCTAGCATTTTATTATAAATGTGTCTTCACTGATCATTTTAAATATACCACATGTGATGCATAACAGAGTGATCACAGCTAACCTGCAAGATATTTTTTTTTTGCTTTGCCTTTAAATGCAGGTTTCTTGTTTCCCCTTAGAGCAACCATCCTCCAACATCAGCTGGGAGTGGATGGGACATACTGGAAAGTTCTTTGCCACTGGTATCAGTCACTAACACATTTAGAGGACTTGACCCAGAAACCATTCTATTTGTATTCTTTTCTTTGGCTGGTACTTCACGTGTGAGTGATAAGATATATTTATTCCCAGAACACAAATGATCAGCAACTGCAGCACACCCTGTCTAGATGACTACATTTGTTTATTAAACAAATTATCTTTTATTTACAAAGGGAAAAAAGAATAAAAGAAATNAAGGGAAGTGCGAGTGACTGTATTTGAATAGCAACAAATAGTGGTTTTTACTATAAACTTCCAGTGTACTAAAGCATTTAACTGTATTTCCAGCTTTTGGAGAAAGCTAGTCCCACCAAAGAAGTAAAAGAACTTTCTCCTACACAAATATTCTGGAGACTATCTTTGCCTTCAGTAAAATACTTCTTCAGCAGAAAAGTTAAAACTCTTGCTTGAGAGCTCAGATAGTAGGACTGATGCAATTTGTCTCCAACTGCTTTCCAGGCACTTTTTCCTCTTGAATTTATGAAGTACCACAAACCTCACCGAATGGAAGAGGGTTCCGAAGGATTCTGTACTGCATTTTCTCAAGACTACAAAACTCTTTCTTACCGTCTGTGACACATCCAACAGCTGATTCTTGACCAGGGCCATCATCAGGAACGGGTTGTTCCTGAAATGTCGCATCCTCTCCACCACTTCCCATTTCCATTTCATTTGTACAAGCTTAAGGAGAGGCAAAGAAGTTAGCAAAATTGATATGATGTTTATTCTGTTACTTTGGCATCAGTAGTTCCTGTCACTGTTTGACCTTTTGGCTTAAGAGAATGGTATTTAACAGTATGATAGGAGTTAGGACAAACCAAGTCAATGAGAAGGTTAGGGAGACTACATAGTACTCCTTAAAGATTAAGAGCCTTTTTCTTATTAACACTGAAGCTGTTTTATACCTTTCAGACAGTGAACAATGTCTGTAAAGAAACTATATACACCTAATTGTGAAAATTTAATTTATGCAGTCACAGACTTTGCATTACCTGAGCAATACAAAGAAGTCTTTTCTCAAATTCCAGTCTGCTAAATTCAACAGAACTTGTAGCATGAAGGCTTCAAATTTTTATACAGATACTACAATGGCTTATAGAAGAGATATGAGGTTCCATCTACTATCAGCACTTGGAACACTGA
>VYZV01017238.1:399719-428545 GCA_013401275.1 Pandion haliaetus | reverse complement strand
TTCCCTGCTCCTGCTGGCCACACTGTTTCTGATACAGGCCAGGATGCCCTTGGCCTTCTTGGCCACCTGGGCACACTGCTGGCTCATATTTAGCCAACTGTCAACCAGCACCCCCAGGTCCTTTTCCGCCGGTCAGCTTCCCAGCCACTCTTCCCCAAGCCTGTAGCGTTGCATGGGGTTGTTGTGACCCAAGTGCAGGACCCAGATGGTAAAGACAGGGAGCACTTCCCACGAGGGTGGGATTTTTTTTCTTCTTACGTGCCCTAGGTAAAACAGCAAGGTCCATGTTCCATTTATGAAACGACTAGGAGGCTGCTGAGGAGAGAGCCTGTTCTTTTGTATCTCATCTCATCTGGCCACTCATGTCAGGTGCCAACTGGAGCGGCTGAACGAGGAAGGCAGGCAGGCACCCCTGCCAGCAGATCATCAGTGCCCCGCTGCGGAGAGGCGTGACAGGAGCATCAGCCTCATTAATGCTGCAGAAAACTGTAATACACAGTGAGCCAGAGAGAGTGAAAGAACTTACAACTGAAATACATCTCAAGCAGGGGGAAGGTAGAAAAAGGGACGAATTTCGGGGAACATGAGCAGATGAAACCCAGCGTTCACCAGAGGAAGGAGGAGGACAGAAATATTGGAGGCAGAGATAGATTTCAGTGGCAGACATACCAAGCCTTATGGTGAAAGGGAAAGGGGAAGATCATGAAAGTGAACTCTGGTTTCATTTCTGTTATCAAACAAACAAACAAATAAAAAAAACTAAAAAAAAAAAAATCAAAAACAAAAGGAAAAAGGCAGAGAGGACCAGCTTTTCAGGGAAAGCCCTTTGATCATCTCCCTTCCTGCAAAAGCAGGTCAGAGAAAAAAAATAAACAGCAGTCCAAATGTTTGGAGAGAAATGGGTAAGCCATCATAATTGGGTTTTCTTTCCATACTATACCTGCTGGTTGGCAAAATCTGCTTAAAGCAAGCTACAGGTTATTGTTCTTGTGTATGTGGAATTCTGGATTCAGAGTTTTTAGGAACCATTAAAACTTCTGCATCTTTTGGTAGATCCCTATAGCCCAAACCTCTAGTGATTCTGAGTGAATTAAGGTAGTCCTCTATACTTTTTATCCTTGCCCCTCCCCGATATACTCCTATGCAAGGTGTCTGTCCGGTGAAGTCCAGACAGGACTCTCAAGGACTTGAGTAGGTATTAGATCAGAGTAGGGAATGGTTTCTGTCACTAAGTTTGTCACTGGCAAATTTGCATCGGCAAAATGATATAATAAATTGCAAAATATTATGCCACGTAAGAACACTTTACCTTGAAAATGAAGGAGATTTATTTGAAATAAACAACAGGCAATAAAGCAAGGAATTTTGTAATACCGTATTTGAAAACTGGTTTTCAGAAAAGAAATAATTGCATTTCAGAATTTATTGGAGTACAACAGTAAAATGTAATATCTAATGAGTGCAGCCACTTTTATGATAATACTGAATTGTATTATAAAATCTATCAGCAAAATAAGAGAAGGTTGGAAGAAGGTCTGGCATACACAGTTGCAGTGTGTTTCGCAGTCCTTGCTCTTCCATACCCATAAAATCTTCAATTTAGCAAAAGGAAAAGAATGTAAAAGAAGTCATGGAGAGCTGAGGCATTGCAGAAGAAATAGTAGTCAAAATAGACTGGTAGCCAGCTATGCTATGACTGACTAGCATTTTAAGCATGTGTCCTAGATAATTATGAAGTACAGAGGAAAACCAGCTATTAATAAACAATTATTTCTGCCAGTTTTATACTAGGATTTAACATTTTACAGTTCAGCTCCTGAGGATGGATATAACTATGATGACTGCAAGTCATGTATTACTTTTAAGATGTTTAACACTGTAGGAGAATTTGACTCTATGATTAAGACTTGTTTTTAAACATTCATGAGCAGTGATGCCATAGTCAACCTAATGCAGGATCTCTACTATTTTCCAACAGCTGCAGAGGGCTGCACTGAATTAGTATACTTAATGAATATACAGGGATTGCAAAATGCAAATCAGAAATGGACTTCATTAATTATGTCAGTAAGGTGAAGAAACCAAAACCAGACTGGCACATTTGGAGCTTAAATTCTTTCCAATATTTTAAGCTTCCCTTTTGGACAGCGTTTCTTGCTGGAGGTTGAACCTTATGCAAAAAAACTCAGAGGCATCTTCCTAGAATTTAATGCCGTTAAGTATTTAGCTGAATACAAATATTTGGATGAAATGTGTCTTTAAAGGCCAACAGTATGAGGGTGTGATTCATTCCTCTAGTGAGGTCAATGAACAAGTGCCAGACAGATGTCGTTCAGCATTAGACCCGTGTCTCGGCTTCCAAGATTTTGACTATATTATACATGAATATATCTGTGTGTGTCTTATTTTGTGTATATGTCTAATCTGATTTGTGTCTAGACCTGACAAACTTCTGATTTTAGTTTTCTTTTCACATTTCTGGGGCTAATTTCACTTTTGACTGTGTCTCTGAATGCATCGCGCTTGAGATGTGGGTGGTCACTACTCACAGGGACAGTCAGTGGAAATGACAGCTCTTTCTTGCTGGGAGTAGGCTTTGGACCTCATAATCCTTAAGGTTAATTGCTGTTACCTCCAGACAGACAGACAGATCATTCCCTGTCATTTGGTTCACTCTGGAAACAGTAGCATCCACTAACTAGGTAAATGAAGTCGTATTAGTCTACTGCAGAGGCTGTGGAGTTTTAACGAGTAAAGAGCCCAACCCAACTTTCTTGCTCCGAAGCTGGGGAAGTGAGAAGAGGCCAGGACTGCCTCAGATGGTCTCACAGAGCTCTCTCAGGCTCCTGTTGCCCATTGCTCTTCCCAGAGAAAGTTTCTGTACAGTTCCTCTCAGCATTTTACCCACTCAGACTACCTCTGCATCACTAAATAACAAAGGCCCAGGAAATAAGCTTATGCACGACACCCTCGGTCATCCGTGTTGCTCAGTTGGCTCTCTTCCCAGCCTTGTTTTGGACCACTCCAGCTACTGCTTTCCCAGTGAAACCTTGGCTGCGACTCAAGGAGGAGTTTGCTTTATCCACCGTTAGCAAGTGGCAGGACAGGTGGGGATGCACCATTGGGCTCCTCCTGCCCTCCAGAGTGCCCCATCCCGTTCCCAGGAAACTTTGCACTCCTGAACCCCCCAGTCTGTCCTCACGCGTGCAGCACACCCTTGCTTTCATGCTACGAGAACGCCATTCTGCGGGCCGCAGCGTCAGCCTGTACTGCCTGGCAGAGCCGCAGCCGGTTCCTGCAGGAGCAGTCGGCAGTGTCGGACAGCGCCAACGTGCCGCCGGCCTGGCAGCGACTGTGGACTTGGTGTCTTTGGTTTCTCAGTTCCCTGAACGGGTGGAAAGGGAGAATAATTGAAAGGGAAGCTTCATTTCTTCCTAGTAAGAGCCTTCTCATTGAGAACAGAGAGACTATGCTCCCCGGAAAATGTAGGTTTGTCTCCAGCGTTTAGGAAGACAATTAGATTATTTCAGACTGAAGCACTACCTTGACTTCATGCGGTTCAGTCTTTTTTTTTTTTTTTTTTTTTTTTTGCAATAACTTAGAAGAGTCTGTGGGGAAACGTCCTTGCAGGACAGTCGTGCTGCTTTATGAAGGAAGCCGTAGAGATTCCCAGGCTTTGTGCCGAGTAAGCAAGCTTCAGGAATAGCACACTACAACGTGTTTGCCCAGAGGCAGCGCTAACTAGCCAGCTAGTGCTTTCAGCGCATGGGTTTGTGGATCTGTGTAGCGCTGCTCCATGTTGTACACTGGAGATCTTTGTCGTGTCACACTGACAAACTCATTTTCTTGCTTTCCTGATTCCACTGGTTCCATTTAATTTGGGAAAGTCTCGTCAGCCTGAGACATCCATAAATTGAATATATAAACCCCTATAAAGGTCGTACGCAATACTCATGACATTATTACAGGTTGACATTCTCATGTTATTCCATACTAACTCTATTCTGTCACATACCAGAATCCTTGCGCTTGTTGTGGGGACCTAATAATTCAAAAATACGATGTATTTGCTCTTCCACAACTATTTGCAAATTCAGCAGCAACAAGAGAGTCACTTCTTTTTTGCTGCATTAAAACCTTTATGGGAAGGCCTCCATGTCGACAAATAGCAGTTCACAGCACAATATTTGGAAACATATGAACTAATTTTTCCTAGATGGGAATCTCCTTTTTCCTTTGAAGCTTTGAAGCGATTCAGATCACTTTTCCCAAAGAGAACATGAAATAAATAAAGTCTGACATGATAATCTTTCCATATCCACAGAATTCCCTGAGGTAGCTCTGAGATTATTATATTTCATGCAAATGAAAACAGTTTTCACAAGTTTCAACAACAGGTCACATTTTCATCAGTTCAGAATCAGTAAAGTATATGCATAGGTGTTTGCAGATGTATGTATTGTTTCTCAGTTTTGAATCCATGAGGTATCAGTACCGTTTTTTATTTATACATGTATTGTGGTCATCAGGGCAACTTTAAAATATTGTCTCTTGAAAGATTGACATGGATTTTTCAAGAACCCTAAAAACATTATGAATGAATTTCATGTGATTTTTATTCTTACAGTTCATGAAGATTTTATTTGTAATTCATTGTTCTCCACACTTTGAGTAGTTCTAGCAGTGTTTTTGGCTCTGCAGTGAGTTCCTGTTGTGCCAGCGTAGAGACATTTTTATATCAGCAGGCCTCCAGCGAGAAGCAGCAGCATCAGGCCTCATTGGAAGGCAGGGCCTCCGAGTTGAATGGTTGTACGAGGTGTTTTTGTGGGTGGATCAAATTGATGTTGAGTGTTTGCACAACAAGTAGAATCTTTTTACATCAGTTGAGATATCTTTGAGATAATTTCAAAGAGCAAGCAGGGTTATAGGCTACAAGAGTGAAACGCATAGTTGGAAACTTTTACTTTTTCATGCTGTTTTAGGTGGACTGTTTTTCTTAATGTCTACCTTTATGGATATTGCTTTAAGTAAGACCTAACCTTAGTGTGGTGGACAAGTAGCCCAAGTTACACTCAGTTCCCTCCATGAGTATGAGAACGATCTGAAAGGATTTTGCATAGAGTGAGGGAAGAAAGTACGTTGGAGATTAAAAGAAATAATGGCTAGCTGTGGTATGGATATAAATTGAAGTTGGGTAATGAGGGACAGTGGGTCCTTTTTTTTTTAGTTAGCCTGGTATTTCTAAAAAGATTTTATGTCTAGTATGCTTTGGTTAAATACACACAAGTTTCTTCCACAGAGCTGAAAACATTGATGTGTATTGAGATGAATGAAACATAATTGGGCTTTACAATAAGAAAAAAAACTTCACATGCAAGTATCTCTGGATATATCTTTAATATTTGATGCCTGCCAAAACTCTCTAACCTGTCTAGAATGTGATAGCATATCATCTTGTGATTTTTAGCCACATATTTTTGACATCTTAGCATTAATACTTGTCATTAAACCTTATATATCATTCTACCCTGTTAGCTATCAGCCAACATTCAGTTTTCTAGAGGAAAAGATTAACAAAGTTAAAAAATAAGGTCTTTTTTCAGCTTTCACCAATTTCAGTGTTAGTGTGTAATTGTGTAACAGTATTACATGTTATATTTAAAGAATGAGAGCTTGTGAGCAACTAAGAATTACTTCTACAAATCTGTAAACCCTAATAATGAAGTTCAAAGGTTTTTGAAGCCTTTAAAGCAAAATCTCTATTGTAATGGAAGTTTTACACACATGTGGAATGAAGATAATAGGGAAAACATTATGAATAGTTTAGCTATTTGTATATTGTCAACCCAATTTTACCCTTACTGCTCTCACAAGCCCTGTCAAACTACTTCATTTCCCCCCCGCCCTCCTTTTTTTAAGACACAAATGCACTGGTACTATGTAGCTTCTGAGAGCTCAGGATACCAACAAGTTCTCCTCAAAAGTGTTTGGTTGCTATCTTCCAGCGAAACGCCTGTGCAGATCTTGAGCGTGGGGAAAATGTGGTGTGTTACAGGCTAATCCCGAGGAAGTGCTTCATGCGGTAACGGGTGAACGTTAACAGGGAGAGAGCTATCGTGTCTGCTCAGCTTCAGGTGTCCTGGGCAGCCGATGACCGCTGCTGCCAAAAGTCCTGCCCTGGAGGCTCGCAGCACAGCGGGTAGACAGGGAAGCAGTACAAGAGGCCACGTCAGCTGGGAGCTGGAGAAGAGCTGTCTGACTGAGCTTGGATTGCTGCGTGGAAGTGCCACCGTGCTTGCCTTTCTAGTTCCCCTCCCAAGTTTTGGCAGGTTTGAGATGTTCCTGCAAAATGCTTAGATTCAATTACAGCAGCTTTTTTCAATACAATAGTGCTGTCGAGAAACGTTCACCTATTAAATTTCTTTGGAGTGTTTCCTCACACTAGATGTTTTTAGTTTGTTTCTTTGTTTTCCCACTTCATTGTAAAATTTGGGAATGAAAACAAAAATTTTGCTTTTTTCTCAGGGGTGCCAGTATTCTTAATGATTCCTTTCACAAGGGGGGTTCTTCTCCACAAATCTGTCTATCAAATCTGTCTTTCCTTCAAGAACTCATCAGGTTGTCAGTCTTTCTTAAGGTCATGGACTCTCCTCAGTTTTAGTAATCCTTATGGGAAATGGGCCACATGTTTATTGTCTTTGGTATCCAATCTTGCCATCTGTTCTTTTCTAGATTTTTTTTTTTAATATATTATCTAATTTCTCCTGCATCACCGTCAGTTTCTTTGATCAGTTTTTAATCATTAAGAAAACAAACAAACAAAAAAAAAACCAAAAAAAAAATACTGTAACACTATCAAAAGCTAGTGAGGTAGGGCTGAAATGCAGTTATCTCACCATCAAATGCTCTTGTGTAGAGTTCTCTTTCTTTTCATTACAGCCTCTGAGCACATTCTTAGTCACACTCGGTTACCATCTGTTCTTCTGCTAATCTGGAGCAATGGCACGGTGGCAAAGCAGAAGCAGAGTTAACACAACAGCTAAAGCAATTACATTGTAAGAATACACTATGCCCGTGTGCGGAGAAGAGAAACTCCGTGATGCTTGTGACGGGAGAACACAGTGAGAGGGCCAGGGCTGCCCAGCACAGCCCTGTGCGAGAGCACCCAGAGCAGGGCGTCTGTCTGGCCCTGTTCACGTAGCTCGTAATCCCGGCTGGGCATGAGCTGGCCTGCTCAGACGCCGTGGGGCCACTTCCCTGCAAGGATAATACAAGGTGTGTTTTTCTAAATCTAGTGCTTGAAGATAAATCCAACGTCCCGTGTTAATATGAGTGCCTACACCACAACAAGGCGATAAATAATCTTTTCTTCTGTTATTTTCAGAGCCAAATTTTGTGTCATCTTATGACATCGGGAACTTCACCTACTTCTTCTTCCGGGAGAATGCGGTAGAACATGACTGTGGGAAAACAGTCTTCTCTCGTGCTGCTCGGGTGTGCAAAAATGATATTGGTGGCAAGTTCGTGCTGGAGGATACCTGGACTACCTTCATGAAAGCTCGGCTGAACTGCTCTCGCCCTGGAGAAATTCCATTTTACTATAATGAACTACAGAGCACTTTCTTCCTGCCAGAATTGGACTTGATCTATGGGATTTTTACCACTAATGTGTAAGTAAATTCCATGATATATTTTATTTTCTTGCTATTCATGACAGTAACAACTAAAGCTTCTCAGCTGCTCTCTTCTGCATATACCAAGTAAACATCATAAATCCAAACTACTGTTTTGCCCAATCCACTGTCCACTTGTGAACATGTCAGTTCCAAATGCTTCCCGCACGAATTGTTGAAGGCATGTGAGAGAAGGAAGAATTCTTATTGTTTCCTTACATCAAAGAGCTGGTTATGTTTAAGAGTATTCAGTCATCTTTTTCATACGTTCTTATAAAGACATTATTTTTTATTTTCCACACTATTGTAATACATAAATGCATTATGTATTTATGAAATAAATATTTTTTAATTGTAGTGTGACATGATCATGAATTTGACATGATGTAGTTTGACCATGTCAGGAAGAGCTCACCTTACCCGAAAGAGCACAAGAGGTTACATATTTTAAATTAGTCCTAACATACACTCATGTGAGTTTGAGGGTCAAACCAAGGATTTAATCCAATTTTAACTGAACCTGTTATATCAACAAGGTAAAATTAAAAAACGTACAGTTTGGTCTTAAAAATTAAAATTTGTTAAATATTAAAACATTAAATGGACATAAAAGCTCCCTAGACTCTGAGCTTGATAACAAGAGTTGCTTAACTCTTAGGAAAAAAGAGACTTTTCTCTCAGAAATGCCCTTTGTTACTTTAAACGTGATAACTGGAGTTCCCATGTTGCTCGGTGAGAGCGGCCTATGGGTTGAGGCTGTGCAGCCCAGCGTTTAGACCCCTGGAACAGAGTTTCAGACTTTGGTTTCTGGTTCTCTTACCTGCTTGCAGCATCTTGCTGTGTAAGTCAGTTACAAAAGGTACTCGGGCACCTAAAGTGTGGATCAGTGCCCGTTACTACTGCTGTAAGCACCTGGATACCCACCTTCTATAAATATCCGTTAACCAGTTGGAAAGCGTCACAAATTAACGGCAACAAATTAGGATCCCCAGTGAGCATGAATTTGAGCTTAAGCTAGTTTTCATGGTTTTGGTGCAGTTCTTTTTTAACACGTCTAGGCGTCCTCTAGACTCAGGCTCACCCCTGGTCCTGCAGCTTTTAGGAGTTTTTAAGCATGACTGGCGAGGGGCTGTTTGCACCAGGCTGTGACGATTCCTGACTTGTGATCTCAGATGATGAGCTTAACCCTGTTCCTGCAGCGGAGTAATGTAATGAATCTAAATGCTGCTTTTTTAAAGAGAACAGTAGAGACTTTGGGCCTACTGGGGATAAAAAAATTTGACGCTGTTTTCATCAGTAGTTTTAATGTCATTGGTCCTTTGACTAGCTAGTCGGAATCTTAGAAGACAGGCATTTCCCAGGTGGCATGCTCATACACTGTTCAACGTGATCTTTCATGAGAAGTCAAAATAGCCGTGACATGCTCCTGCCACGGAAAGCCTGACCAGAGGAATTCTGCTCTGGAAAATCCACAGGGCTTAGGCCGTGGAAGGGAAACACTGCTGTTCCCTCAGAAGGGCTGTCCTGACAATTTGGGGATTGATGGAGTTCCCTGTGCTACAAATTCCACGGTTTCTGAGGCTGAGTAAGGATATCAGGGCTGCCGTCAGCACACCCTGGCTCTTCTGAAAATGGGCTTGCTAATGTAAGACTACCTTTGCCACCTGAAAGTAGCCAGTATTTAAAACCTTGCTGCTGCTTCCCTCTTCCCCAGTGGCTCAGCATTCTGCCTTGTCAACAGAGATGGACTATCCAAAGAGGAATTAATTCCATCTGTGTGGGGTTGGGATTATTTTGATAGCTCTCTTTAAATCATAGTTGTTCCTGTTACCACATACTGTAACTGAATTTTTGGACATTGCTGGACTGTTGTAGAGGTGGGATTACTTGCCCATGCTGAATACCTGTTCACAGCTATCTGCACAACCCGTGTGATCCACCTTCCAGCCCTGCAGTCTGAGGGTGGAGAAGTGCCAGGCTTTCCCGTGAGGGGGAACAACTTATTCCTTTCTGTTGGTGTGACAGCATCAGAAATTACCGAACCGCGTTCAGCATTCTTCGATCTCAGTTTCTTCAGAATTGCAATGATTTTATTGTACCCTAATGCTTCTTTTAATATACCTTAATATACTTGCGGGGGAAAAAAATGAAGCATTTCTGTCAATAAGGACAGAGGAATAGCAAAACCTGCCGCCTTTATGTGTGGTTGGCTGTTAGGTCCCCTATAGCCACTGCTTCATAATAAAGCTGATTCTGTTTCTTTCAGACTAGCCAAAAATTTATAAGCACGTGTCTAATGTCCTTTAAGAACTTCAAGAAATTCAAGAAGACATTGGTACAGTTAATAACATTGGTGAGCTGCATTTAGTGATAGATTATGTAGGCAGGGAACTATTAAATCCAATAATAATTGAATCTGCAGAAATTGTTAGCATGAAACTTCAAGTTGTGGGGTTTCTTGGAAATAAGAGTGACAAACATAAGAAAGCAAATTGCTCTTTTGTCCTGCTATTAAATCCAGATAACCTAACTCTTTTTTTCAGTTGTTGGTAGATTTGATCCCCAGGGTTATTTTTTCTTTCCATCATTTTGGAGTTTCTATAGTAGGCTTTCTTAAGCCTTGTGTAAATTACAGGCTAAGTTTAAAAAAAGAAAAGAAAAAAAAAAGCTGTGTGGATTGTCAGCAGTTTTACCTGCAATGGAAATTTGTGCAACTGCCACCTTCATTATCTATCCCTTTTTCTCAAAGTGTGGAAAAGAACAGTGCACTTTTCCATATTATGAGCGCTCATGGTCCCTGGGTTATGTTCTTTACACGGTGCAGAATTACTTTATTGTCACATACATCACATTTTCAAGACAAGAACAGGAAATTGTGTATTTTGCCAGGCTGCTGTTTATTTCTGTTTATTCCTCTAACAGGGTATCTTGTAAAGGATGCAGTCAAAGCTGTTTTCTCTTGATGGATTTCTGGAACTTGCATTCTTACTGCTGTACAACAGCTCTTGGACGACAGGATTTTTTGGAGCTGTCTTACGCAGGGCTCTACAGGGTCTAGAGACATACCATACATTGAAAATCCTTACTTCTGTCATGCTGCCATTGGTCGTATAGAAGAAACGTTAATGAGCCCTGAGAATAATCTCATCGTGAGCTTTGTAACTAGAAGAAAAGTGTCCCTAATGCATGTGATTACGTGTGGAAGCATAGCCTTGTGGTATTAGAGCAGCAGCAGAAGGTAGCAAGTTCTGAGTTTCTCCCGCACCAGCTGCATGGCAAGGCTGAGAACAATTTTAAATCCAATGTCTGTGCCAAAATCAGCACATCATATATGATTAATTTGAGATACCATCTCCTGGCTGTTCATCTCTTCTTTGTTAATTACTTGAAGGATTGGAGAGTTATTGCCTTTTTTATTTATTTTTCAGCAAATAGACTTTTCAATGTTGTTACTTAGGTTAATGTTTACATTTCTTTTGCAGGAACAGCATAGCAGCCTCAGCAGTTTGTGTTTTCAACCTGAGTGCCATAACTCAGGCCTTTAATGGACCCTTCAAATACCAGGAAAACTCTCGCTCTGCTTGGCTTCCATATCCCAATCCTAACCCTAATTTTCAGGTACAGATATGTGGGAGAAGGACAATAATTTACTTGAGGTTTTTTCAAAGTGCTGTATGGTTCATAGTTAATAAGTCCAGTTTGGCAGTGTGTTATAGCCTAAAACCTTAAAAAAATTTTTTAAAAAGCAGCCTTAAGAGTTCCCCTTACTTCAACGTACTTAATTTTATCTTTCCATAAAATAATTTGGGTTGAAAACTTCAATCTTCTGTCAAAATGAAACACTGTAGTTATCCATCAAGGTAACATTAATTCCTGGCTGAAGTATGATCAAACTGCTATTCTCTTTTACATTGTGTTTGTGCTATTAGAACCTGAAAAGGGAACATTGTCTGTCAGGAAAAAGAAAGGGCTGGGGGGTAAAGGAGGAGTGGTCAGGATATTGTGTATTTTTCCTCTGTAAGGTGGTCCGCACTCCCTGAAGAGTCCGATTAATAGAATTTGTGATGTGGTGTGCCCCTCATTTGAACTTGTCAGCCTCAGAGTGTGTACTAATCTGCAGCTGGCTGACAATGTAAAACTAATTAGTCCAAGGTGGGTCACTTGGTGGAACTTTCTACAAAAAGAAAAGGCTATTTCAGGAGAGCACATACGCATTGTTTTCTTCCTTCTGCATAGTCACCACTCGTTCTAGGACAATTTTAGTGAGTGTGATTCTAGCAAGGGAAATGAAAGGGAAAACAGCATTAATATAGTGATCAGCAACACCTTTTCACCAGGATACTTAAGTGTATTCACCTTTATCTACCTTTTTCCCTTCCCTTAATCTCGATGCAATTTCACGAGTTCAGTGCTGCTCCTATAACAGCCTTCTCTATCTTCTTGTAAGAGTCATGAGATCTTTGCAAGCGTGCAACCAAATCACCCTTTGGGGATTGTAGGCAGTTTTAATTACTTCCTGATTGATGCACATGAAGGAAAATAAGGCACTGAGTTTGCTCTGAATTACAGGCCAGAGCCACAGTTACTTTTCCTAGATAGTATATTTGGCATTGGCCCCAAGTGACAAGACACCATTTAAGTAAGCCGCATTGCAGAAGCAGGCTGTATTTGTATATAGCTTCTAACATATTATAGAAATATTTGTCTTGTCAAGATAGTGACAGTAAGAAGGTCTAAGTGAGCCTAAATTTTTGAAAGAGAAAGCCTGAAGAAAGGCTTGTATGTAAAAACCTTATGTTTTTTCTGACTTGCTTACTGCAAGTCCAATAAAAGTTACTAACCTCTCCCTAGAAACCTCGAATTAATGTGTTGATAATTATTGTGAGAGCACCCCATACGCAATGGTCCATACAAACAAAGATGACAGCCCGATGGCTGTGTACAAGCGGTTTAAGTCTCTCCTGTACTACCCGGGCTCAGCTCTAAATCCCAGCCAAGACTGAGGTGTTGAAGAAATTTCTTGCTTGCATAGTCTGGCTGATTTTAATATGGCTCATTCTTCATCCAATTTATGAGAACGGTGGCAACAGTTGTATTATAACTCATTGGGCAACAGCTTTGCAGGCCAGCGCTAGCGTTAAAAGCTGTAACGTGGCCTTTTACGGCCCGGTATTGAAGCCAATTGACGTTAACTGATCTCTAGGTATCATTAGCGATGTCGAGCTTCTGTTCCTTTGCAGGTGCTATCTTTTATTCTGTCGAACTTTCTGTTAGATTTCTGGCTCTGTAACTGCAGCAGTGATGTATACCAGAAGCTAGTCTAATGCTTAGAGCTAGGTGTAACCATTTTTTGTGATCTGACAGTGCTTTAGAGTACATACTTCACATAGATGGGAAATTCATTGGCTGAGTCACTGGTTTCCTTCCCAGAAAGAAGGACTTTTCTTGTGTAGAGTCCTTATGATAAAATATCAGAAGTTCTGTTTGTATAGTCTCGGAAGTAGATTTATCCTCAGAGTATTCACCTACTCAGCAATAACAGACAGAAGTGTGTGATTCGAAGGAAGACTACTGCTATGTAGTGATAGTTGCATCAGACGTTGTATCTCCAAGACTGGATTATATTAATGAAATATTTTCCAGATTAGAATATTATTGGAGTCCCAGTTTTGAGGACCAGTGTTTTTCTCCAGAGATTGTTGCTTTTCTTTTTACACAGGACAAGACCAAGGACCATATGTATTCAGTGTACTATGAGTGTTCCAGCTGGAATCTTTCCTGCTTGATAGATTCAGAGAAATTCTTCTTTGGCGTGGTGTATTTTTTTCACTGGCCTGACATGCAGGGTGCTCGCAGAGCAAGTAATTGTTTCCTGCCAGTCACTTAACTGTCGTTGCTCATCATATGATCTCTCATTATGAAATTATTTGAGTTTTTCTTAACACTTGTCGATTTGGAATGATCATTTAATTTCAGATTGAAAACATGGCAATAATGAAAAAATAACTGGTAGGGCTTTGCACACTGTATTATTTTGTTCATGCTGTAGTTCATGGCATAATTTATGACATAGAATAGAGCAGAAAAGTATGACGTAGGTATGCCTTTCACATCACCGACACACTCGATAAATGTTGTGAAGTACTGCTTTACTTCTCTGATGCAGTTGTAAGCGAGTAAACATGCGGGTGGTTACCTATTCCCATGCGCTAAGCAGCTTTCTCTTTTGTGTCCTCAGTTAGTTGAAGACTTCAACACAAGGATGCTAAAATTAGTTGCCACTTATTTTGCTTTGTTTAGCTGTGGTTGAAAATCGTGCATGCAATTAGTGAATGCTTTCCTGTGAGGAAAGAGAACAGTTTTCAGTTATAAAATATGGTCAGTTTAAAGCAAAAATGTCTTTGCCGTGGATAATGTGTTACAGTTAGAGCTCTGCACTGTCCCTTGTTGGCTAGTAAACACAGGGCTGAAGAAGCTGCTAGAACTGTGCGTGGTGCTTTCACCTGGGATTTCTGTCAGACCCTGGCTGCGGTAGGACATGGGATTTCCGTGGACATTTGTTGGGTCTTTAGCACTGTGTGTAAATTATAAAGAACACTAGTCAGAAAATTCTGTGGTTTGTTGGATGGTAGTTTTTCTTCTTCCTGCCCTGTGAACATAGGAGGTAGCAAAGTATTACTCTAGCCCACGGGTGGTGGTCAGTCTGGTGCCCTTTTGTATTGTTTGGAGTTAGGAAGCCTCCATAGTACCGCCTCAGGAAAGCAGAGCTTCCTCAGTCGCTGTGTGGACAGTCTGGTCAGCACCAAAATGAGACCCGACAGTGAAATTCCACAGTGTCACTACGAGATACACTCTCGGGTTTTATTTTCCTGTGCTGTGAATCAGAGAGTAAATCTGTTGTTATCGTTGGTGCATATAGTAACGTTACTTTTCTGTGTTTACAGTGTGGCACCATGGACCAGGGTTTGTATGTAAACCTGACTGAGAGAAATCTCCAAGATGCTCAAAAATTTTTCTTAATGCATGAGGTCGTTCAACCAGTTATTCCAATTCCTTACTTCATGGAGGACAACAGCCGATTTTCCCATGTGGTTGTGGATGTTGTGCAGGGCAAGGACATGCTTTTCCATATCATCTATCTTGCCACAGGTATGAACTCTGCGTTGCTGTGATACCTGTGAAAGTTTATGGGGTCTGTGAGTTTTAATGTTCTGTGAATCAGTTATGAAATATGTGTAGTGCACCTTGAACAACTGCTTTTCCTCTTTGACAACGTTAACTCTACCTCCTACCTTTTCCGAGTAGATGAATTCAGCAGTTAGCACTGTCTTTATTTATATTTTATTGGGAAGTCAAATTTTGGTGTCCGTTTCCTCTTCTCCTTTGAAGGTATGAAGCCTACATGTTCTTGAGGGAGTGAACGGTTGGAAATTCTACAAACAAGACTTCACAAGTTTCTCTTTTATTCGTTTTATGTACTTCAGGGTACAATCTTGCCCAAGATAAGATGGTTTAGGATCCCCTGACATAGAAGTAACTTTACAAATAGCAAATACAATTACTGCTATTGCTCACAAATATTTTATTACCTTTCCTTTTCATCTCATTTTTAAGTCATTCATTATGCAGTTTTACACCCTGCCTTATTATTTGCCCATTTATATGTGAACTTAGCAATGAAAGAAAAATAATCCTCCACCTAAAATTGCCTTGGTTAGAAATACTGCTTTCTTGGTTCAAAACTGCAAGCTTTTTAAAAATAGCGAGGGTGTCAGAGAACTGTTTCAACGGAACAAGGATATCCCCAGCTGAGACTGAAATACTAGGTTGGAGTAACAGGTATAGAGCCTCATGGCATAAAACTTAAGGTACTTCTCAAATGCTTAGTCCTATGCACATTAGCAGGGGATAGCTCATCAGAGCAATGGTTTGTTAATGTACATAGTTTGTCTCACAGTGAGTAGGCACCAAACATGGTAAATGTAGGGAAAGAATCTGTTGATCACCAGGAGGAAAAAAAAAACCCTAATCCTATTTATTCAGTCTTGCAATCAATGAAGTAAATTTCGAAATTGTCACTGATTCAGGAGAAACTGGATCAATCATTTTAATTACTAAAATTATGATTTGCTAATTAAAACTCTATAGTCTATAGCTTATCATTTATCAAGAGCCCATGAAAAATGTGCATTGTGGTTCAACGTATGATTTAATTTTCACTTGAAAGCACGATATTGTTCAGAGAAGATTGCTTCTTTTGAGTCTGAGGAAATTTTATAGTAATTTGGTGCATTCGGGTGAGACTATTTCTTTGCCTGTTATCCTCATAGCTTTCGCATTGTGCTCCTTGAAAGATAGGCAGTAATATAAAAGCTTTTAATAGGTTACAACTGTGCTTGGATTTGACCAATTCTCATCAAAACAAGCTTGCTGGCTGGTAAACCATAGCATTTGAAGTGAAATCATGCCAATACTAAATGCTGTTTGTATTGCAGAGGTCTCCTGACAGAAACTGAATTACAGAACCATGTAGTGAATTGGTTTTGTATGAAAAGACTATCACTGCATTGTGGGAGATTGACGTTATAATGGCAGCACCAAGAATGATGTCGTTTGTCATAATTCTGATTGTCTTCAGTTTTCAGTTTCCCTTACTGTGGTACCTGTTATATTTGATTCAGTAAGTGAGGATCTAAAACTTTACGTTTCATGGTTCAGTAATAAATTGTATTCAGTAACGATTCTAGGCTCTTTTCATGCATCTTTCTTCCTGCTACAAAGATACTGCTCCTGTGCTCCTTGTGATGTACGCTTGCCTTCCACTGTCGTTCTTCTCTGTCCCTCTGGTTTTGGTCATTCGTGGAAGTAGGATACGACCGTAGCTGGATCTCTAGTCTGACGCCAGCGCATGCTTTTATGTAATCAGGCAGTGTCTGTTTTCTGAGTGTGAGAGACCGTATGATGAAGAAACCCAGGCAGCATTACTGTGTTTTCTTGACACAGCCCATTCTGTTTCACTTCTATTTCACTGAATCACAGTGGATTTTGTTAACGTTCCTTCTGCTTCGCTCCCCCCCCCCATTGAGTGTAAGTACTAAGCTTTATTTTCCAAGAAACATTAATATTCATTTTTCAGAAAAATTACCTTTTCAGTAGATTCTGAAATTACCACACATTTATCTATTAAATACCATACCTACAATATATAAGGGTAGGTTAAAGATCCTAAGATATACCAAATTGCACAGTGTAATTTACTTAAAATTCTTACGATTTGAGGAGTAAGGCAGTATTTTACCACCTTTGGGATGCAGGTCATAATTTTAATTTCATGGTATTGGTAATGATGCAGCATCTTAGATCTCCATAGTCCTCTATTTGCTTGTGTAGAAGCTGTAGAGCAGTTAGCATTGAGTTTGCATCCTTAACTGCATGCGGTAAAAGATTACTGAGAAAACACCACTGCTTCTGTAAAAAACAGAAACGAAAAGGCAGCGGCCTTAACTTTGAAAATAAACAATAACTTTGGAAGCAGACCAAGTTTAATGGTTTTAAATTCCTCCAGTGTCCAGCCTTACTCCCGCATACAATGTCATCTACCCCAAGCTCCTAAGGCCATAAAGCATGTGTATGTTTGGGAGAGGTGGAAGAGTGTGGTTACAGTTACTACCACACTGAGAAAGGTCTTCATTATTTTCTGATTTAAGTTATTTGCATTATTAAGAGTGGTGGCAAATTAAATTTGGAGTTAAATTTTTGCCACAACGCTCCATCTTCAAAAAAAGCCAAAGGAATGATCTGGAGAACAACAGGCTGCTGTGCTTTCAGTCCCTGGGAAAATCAAGGAGCACACCTCCTTGGAACATAATTCTGTGGGCACATGATGGAGAAGAAGGTGACTGAGGACATTCAGCATGGATTTCCCAAGGAAGAATCACACCTGACCAACCTGATTACTGTGAGGTAAAATGACTGGATTTGTGCATGAGGAGAGAGTAGTACCTCAACTTTAGCAGGACTTTTGACACTGCCTCCCACAATATTCATGTATCTAAATTAGGATATGTGGTCTGTATGGGTGGACAACTGGGTGTATAAAACCTGCTTGGATGTCAGGCTCAGAGGGTAGTTGTTAATGGAAGGTATACAAGTGGTAAGGAGCTGAGTACTGTCCTGTTTAACATTTTAATCAGTGGCCTGGAGGAGGCAACAGAGTGCATTCTGTCAAGTGTGCAGATGACACCAGACTGGAGTACCAGTAATTACACGGGAGGACAGCGCTGCCATCCAAAAGACCTAGACACGCTGGGCTAGCAAGAACCTCATGAAATCCAGCAGGTGCAAATATGAAGCCCCAAATCTGGGAAAGACTAACTCTGTGCAATGACTGAGGCTGGGGCCTGGCTGTCTAGGAAAGCCCTCTGCTCAAAGTTCTTGGGGACTTTTCTAGGCAGCAAGCTGAACATGAGCCAAGAGCATGCCCTCACTGCAAAGAAGGCCACCAACATCTTGGGTTGGCTGGTTCTACTGGCTGTGCAGATCAAGGGAAGAGCTTATCCCCGTATACTCAACACACTTTGGACCGCATCCAGTTTTGGCCTCCCCCCAGTACAAGAAGGACGTTGATAAACTGGAGCAAATTCACGGAGGCCCACCTTCTGTTGGAGGCTGGAGCCCCATGCCCTGGGAGGGAGCTGGCCTTGTTCATCCCAGGGGACAGAAGGTTTCGGGGGGGCTAGTAACAGCCTGCAAATACCTACAGGGAGTTTACATGGAGAATGGAGCCAGGCTCTTCACAGTGGTGCATGGTGGGAAGACAAGAGACAACAGGCAGAGGATTTTTACTCTGGGTATAAAGAGGACGGTCAAGCAGTGGATTGGATTTCCCAGAGAGGTTGTGCAGCCTCCATCCTTGCAGGTTTTCAAGACTAGACAGCAACCCAGTCTATGATACAGCTAGCTGTCCTTTGAGCAGAAGGTTGGACTTGACACCTCCTGATATCCCTTCCAATCTAAATTTTCCGCTGTCGATCGTATGCCAGTACAATGTGCAAATTGGTTGGGCAAAATTACATTTTTACTCAACACTGTCATAATAGATGTCATTGTACTTTCTGCTGCCAAAAGGAAAGTGCATTCAACTCTAATGTAAATGCTGGCAGTAAGCAATTTACACCTAGTGGGGTAAAGCAGGATGGATTCAACCCGTGCCGTGTGAGATGTACTCTGCATAACTTTTGTAGTTATAATTCATTACAACATTCTTACAAAAGTTGTCTTTTAAAATGCACAAAGCTGATTCAGTGGGAAGGTAGGCGTATAGTTTGGACTGAATACAAATGAATGCGCTGCTGTCTTTGTTACTAAAAGCAAAAATCCCATTCTTTGAAGCAGATGGGCAGTAGTAAAGAGAAAATTCTCTCTTCCCCTCCCCCCCCATTCACTTACCTATCCACCCTGTTATTAGAATACAAATATTACAGAGGATAATAACGCTGACAGTATAAAAGTGTAATCTAATTTCATTAAACCTTAAATAGATATAATATTACCTGAGCAGAGACTGGGAGTAAGCAAACAAATGCGCTAATCTGCTGTGTCAACAGTCTTCATTTCCTAAACCTTTGCCAAGCCATCATTCTGCTAAGAGATTCTGGTGTGCTGGGATTTAACAGCTACTGCTCATGTCAAAAATATACTCTAGTACTTTGGAAATGCATCTTAATCTTTCGCTGCACTGACTTCTAACAGAGAATGGAGGGATGGATGAACTCCTATACATTTTGTGTTGCGCAGAGCTAGCACAGTGCTGCTGGCTTTAGGCAGGCAGAAATCCCTGAAACACTTTTCAGTCATTCAGAAAGGGGTCAAGGAAAGCATTCACAGAAGTTCTGAACTAAAAATCATCTACGGTAATAAAAGTAGAGCAAGCTAGAGGACAACCCAATATTCTGACAACTTCTCAAGTTTAAAAAACTTCACGTCTTCATCAGAAAAAAATCCAAGCAAAATGGAGCTATATATGTCATAGTTTTGTTTCCCTCCCTTTTGTCCCCTTTTTTCCCCCTCCCATTTTTTTCTCCTTTTTATTTCTCCCTTTCAGTTTAAATGCCTAGGTGTGCCATGGTTAAAAACTTTGTCAATATCAAAAGGTTTTCAAAGCATTTTTCAGAAAACAGGATGCTGCAGCAAGAGCAAGTAGCCCTTATTTAGAGGACTGTTACAAAATGTATTGATTTATTAGAATGAATAAGAAAATTATTAGGTATGGTGTCTAGTCTGAGGGTATCCTGAAAACAGTTTCTGGTTGCTGCTTCTTGGGAGTTCACAAAAGGGAATATTTGCAGTGTCTGAAAAATAAGTTTAAGGCCATATTTTAAAAAAGACTTGGTGGAAAAACTCCCATGTTTTCTCTGTCCTTCCGTCCCACTTTGGATCCTGCATAGAAACAGTATATGCCCAGTGGTGGAACTTGATTACTGGGATTTAGAGTTTAGCATTGATGAAATTGGGGTATGGCTGACTTATAAAGAGAGTATGAAATCTGAAGAAAGATTCATTGTTGGCTACATTGCATGTCTCTCAAGAGTGGGTTGTCCACTAACCCAAACCTGAACTTTTATGCCATAAAGCCAGGTTTTATCTGAGGCTTAGAGGTGACTGGAGGATGTTACAACAGGCTTTGAACTTCCCTTTCCAAGAAGTTCTTGAAAGTGTTCTTCCTCCCTCTTAAGACCTCAAAATTACAGGTAGCAATGCAGAGAATAATGATAAAAATAATTCTGATGAAACACATACAGCAATTCCTATGAAGTGGAGGGGTTTAATGAAGAAATTTCAAAAGATATTTTTTGAAAATGCAGATGGATTTTTCATACATTTTCCTTTAGAAGGGTTATAACAGGTAGTAAATCTCCACAAACGTAACATTTTCCTCATGAAGCCCCAATGTTGTAGATTATTCCAAAACTAGTGCCAACCTCATGAAGAGGTTTGGAAGTACGCATGAAACTCAGTTTGAAAATGCTATCAAAGCAGTTTGTATTTCTCCTGTTTGTCTTACTAGATGGGAGTAAATTGATGCAAAGCAGTGCACGATTTGATTCCTCTCTGGTTTTTGTTACAGTTCTATCGTTTTCCTTTTGTTTTTGTAATCAGTACACCACGCTTTTTGCTAGGGAACGACCCAAGGTCCTAACAAGACAAAAAGTTGCGTGTGTGTTGTTGCTAAAAAATCTCAGATGAAATATTGTCAATTTTCCTGGCAGACTACAGCTTCTGATCAAAAAAGCTTAAATTGACTGCAATTATTTCTAACCTGGTACTATTTCTGACCGTATTATCTCAAGTATGTTGAGGTTATTGGAAGTAACCTGTAGATAATTTTTGTAGGAAGGAGCTATAAGCTTTTCCTCTCAGTTTGAGAAGCACCTTTTTGTAGTCTAGAAACTACAATATGAATGCAATAATAATGATCAAAGTAGTTGTAATGTGAGTCACAAGTCACGTGTGAGGGTGGTAGGTAGTCTATTTGTATGTATTAATACTTCCTAGTTCAGAAACAGAGAAACGGGGAAATCGGGGTGCGGATGGATAATGGGGCATACACACTGTAGCCGGCAGTCGTCACCTTTTAAAACCATTTCTCTTCTGTTGCAACAGAAAACACAGTGGCTTTGTTTCTTATGCCTTTCCTTGGCAAAGGTATAGTGTGCTTTTAGTCAGCTGTAAAGCACCCCTGCAACGGTTTTAAAACTACTTCCCTGTAACTTCTTATCCTTCTGGCCTTATGCAATGTCATTTTAAGAGGCTTGAAGCAAGGACAATCATCAGTTACTCTGCTGTCTAAAACTGGTGCGTGTTGGAAGACACCAGTCCTAACAGCAACATGATGATCTTGATTATTTTGGAAAGAAATCAAGCAGTAAACCATAAAACTAATAACCTTATTCTCCGCTCTTTTTTCAGTGACCACTACCTCTGATAAAGGAAAACCCTAGCTGAAAGAATACTTTGTTTGTATTATTAATCTTTCCAGGAAACATTTTGCTGCAAAGTTTAAAAAAAGATTTAAAAGATTGCATGGTTTTGTCTTCAAGAGTCTAATGTTCACTCTGGGATTTACGCTCGTGTTACTAAGAGTGCTTGCTCTATGTTCCTGCTAGAATATTCATGCTATTTTCCATGTAGAGTATCTTTAAAGGCAAAGAAGGCTGTTGTAAACCATAGCTGTTTACTATGTAATTTGAACACAGAAATACTGATTTGCTACTGCCTTGTGTGTTGTGTCATCTGTACTGGGCAAAGCGGCTTTAAAATGCTACCAGATGAGAATGGTCATGTCTCAAGTCCAAGCTACATAGTTATAAATGATAGTACAGGGCTCCAGAGAATTAAACCCAGAATTTAAAATGTCCAGTAGTACTGATTTCCCTTGGCTTTATCACTGTGTGTAGAGATAAATCATTCTGCCAGCTCCAGTTGGAGAGTACTAAAGAGGTTTCTTGATAAATAGATGGCCCTAACTAGAGCTGGTTCATTGACAGCAGTTTATATGTGAGAATCGTAGCCCTTTATTTGGTTCACAAATTACCCACCACTTATTTGTAGTCATTTTTTGTCATTACAATCAACCCATAAATAGTTCATGATTTTGATTAGTTTGTTGCTGATATTTGCTCATATAGTTTGTTTGTATTTTAGATAGCACGTTCATGAATTGCCTGCTGCAAGTAAATGGCGTTTGTATTCTGTTCTCTCGTGGGACAAATTTAAGTAGAAGCCCTTTTTTTTCCTGTTCACACATTATCATTATGTCTTTATAATTGCCCAGCTCTCTTGGATGAAGACTATAAATAAATGTCCACAGAACATAAGGCACGTGCACTTCTGTGCCACCACTGGAAGTCAGAATTGCTGCAAGGAGCAGCTACTGGCTGAAGAACAGCTGGTTCTGCTCGCGTGGGGGCAAAACTAACGCGTGGGCCGGGGAGGGAAAGATTGTGAAGAGCTGGAGACAAAAGTCTCAACTGCCATTGAAAAGTTACCAGCTCCTCTTTATCACAGTGATGCTGAGCTTTCAAATCCTGTTTGACTGCCTTACAAGCTTGGAATGGCCAAATAGCCTTCCTCCTTCCTTTCTGTTTTGGGGGGGGACTACCACCTCTTCTTCCTGGCAGGGAAACTAGACTTGATAACCCCTACATCCTTTTGTTATTTGGTAATTCTAACGCACAGAATGCGAAGCTGTGAGTGAAAGAGCTATCTTCCATGGTACTTAGTGTTGTCCTGCTGTCTTCAAAGCTAAGTTACCTGTCGGCATCTAAGCCTCTATTCAAATCTCTTGTTTTGCCCCGGTAGCATGTAGTGCCAGTTAACAGGCTTGGTCCTAATTTTGAAAACAGCTATTGGAATTAACCTTATCTTGGGGCAGAGTTTGACCTTCGAACCAACTGTGTAACTCTTGCGTGATTCAGGACTCTTCCTGAGAGATGCGGGGAGGAAGCCTTCCCTTTGAAGGGAGTTGGCAGCATCAGAACTTTTCCAACAGGATTAGGTATTATGGCACATTGCTGAGCATTGGGAATCTCTTTAGAATATTCCACAAGGCCTTTTACTTTTAAAAAGCCTTTCATTTAAGGTGGATATTCATAAGAGTGACTCAGTGAACCCCTGCCAACCAAAGTAAAAAGTGGAATAGTTAAGTCATGGGGAGAAAAGAAAGTCCAAACCCTACATGGAACTCCTCTTACACACACACACACCCCCACCCCACCCCCAAAAAAAAAAAAAAAAAATAAAAAAAAAAAGTTGGGTCACAAGCACGATGGTATTATATGCACAATACTCAGTGGGAGCTGTCAGTAAAGCAGTCGTTAAATGGGATATTCTACTGAACTCCAGTTTTTGTTAACATTTATGAGCTTCTTCATTCTGCAGCCTTTTTCCCACTAAACCTCAATAAATCCAAATGTTTAGAACTACGCAAATACAAGTAGTGCCACTAGTAATGAGTGGGGGTTTTCCCCAATAGCATTTGTGGATTTTTTTTTCCCTCGTGTTTACCCAGCTCTGGTCATAGGAAATGGCAAATCTTCATAAGCTAAAGAATTTCTCAATAAAGATATGCCTTATTTGCTTTCTTCTGTGACTTGTAAGAGTCATCAAAGTGTGAAGATGTGTTATTCCCAATACTGTGGCCTTTGTGTGAAGAGTCCTGTAACCTGCAGGCAGATTCACAAAACGATGGATTAGGCTCCATATGCATTGTACTGCATCAAGTCACTGGGTAAGAATCATCATATTTGCAGCAGAGACTCACTTGTCTATAGATTCATTCTTCTAGTTTTTATTGATATTTCTTTTTCTTTCTTATCCCATCAGTCTTGGAAATCTGGTTCTACAATGGCACGCTTTCAGGAGGAATAGGCATATGACCACAACCAACATAGTGGTTAGATCACTTGCCTAGGAGACAAGAGTGGATTTTTAACTAACAAGCTGTGTGAGATTTCCTGGTTATTGCCAGATGTCCCAAGTCTGAGACTGTTATATGAAGAATATAATGTAATATGATTATATATATTACAGACTATGGCTGTTACAGCTTTAACGTCCTAGAGTAGTGAGATGAACATCTTCTGGTGAGAGGTTTTTAGGTTCATGTCTCTTAACCCACCTTTGCTTCTGTCTCTTGTCCATTTACTTCCTGATTTACTTCAGATTTGAAAGAAATCAGCGTCATGCTTTTCTTCTGTGTTTCTGAACAGAAGCTGTGCTTTTTGCCAAAATTGCTGCTGCAGTTTCATGCATATCATACTGGATTTGTAGTGGATATATGTACTGGATTTGGCTCATCTAGGGACTAAGGCACAGGGGCATGTACTCTGCAAACTGCAAATGAGTTTGAGAAGAGGATAGACCCCGAAACATTCTTGTCAGCCAAGTTTGTGAGGCTTCTGGATCCGTACAGTAGTCAGTTGTCTTTCTGACACTTCCAGTGAAAATAGCCACATATGACTCAGTTAAAAAATCAGGCAAGGCTTATCGTGGGTTATTATCTGAGAAGTAGTTTTCTCCACTTGTGCATGTAAGTGCTTCTTTGATCTGGGCACTGGAAAATTCATTCCATGGGAAAACACTGTCATAGGCATAGCACGCGTTAGGTAGTACAAGGTATTTATTATTGTGGTGGCACGAAGCAAGGCAATAAAAAATAATAGGAGCAGTAAGCACTCCCTGTCCGGTCAGATCCAATCAGAGTTAATACATCTCAACTTTGGGAGACTGGCAGCGATCCAGGGCCTGTATTTGATAGTAATTTTATCCTTTGTGTACAGTGTGGCACTCTTCACTGCTGCTCTGTGTCAGGTAGCAAGCCTTAAATCACAAGAACCCTTTCATCTTATGATTAATATCTATGTTCGTTATCTACTCTACTACTTCAGTTAGAGCATACACATTTCTTTAGAGGTGCTCATCTCCACTCTCTTGAGAAGTCCAGTCCTAGCTACTGATCAAACATTTTAGAAGGTCTCTCCAAAACGGGAATGTTTTCTCTTCCGGAGAAATTTCTGGGAAATTAAGTTAGACTTTTTTGTTTGTTTCTGTCAGTGTGAATTGTCTTACCCAGTAGCAACCTTACAGTTTTATTTCTTTCTCTTTTCAGAATCCAGGGTATCAAAATTTTGCGTCGCTTGAAAGGTGTAACATTTCCTATTCAGAACCTTAAGAAAACTTGTGTCTTCTTTTCCTCAGGGCTTCAAGTTTTGTGTCTGTATGTGTGATTTTTAGTACAGTAAAAGCTATATTTTGCCAACAAGAGTGGCTGTAGTTATAATATATTGCCAAGTGGGCATTCTCTAGAATAGGTGTTATTCACATGTAGGTCTTGATATTGGATCTGTGTAGTTATCACCTAACTGTCCTTAGGGAGTAAATTTTTTTCATGTTTGGGAACACTCTTCTCAACTACCTGTATCTGAACTGCAGCCTACTTTGTCCTAATTTATGTCTGGAAGTACAAACTAGATAGCTCACTTTAAGTACAACCTCAAATACAGCCCTAAGCAATCCTTATATAATTGTTTCTTATGATAATGTGTTGATTTAGAAGGAGAATTCATGTTCAATGGACTAAAATATTAGAGACTTCTGAAGACATCTATAGGGATTCTTGGTAAAGGTAATCTCGTAGCCCATGCTCACAGGTTGGTGTGCATATTGGCAGGATCTGTTTGATTCAAATACAGTAACTATGATCAAAGGCAATGAATATGAACAGTTTGTTTTGGCTGTAGGTTTGATGCACCAACATGGTCTTGATATTCTATTTCATTTTGAATCTGATGTTGCTGAAGCGCATTCCTTTTCTGAGCTGGAAGAACGTGTCGTTTTACATGCCAAGTTACTTCAGCCTGACGCAAGGCAAAAAAATGTTATACTGGCCTTGTTTGAGGATGTTGGCTTCATTTGTCATGATCCTTGTAAATATTTTTTACTACTGAGTAACTTTATAGACAGAACTTGGGCAAATTAAATAGAAATTCAGAATGAGATTGTTTCTTGGTCAGATCGAGGACTTTGTGCTGATGTTGTTATGAATCATGCTTTGGTCTGCCTTGCCTACCTGAGATTTCCCGATACCTCCACAAGGAAGAAAAAGAGAAAGAGTGTGAGGTATTAGGGCCAAACTTGAAATTCTTGTCAGTCACCTGTCTGCCAAGTCCTGAGAAACAACTTTCTGTTCCCCAACTCATTAAAGCCTCATCTAACGATTTTATGCTGTAGTTTTAACCATATCCTCTCTGCTTGAACAGCATTTCTTAAACCTGTCTTAGTATCTAAAGTATTGTTGTGTGTTTGAATTCTCACATTTTACTATGACTTTCTGAAGGGGATATAAATGGGGGTGCTTGGTATGGGGACATGATCGAGTAGCCGGGCCTTGAGCAAATCTGATACACTTCCATGGGATTATCCTCTGCGATGAGCACAGCAACATGCGAGAGAAAGGTCAGTCTGTTGATACAGTGATCGGGACGGCAGCAGCACTCATACGGGGTACGTGGAGCTGAGGCTTAATTCCTCTTGGACTCCAGAGTTCAAAGCCGTCTCTTCCACTGCCTTGTCGAAGGCTTGATCCAGGAGAGAAGGGGCCGCAGGGGACGGGCAGGAGCCCTCCCGGATCCTCTCACCGACACCGTTTCCATCGGCATCCGGAGGGCACAGTTCATCTGGCCTGCAGATGCGGGAGCACAGCAGCTCACAAGCCACGTAGGTAGAGAATTCCGCTAGAGAGATGATGCCTTGCTCCCTGCTGCAAGGACTATTAAAATATTTTTCCAATGCCTTTTTAATTAAGCGGAAATTTCCCCAAAATTCCTTAAGGACAAGGCAGGCACCTAATGCTTGCAAGGCATAAAATCACATTAGAAAAATCACATTAATTATTTTGCTTCACCGCAGCTGAGACTTTTCTGTCTTTAGTTCAGCTGTCTCCTGTACATCAAGGGAGAATAAGGTAACTGCCTGTCACCGGTTTTCAGTTTGTCAGCAAATCAAGTCAGTGTGCAAGAAAACAGCACAACAAAAGTAGTTTGAAATCTTCAGTGGGGAAAGGTACCTGTTAAATAGCTATACTAAGATATTGTTATAGTTAGGTAAACCAGTTTTACAAAAAGTGCGGTTTCAAGTTTTAACGTGTCTCACTTCAGAGCTGGTATTACTGCTGGGAATACCGCTTTCACACGTGAAGTCCAGAGAGAGAGAAAGCTGGCCACTGAACCCAGATCTCACAAGTCTCCAAGCTAATTCACAAGAGCAATTTCTTTATTAAACTTTTTATCATGGAAAACTAATTGAATGAGATTGCAAATAAAAGGTAGTTAAAAGATACCACTTCAGAAAGTCTTAAAATAGCTAATGCTTCATGTCATGTAAATAAAAGTGCTGTGCCGCAGACTGAAATGTTAATAAGTGGGGGTTTATCCACTCTAGCCTGTTAAGGAACTGTAGCTGCTACAGCTTTTGCTTATAGGTATTCTGAAGAGACATGTTACTTCTGACTAAGCTGAGTTACGGGTAGATTCATCCCCTCTGAATCAGACAAAATTCTGTGAACTCATATCTTATCTCTCTCAGTCACATCTTTGGCAAGCGGAAAATCTCTTATAAGGTTGAAAATCGAAGTAGTAAATAAAGGTGTGCCAGTGAGCATGATTCATGAAAAAGACATACGTCTTGAGACTGTTGAAATTACTTTAGGGTTCTTTGTCAGGAAGGAAGAAACATCTGGTTTAGATCTAGGGAGGGTAAAAATTTGCCACTACTGTACATGGGCTTCAATCTAACAAGCTGGGAAAAAGGAGTGGTTTAGTTTGATTTTTCTCTGTGATGGAAACAGACCTAATTGATGTGGAGGCTGAGGCATGTAATTGAGCATGTGTTTTGTTATTTAGTATGGGTTTTTGCTTATACTCCTAGAAAAGACCAAGAGGAAAGCGGAAAAAAGAGATTCAGTTTTAGAAGTTAGTAGCTTCGAGTTTGTAGACATAGCCTTTCCAAAAAAGACATGCTGCTTTGGTTTAGCTGCTAGTTTGGTTTAGCTAGTTGCTTTGCTTTGCACTCTCAAATAAATCTGATTTTCCCTTTAGAACTTCCATTCTCTGTTTGAAAGATTTTTTGAATGAGTCTGACTAGAGCTGAATTTAAATTCCAGTTCGAGGCGTGAAACGGCCACTGAGGGATGGTACACAAATTGCACTACTTCCTAAAATATAATACCTTTTTGATTCATAGGAAACCCTGCTAGTGGAAACCTTAATTGTACCAATTTATAATCTGTTGTACTTTAAGGAGCAGTAGATATTTTCTGTATTAAAGCAGGTATTTAACTCTTTGCATGGTACTTACTGGAAGAAGCCTTTGCTGATTCAACTGCCAATTGAATATGTCCTTGACGCATTTCAGACATTATAACACACAGGAATTAAGCCTACAGGAGATAGAAATCTTCTGAAGAATGCAGTATATTTAAAAAGCTTTCTCCTGAAAACAGCAGAGAGGATTGAGATGGTTGTTGTCCTGATTTCCATTGATACATACATTCCAAATTTGTTGTATTTGAAAAGGGAAACTAATTTTTTTTTTTTT
>VYZV01017238.1:281573-395878 GCA_013401275.1 Pandion haliaetus | reverse complement strand
CCAGCGGCACTTTAAAATGTATTCTCCCAAATATCCATCTGTTGATTTTAAACTTTCCTTTAAAACAAAAACCACTGATTATTATGTTGACAGATTGTTAAGGGTGTCAGTGAGTCCATTTTCATGTATTATGATATGCATAGTGTAGAGCAGTTCTTGCACAGGTGGTACCGTATTCAAGTTCAATTACATGTGTCCGATGAAATACTGAATATAGCTTTAGCTTCCATTTTCTGTGTCTTGTGTTGACTGTCCCTTTCCTCCCTGTTGACCACATTCTTTCATCTGCTTAAGACATCTTACTTTTCTAAACAGTATTTTGTGGGGAAATTGCAAACTAGGCCCTTATTTACATTGACCACTCTTAGTTTATAATTTGCAGTGGATTTTGCTGTTCCTTGAGGTTTTCTTGGGATACGCAAGGAGATTTTCAGATCTGTAAAGGCACCTTGTTGTGCTCAGAAAGTGCAGGAATACTTGCAAAGTCATAAATACAGGCATACAGCTGGCCTGAGGATATATTTGAGACTATTACAAGTTTCTTTGGCTAGCATCTCATATAGTTTGGAAGGCACCAATGACTTTTTGCAACATTACTGGAAGATGATACCGTAGGCTTCTCCTCTGAGAAATGGTGGCCTGGATTCTGTGTTCTGGTGCTGGTTCAGTTGCTTTCTGGAAACCAACCCTCTCTCCAAGGTACTATGCTAAACTACAACAAAATGAAGATTAAATTAGGTTTTGTTTCACTGGGAAGTATGGCAAGAGTTAAGACTGAAAGTGTTTCCCTCCCAAAAAGGAGTGGGTAGAGGGGTTTTCCCTTCTTTGAAAGAAGTGAAATGACCTTACTTCAATGCTGCCTTATTTTGGATGACCTATTAAAGACGTTTTTGCTTGAAGAATGCAGAAATACTTTGTAAACGTAGTAGCTCATACAAATATTTCTTTTTCTCCATAGCAAGAAGTTGCTACAGCTTCTTTGAGTGTTCTTATTTCTGTCAGGAATCTCAAGTTATTAGTTATTAGTTTGTGGCATCTGCCGTTTGTTTTGTGGGTTCATTTTCTGGTTTGCCTTGCAGATGTCACCATACCTGTTACAATGATTTCAACCACACTCTTGCAGGGTTCTCCATTGCTGACTATGCTTTATACCAGTTACATCTTAAACTTTGCTTTTCAGTTTCAGAGATCATTCTTTGATTTTGTCCCATTGTCATTTTGTTCATTACAGACTCTGTTGCCTCCAGGCTTGTTCTCTACAGCTCCATCTCAGGTTTTCCACTCAGTTCTTCATAGTCTCCTACACATTACGTAGTAGTTTTTCAACTAGAATTTTTTTTTCATCTTCATTCACCATGATTAGATTTCTAACCTTCAAATGCTGGTGTTGCAGGTCTCTCTAACAGTATCGCAGTACAAGTTAACAAAGTACATTATTTACTCATCCTGGCCAATGTCGTTATCTTTCACTACGCCTGTATGTAGTCAGTCATCCTTAAACCAAGGCTGTCAGGTGTCTGGATCTATTCCAGCATGTCTTCCTTATGCTCAGGATGTGAAGATGTCATTCATTTGAATTCTTAAATAGCTGTTGGACTCAGCCTTTGCATTTGTGATGAAACTGGAACTTCCCCTGTGTCCATGGTAATAAAGTTATATCCGTTAGGAAGGTCTGTGTTTACTGTTCCTCTTAGCTATTTCTTGGCAAAAGTGGACAGTTAGTTTGATTATAAAGTAAATATTCACTGGAAAGATTTTGACAGGTCTGAAAACCTCCATGCCCCAGAGCTGTATTCAAGACTCATTTCTTTCCTTACTTCTCTCTTTATTTTGCTTTACAGCTGTCGTGTGAAAATGGCTGAACAGACAACACTTTTGAGGATAGGGCTTTTACAAGTTCTGTGGGAAATCTGCAGCCTTTGCTGGAGGCTGGATGCATAATGTTGCACGCATTGCAGTAGAATTGGTAACACTGGAGCAAAGCACCTGGCTTTTGAAAGTACTGATGCAATGGCTTTGATTTTCTGCTGTAAAAAGCCTGGTGTAGCCAGTGTTACACGCTAATATAATTTGAGGAGGTTGATAGCTACATACCCTTGCTCCGCACCATGGTCTGATGAACGTAGCCGCCAATTCCATCTGTGTCTGTCTCAAAGTTGCAGAATAAAAACAGATCCTCGCCCTGGTTTGGGCTCCCAGGTGGTCCATACAGAATCAGAGTCATAGGCAGGAGAAATTTAAAGCAGAGAAGATAGGTAATGGAGGGTCAGAAGTAGGAGAGTTTACTGAGGCAGAGGTAGATCTCAGATAACATTTTACTCCTTTTTACTGAACTTGCATGCGGCCCACATCGCTGCTGTGAAGAGTGGTGTTTCTTCCTGATAATCTGCGGGATCTCTGGCACTACTTCTTCACTTAAAGCCCAGTCCTTTATGACTTTCGACATTCCTATACGAGTGCTGATCCTCTTGGACAACAAATGGGAAAAGAATGGTTTGGGAGATGCTGAAAGCAAGCAAAAGGAAATGGGAGGAGTGGAGACCGTATGCCAAGAGCAGAAGGAAGAAGAAGAGCAATGACAGCTGTCCTGGGGAGGGCATTAGTGCTGCAGTTCTCAAAGTGAGAATATTTTATTTTGTTCTAGGGTAGTACACTGCTGTAACCATATTCTCCAGGTCATAGACCTGAACATAAAAAAATTGTCATTCCGCCCTCTATAATAAACAAATTTACTGAGTAGAAAAGAAACACAAAATATTTGGTTTTGATCATACTCTCTTGTCCAAAGCTTCTAAATTAAATGCGTACGTAGACATGGGGAAAGGAGGCCTCCAGTCATGTTTTTATTCTTCTCTTTTATCTTGGAGGAGGTGACAGCAAGTGACTCCGTCTGTAGGTGCCAGACCCGGCACAGTGGCAGGAAGAAATATTAGTCTGTACGAGAAGCATGTGCTGGATGCATACCTGATTTTTGTCTCACGCAGGAAAAAGATGGCAAGCCAAATGCAGCGTGTCATGAATCACACTGAATCTGTTGGCTGCCAGTTAGACAAGTGGTACAGAGTTGTGTGAACTGATCTATAAAGTGATACCAATTCATTTACGTCTGTAAAATGATCTCACTGCTTCTTCTTTTCTTCTTCTTAATACATCTTTCCAACTTCTGTGCTCCAAAAACTCGTTTGTTTTTTTCATGCGGAGACTAACACAGCCACTGATTTTTTTTCTGGGCACTTCTCAGGCCGTATTTTGACCTTGAAACTTGCCGTAATTATAGTTGAGGCTTTGCATCCAGCAATCAGTCACCAGTGGAAACACTACTTGTTACATTCTTCAGTTGAGCTGGTTATAGCTTAATTGAGAGACAAATCTGACTCTTGGCAAAGGTTTAATTAATTTTTGAATATAACTCTACTTTAGGATGTTTGGGGAAAAAAGTGATAGTCAAATTAGAAATTTTTTTCATATCAAAAACCTCAAATTTAAAAAAAATAAAATTGTCATTTAATGAAAGGTTTATTCTAACAAATAGTCTTGCATACGGTAAATCCTGACAAGCTTGTTTATACCAAGAAAGGAGGAAAATGTAAACAGTTACATGAAGTGATTATACTAAGAATTGAGAGGTCAATCAGAAGACTTCAACACGCAGACATGATCTGTTACACTCAAAATCTTGTTACGGACAAAGGGGAATGCACCTTATAGTCTGAGCTAAGCATTTATGGTTCATCTAACTAGTTTTGACTGTCTAATAAAATTACGTCCATATTGTCTAACTATTAAAGTTTTGTTAATAACATGGTTAAAATCTTGTACATAAACTTCCTACCAACTCCCCCTGTTACTTGGTGTTATACTCCCCCTTCCAGTACTTCCTCACCTCCTAAGACTGACTGTTCAGCCTTCCTCAGGAAGGGGGAGAAGACCTGAACGGTAACTGGCATCCTGGGTTCTCCACCTCCTCTTCAGTTTTGGAGTCTGCTTGAGGCCGTTTCTTTGTATTTTCTTAAGGTCGCTTACTTGCTCTTCCTTCCCACTTCCCAGGCCGAGTGTGGGAGCCGCACGCTGCCCTCCCCAGCCCCGTTACCCCGGAGGGGCTGGGTTTTTTCCGGCAGTGACTGGGTAGGGATGCCAGCCCCCCGCCCCGGGCATCCCAGAGGGAAGGCAGCGCAGGGAGGGCACAGGCACGTGGTCACCAGGCAATGGCTGCCGCGGCTAAAACCAGCTCCTGCCAAGGCAGGGCCAGACGCGTCCCGAGACACCGGTGCTGCCAGCTGCCCGCCGAGCCTCTGGCTTCTGCTAGCGATGGCAAACCCCGTATTTACTGGGTGGCAGAGCAGAGCGTCCCAAACATTTGTCTCGCAATTGTTACCGACTCACAAGGGATGTTACAGTCTTTGGAGACTTCCCGCGAGTAAGAGCTGGTCCCAGTATGTGTTTGCAGTGTTGGATCTTTAACATTTACTGTTGCTGGCACATAGGAAGTTTCATAATGCGCATTTGGTCACACAGCTACCTAAAATATTTATCAGTGTGAGAATGTAGTCCTTTGTGTTCAGAACAAATGTTTGTTGATAGTTTTAAATTATTTAAAAACTTTGCATGAGCGAATTGGAAATCTCATCAGTCGTCTGACACTGGTTCGGGATGCTTAACTGTCTTTGCTTAGAAATCACAGTAAGAATGGAAGTGAAAAGCAAAGGCTAAAAGATACCATTTTTCAGAGGTCAAAATCCAGGTAAGTAAGAAGAAGGGACGCACCCTCGTTTTATTGTTTTATTCACCTAGACTCAGTTAAGACCTGCAGATATTCATGCTTATGTGCTTTATTAAATGCGTGCGCTACATATTTAAACCCCGTAGTTTTTAACACATAGAATTTTAAAAAAGACTGGGACAATGATGGACTTTATTGCTTTTAAAACTGCTTTAATCATAGTAAAGTGTAGTACAACATGGTAAACTGAAACCAGTAACCCTTGCTGTGAATGTGCATTTCTAATGGCTGGGCTTCGAAAGCTTGTTTTCTAGTGACTACTGCTGTGAAGTCTGTTCTGCACTAGTAAAAGTATTTTTTACTCTATTACATCACATAGAAAGCTTCGGTGGCTGTTTTCAAGTTCTTTTCACTGTACTATAAGCAATTTAGGAAACTCCAGTCAAAGTACTCCCACATTCTGAGGCGTCGTTGAAAACCTCCAGCACGGGATGCAGATTTGTTCACTGAATGACACCGAGTAGGGCGAATTCCTAGTGTGACTTTGAGTAACTCATTTTCCTCTTGCCTTTGCAGCCTACGGCACTATTAAGAAAGTACTTGCCCCGATGAACCAGACTTCAAGCAGCTGCCTGCTCGAGGAAATCGAACTCCTGCCGAAAAGTCAGCGAGAGCCCATCAGGAGCCTTCAGATCCTGCACAGCCAGAGCGTCCTTTTCGTGGGCCTTCAGGAGCACGTGATTAAGGTCCCCCTGAAGAGATGTCTCTTTTACAAAACATACAGGTATGAAGGAGCAGCTACTTTGATTTGAGTGGAGAAAAANGGGGGGGGGTGGTGGTGCGGAAAAATGGGAGGGAAAAATGACTGTAGGTAGGAATCCAAATTAATTACCTCTCAGCAATGACTTTCAGTGTACGCTGTTCATCAGAAGTGTCTCTGACTTCTTGTACTAACTTGTTAGGACTAGATGAGACTGAAGGAATTATATTGATATTTAAGTGTCATTATACAGATCCTGCATTGTGACATGGAACAGTAAGAAATGGTTTATATAGGAAACAGCTATCTGATCACGTGCAATGTGGCTGGTTTAATATATTTAAAGCTTAAAACTTGGACAAATTTAAGTTGGGGTTTTTTTAAGCTGTATTATAAATGAGTAGACCATATCTCTGTGGGTTCAGAAAGGAAACTGGTTTGGATGAACTGAGAGTTAAGACTAGTTGGAGAAATGGCTATTTAAAGGTAGTGCTGGATCAGGAAACCATAATAAATGTAAATATTCTACTGGGTGGAAGTGTTATGCAGCTCACATTCGTTCAATCAAACAAGGAAATAAATAACTTACAAAATCATCACTTGGTTTTAGGCTGTATTTTGGTAGTTAAGGAATTCAAAGTTCAGCGTACAACTTTTATCTAAAAGTACTTCTGGGTCGCAAAACATATGCTATTAGAGACTGTTAATGTCATCTAATTAGTTATATCTTCCCTTTGATATAAGTGTGGTTCCAGTAATTCAGTATGACTGTTCTGTTTTACATCGGACTCCGAACCGGTGCGATGAGCCTTTTGAGAACCGTGGGGGACGCATCTGTTTTTTAGCTTGTCTTGCTTTCAGGCGATTTAACATGCGTTCCTTTGAAAAGCCGGTCTATGAAAGGAGGGAGAAAGGCTGCCGGTTGCCTTTCTTGGCTGTGAGACTCAGGGTGACGGAGACATTATTTGTGCAGCTGACAGAGGGGTTGGTCATACCTCCCGTGGAGGGCAGCGACCATCGCAGGTGGAGGTTTCTGGCTCTCGCAGGGACCACGCGCGCGGGCACAGCAGGTTGGTGACCACGGGATGCAGGTGTAGGGCTGTGCCTTGGCGAGACTGGAAGGATTTTTCTGGGGACCTGGCTCTACGTGGGGATTGGTGCCGTGTGGGAGGCCAGTGAAAGGCTACTGGGTCGAGAACAAGGCCGAAGAAGAAGCTGTGCCCTCAAAAACTGGAGTAGACCTGGGAAGGGGAGTATTCTCCTTGTTACAGTTCTTTATCAGCCCTTTTTGCTTATGCTGTCTTACGTAGCATATTTTAGGCATTTTTCTGCTAAAATAGAAGTGATGGGACACTCAAAGCTGCACTGGAAGTCCTGCGAAGCTTACTTTAGGAAAAGTTATATATAGGCAAGTCTGTGCCTCAAGCTTTTTGTTGGTTTAGGGGCCAACATAGGACCAAGTTTCATCTTTCTTTGGTTTAGCGAGTTGAAATGGGATGTGTGGTGGTCCTGTAGCCCTTTTTGTTGTGTTTTCTCCTTTTCATTAAGTGAAGGACTTAGATATTAGGAGGCGTATAGGTATGTGTGTGTGTATATCTAAAGAAGGAAAAAATCTAATGACGTGTTCTTACGTTTCTCTCTTTTCTTGCACATGACATGAATATGCCGTTCTGGTTGTACGAGACATTGAGCTTTTTTCCCTAAGCAGATGTGTGTATTTCAGAAAGGGAGGTCAGGCTGGTATCCCGTGTTTTCTTAGGGTCTGTGTACCCGTGATGGCAATCATAACCACAGAGAGCTCAATAATACGGCTGTCCCCTATTTACACCAAGCCTGCACTCCGCTTCAGACATGTCAAGGCTGGAGCCTTACCATGTTATTAGTGCGGTGTGAACTCCGAGATCCAGAGGTGAGAATGCCAGAGCACCTGCGTAGCTGGTGCCTGCATGGAGGTCCCATGAGGTCCCTGGGCTTCTGTCAGGACAACTCCCCAGGCAGATCAGTGCTGTCCCGGCTGCAGGGCACAAACATGTCCCTGCCCTCACCGGGTGGGACTGCTGTCTCAAATCACAGACCCCATACATGCCTGTAGGGTAGGCGTTCCTCTCCCTGTTTGAGCAGTGGGATCTAATGGACTAGATTTTAAGAGCTTGCTTTTTTAAAAAAAAAAAAAAAGAAAAAAGTAGTGCTGTTCCCATTTTACTGAGTAGAAGAGTAGCTAAATGACTCAAATCCTGCTCAAATAATAATTTATTCCTCTGCCCAGAGGTACGTGAAGTCTCGTCTTCCACTGGAATGAATTACTTAAAAGGTGATAAAATCATTCGTCGTGGGGTTTCTCAGTCATGTCTTCTCTAGTTGTGTGACTTTCCTCATAGTAATTAAATATCCACTGCGCCAAAAGGGTTGCCATCCATGCTTTCTTCTTGGTTAAAGAGTTCACCAGCAATTCAAGCTCTGTTTTGTGAGAAAGGAGAGGATTTACAGATGTGATCTAGATGACGTATGGCGTCTCCTTGTCGTCTGTCATTAGGGGACTCAGGTCATTTGGAAAATGCAGACATAATCTTTCTCTCACCTATCACTTGCTTTTGGCTTGACTAGTTTTTTCCTGGCTTATGCTGGATTTCAAGTGTATTTGGTTCTCTACATGTAGAAAGAGTGTAGGTACTTTACTTAGGGCTATAAATTTCACTAGGTAATGAAACATCTGAAACTTAGGCACTGCATCGCTGGGTGCTTTAGTACTCACATTCTTGTTACGTGTTGCCAACTGTTACCTCTATATTATAGCAATGGGTAAATAGAGTAGTGGGTAAACCTTACCTAAGTTAATGCCGTGGGCCATTGTGGTCCTTTTTTTGGACTATTTTTATTTTATCTATTCACATTTATCATACTTACAGCTTTATAACTGTGCCAAGGCTGTATTCTGAACTTCCATCAATAATAACTAGAGTTTCTTCCCTGGATCAAGAGCATGTGTAGTCTTTAGTACCTACTTCACATAATTATTGAGAAATAGAGCATGCCTGTGTATGAATAACAGCCTTTAAAAAGCCAAAAGGCTGAAGATGTACTAGCTCATCTGCTCTGCCTTTTTGTGTCGATGGCAGAGTGCTCACCGTCTAATCTTTTCTAATCTTTTTGTTTAGGTTTATTGCAAAGCTTTCAGACAATGCAACTCCCTCTCTTGAGCAGACTGTTCTACACGCTAATATCTCAATGTCAAGATAATTTTCTTGAGATCGTGCATTTTTTCTTTTTATTTCATTATTGCTTGTTTTATTTTCACGTACTAGCCTCTAAAACATGTGGTTATTGGTTTTATTTGTAGTTTATTATGTCTCCTTAATTATCACTCTGATATGCTGTACATATTTAGCTGATTCATATTTCCTTGTAAATCTGTTCCTCCGGCACTTCCCTGTGGTGGAGTCCTCTGCGACATGCTGTTGCCTCCGACAGACATTCCCTCTGATTCAGGAAGGTCCTGTTCCACGCCAGCTCGCGGCTCCGCTCCCGCAAACACTGTTATCGTAGGCCCTTGAAAACACTGTTTGACATTTGGATGCTAAATTTGTTTGTTTTTTTTTTTAATTTTTTTTTTTTCCCTGGTGTTCTAGTTGCAGTTTGGTGCACTTTATTACTGTGGCAGCAGGCCATACCACAGGCAGAGCCTGTTGTCACACCTGTAGTTTGGGTTGCTCTGCACTTTCCATTATGCCACGATGTTTTAGTTGTTTATAAGTTGCCCGTGCTAGTTATTTGGATTGACGGTTTTCATGGGGGGGAGTCTCCCGCAGACTTCTGCCAATGGCTGAGTAGTTCTGAACATCCTGTCATAGTCCTGCTGTTTTCAGCATCAGCTAGGGAAAAATTGCTTGGGACACGTGAGTCCTTACAGAGAGTTCTCCAAAAAGCCCTGGCGTCTTCATGCTCCGGGAGGAAGCACCAGAGCAGTTACCTTAGTTCAGCTCTCCCTGGGGAAAATTTTTACGATTTGACCTGGTTATTATCACCTGGGTATTGCAATTCACACGTTTACCAAACTTTTATGGAGGACCACCAACATCATTCACTGGAGCTACTATTTTCACTATGAATTCTCCAGCTCTCTGTACTTCTTCAGAGTTGAGTAGGCCAAGCATGAAGCACAACTGACTTTTTCTACACCTGCTAATAACTATGAGATAAATAGAATGATTATCATGAGAAGATAACTATTAAACTCTCTAAAGTTGCAGTGTTGGCTATTTACTTTGAAGGCTCTATGCGTCTGTAAGAAGCAATAAGATCTGTAGCAGGGGGCAAAGACTCTGTGCCCTGAAACAAAGGACCAGTCAGCTTTCTCTTAGTGGCAGCTGTAGCCTTCACAAGCAACCTCGGGGGGCAGCGATTTCTCTGAGGCAAATTTGTCGATGTTAGAATTTGTACTGGAGTTTTCAGTGCATCAGTTCTGAAAGTAGGGGCAATGAAAAGTTGTGTCAGCCCAACGTTCTGCAAAATCTTTCCAAGCAAGGGTCAAGAATTGGTATTTCTGATGGAAGGTAGGTTTCACACGCTTAGAAGGCTTGAAAGCTAATCTTACTATGACGTTATGTCTAAGGAAATAAATAGTGTCATCTGCTAAAAGCAGTGCAAATAGTGACTTCTCTGGTGTAAATAAAAAAACAACTTCTGGAAATTTTTTAGTATTGTTTTTTTACATTATATGCTTAAAATATTACTGGGTCACAAGATTGTTTTGCTAAGTAATGCTACCATAGCTATTCTAGTGTAACCGTGACTTTTCTCTCTCTGTACTCCATCATTTTTATTTTGTTTGTTAACTATCAGCTAAGCAACCTGTACGTACGCAAAAGATAACGGTAGCAGCATAGTACTAAAAAGGGGACTGGATTCTCTAACAGAAGAAAACAATTATTGCAAATGTGGTTATGCTTTATTTCATTCCTAGAACTCCAGCAAGATTATTAGATTAAGTATTTCAACCACTGTGCATTCCTTTATTTTGCCTTAGCTGTAGATGATGCTTCCTCAGAAGTGCTCTCACACTCAGTACGAACCTGTTTTCCTGGCTATGGTTACATAGAAGGATAATTATTCCTATATACTAATGTTACACAAGTTAACGACGAGTAATGTGGTCTAAACTATTACTAGGTGCTAATGTGTCCAGAAGAGCTTGCCAACACATGGAATTGAAATTGCTGTGTTGAAATAATAATTCCAGAATACTTATTTTTGGATATCAAGGTGGATTTCCTTATTTCAAAATATGCAAGCCTTATTCCAGCTTCAATCAGAGACACTGCTGCATTAGAAAGCTGGAACCATATGAGGACTGATCCAAATTAGTGATTCCAGAGTAATATTCCAGAATCAGAATCCTCATAAATTTCCCAGACTGGGATAAACCGTAATCCTGGCTGCAAGGCTAGATTATAAGCATATTTAAATAATAGGAAGTCTTTTTTTAGATATTAGATAACACTGCAAAATTATCTTCAGTTGGCGTGAACTTAGGAGAACACTAGTAAAGTCAGCAGAACTATGAAATAAGCACAACTGAAAGTTTTCCTCGCTCAAAAGAAGTAGAATATTAGTCCCATACTGGGGAGGGAATCAATTTAAAGTCTACAGATCTGAGGTTGCCCTATATTTCTGTCTTCCTTTGCAAAGACCAAGGTTTTTGCAGAAAGTGTCTATGTCTATCTGGCCCACAAAATGCATCAGAGACAAACTATGCATTTACATTTTGCTGCACCTGAAATATTTAGTCACAACTCTTTAAAGTGTGTGATCTATGCACGTGTGTATTGTATTGTAAGCACACGTTTTTGGCAAAGAAGGAACTTTGATAAACAGGCAGAATTTTACAGCCTGCTCCCGATGTATTTCTTGAAGTGGCCTTATGAGGAAAAGGAAAATGTCTTTTCCTTTTAGTTTGCAAAGTTGTAAGAAAACCAGATGGACTTGACTATATATTTGCAATTCAGATTTTAATAGTAGGATATTATTTTAAACAAAGAAGTGAGCTAAGAAATAAAAATTTGAAACAGGCATGTGGTTTTCATATGTCATGATGTAATTCATTTATTTGCTTTAAAAAATAGCAAAAGTTTGAGGAATTCTAAGTTCAGTGCAGTTACTGTTCAGTTTTTCTTGAAAATCACCTGACGTGTTTAGAGTAACCCACTTTCCAAGGGGTCATTTCAGTAGCCTTTTGATTCTTGGCAAGCATATTCTCTGGAAACAGAAGTTAAAGGGACTAGATGGTAATAAGAAAAGGAGAAGAAAACCAGAAGGCAAATCTGGAAGTTTCTTTTATTTTACATTAATTTAATGTATCACGTGCTGGACTGCTACTCAGTCAGGCCAGCACCTACCCTACCCACCTGAGGTTGCAGTGCTCTGTGTTACACACCAGTTGTTTTCTCATGAGAATGATTTGCAGCTCTTTTAATATCCTATAATATTTTTTGCGGACATTTTCATTTATTTGAAATTTTACGGAAAATTTATAACCGAGTTTGGAGTCCACCGTGGGCCTTAATGTATGAGAGAGGGAGAAAATATTCGTGATGCAACAGTGTGAACTGTGGGCAGGATTCCAGGACAGGAGTTCCACGAGCCCAAACTGAGCGGCTTTGCTCCTCATAATACATTGTCAGGCCAGTGGAGGTATCTAGAGTTCCTTCTGGAACGAGAGGTAGCGGTGCCCTCGAAACGCTGGGATACCTGCTACCTGGTTAGTACTCTCAAGGAGTCAAGTTGTTGTCATGGTTTAACCAACACAGGACAGTTGTACATCCTAAATCTGGGCCTGCTATCTTTAGAATTGATTTATATTCTGGTATAAAGTTAACGTCAACATTTAAATTCAAAAGAACCTAGGTTGCAGCTGAAGAAAGGATCTGGCAGTCGTGTACCCTGTTTACATTTATATCCGCTACAGATGCGAAGGTCTTTTAAAAACATGGGGATACCATATGGAAGAAAACGTGTCCAGCCTGGGCAATCACTGTTATTGCTGTTCCAGTCTAGCAACACATAAACTTGTGGGAAAATCCCCAAATCTGTCACTCTTGCCTTGCCTTGCCGCTTAGGTAGCTCAGATTTTTCAGAGACTATTTGCAAACCACAGCTTTGCAGGCTCTAGTTTTGGGCCATCAAAAGGGCTTTGAAAACCCTAGCTGCACCTGGGGGTCCCAGCTTTTCCCGGCTCCTACCTCCTAATCAGAGGGCTGGAAGCTCTGTCTTGGCTGATTGACGTGGATGGGAACCTCGGATCTTATTTCTTCACAACGAACAGCAAGCCTGCATTCTCTTGCAGAGAACGTGCTCTGAAAGTTGTCTTTCGCATTGTTCCAGGTAGAGCCACTTGGAAGCGCCAATATTCGGAGAATTGTGTGTTACAAACTTAATTAAACGAATTATACATAAATTCCTGATTCTGGATTTGAAGGGAGGAGCTTGTAGATTTAGTCAGTCATTCCTAGATGGATTATGATTTTCTTACAGAAATTCAAGTCAGAGGAAGCGACAGTAGTTCATACAGAGTGACTGAGATGATTAAAAGATTTGATTTTTCCTAATGGTTTAGGCAAGGGTTAAGCAGGGTTCTGAATATCTGATGCACATCTTAATTTGAGCTCCTAGGTAAGTTATGTGCCTACCATTTATGTTCTTCTGCATCATTCATCTGTATCTTCACATCCCCGTTCTTAATTGCACACGTATATATATATATATGTATATATCTACAAAACCAGCAGTAATGAAAACACTGATAGGTACCTTTATACAGAAGTCTAGTACCAGATTTATGTATTCATTCAGAAATGGATAGCACAGTGCATTTGGAACATGAGACAGGCTTTTATCTTCGGTTGTCTCTTCAGAATTGCAGTGAGGAATCTAGCTGCTGTGGAATGAGATGGTGACCCCAGTTCAGTTCCTGGTACACAAAGTGTCCAGATCACAGTTGACAGTAATTGGAACTAGGTAGGCATGGCTATCTCAGTAGGAACGATTGGAAGGGTCAGGAGACTGAAACATCCTCTGTTCTTCAAAACGCTGTGTATAGGTAAAGACGGAAAAACGTTTCATTGAACGGTCTCAGAAGATGCACCTCTTATGTTTATATATGCTCTGAATAAAAAGCTACAGCTCAGGAGGACACCTGATTAGCACTTACAATGTATATTGATATGGGAATATATTCTTCCCCTGAAAGGAGATTTAAAAATCTCTTTGAAATCAATGGTATCAGGATATAGTTTTAATCTTAAGGGGTTTTTTATTCTTTAGAGCACACATAACAGATTCTTTTTAGTCTAAAACTGTATGGGGTTTTTAATATATTTTCCTCTGCATGGTGTTCATTCCGGCCTCATTTTCTGTGTGAATAAATCCTCTCACATGTAACTGAAGTAGAGCGGTTTTGCTAGCCTGCTTGGTGATAATTATGAAATAGCTGAAGAAAATGACCCGCTATTGCTGGCTTGCTTTAGAGTGAGGTGACTTACGGTTCTGTTCCTAGTCAGTCAAAATCCTCTACGTGTTGCACGACTGTCAGCAGGCATACCGAACCATCGCAGCCAAATGAATGCCTTGCAGGAGAGACACTCAACTACCTGTCATTTACGTTTGGTAAAAAATGTGAAGTGACGACGCAGAGGAAAATCAGAATCAATCGGCAGAAGCCAAAAGCTGTTGAAAGTTTTTGTAGAGAATGCTGACTTGACAGGGTGAGTGGCATCAAGAGTCCTAGAATGAACCAATTCACTTTCATTCCTGAATTTCCTTCCTGCACAAAATTGCTAGTTTTAGCAGTGCTGGGACAAATCATGTGAAGTCTTAGAGACGTGGGCTGGTACCTACTGGGAGTAACAGACAAAACATTCATTTTCATCTCTGGTGAAATTGAGATGTAAGGTAGACTCCCAGAGGCAAGATGGCTAATGTATTATCCAGCTCTGCTGCTTCCAGCGTCACTGTCTGAAAGGGCCCTGTCAGCTGAAAGACCTAACACTAATTCTAAAATTTATCTAATTTTTCAACAGTAGCATCTAAAATGGCTTTAATTTAGACAGAGATTTGGGAGGAAAAAGGGATAAAGATATGTAGTGGCACCTCATTCTCGACTTTCCTTACATGAATTTGACAGCCATTTTGTACAATTTCTTCTGTTATTTCATGCACACACTGAAGCTGTTCCTCTTACTGCTGTCTCTTGGGAGAAAGATTCATTAAAAAAGAGTTAATATGAAATTTTCATTGATCGAGGACAGTAAGGACACATAACTGTGAGTTAATAATAGTCCCTTTAATTTCACATTGCAGATAGAAGTTCTGATATTTTCATACTTACAAGCTTTATTCTATCCTCATTTTCTATCCATGAACTTACTTTGTTATCTGTTTCTTTTTTTTTTTTTTGTCTAGGCATAGCAGATCAAAATAATTAGCTGATGTTATTCACACATTAAATTATCCCTCAAAGGACAGAAAATGGTTTTAAAAGGTGGCATAATTAAGCAAATATGGATTAAAATTTACCCACGTTACCTATCTTCTTCTTTTCATTTAAAAGAAAATATATCCACTTTTCAGAGACACTGGTGATCTAGGCAAGTGGTCTAAAAGAAATAAATAAGAAAACCCTCTGAGATGTGAGGCAGGGAGGAGAACAGAAAAGGACTGCTGTGCCAATACCTGAGAACAGGGCAGCTATTTAAGCCAGGTCCTGCCTCATTTCATGAATATATCTGGCATGGTGAACTGAAATGCCAGAAAGAGGGTGATGATGCTGAACTACACTTTCGTGGTATGATTTTTCTGTCTGAATGTAAGATTTCAAAAATTAAACTTTTTACAAAATGAGACTTGGATATAATAATGACTGGGACAATCAATTAGAACATTATTAAAAAAAAAAAAAGCCAAGGCAAAACTAGAGTTTCTCATGTGAGGAATGCTTCTCGGATGAAATTTCCTGTTGCTTTGTTTGGGAAAGTTCATGTGTTTCCAGGATTAATTTATGTATTGTAGTGTAAAGAAAAAAAAAATATTACTGAAGCCTGTTAATGCCTTTCATTTTTGGAGCATGTTCTTTGCATTTAGCCTCTTGCCATCAGCATGAGGTTAGCTGAGTTATTAACTTCTTAAAATCATAGTTTTCATATGCTCAGTGGACCTTCTTAACTAAATTCTGGAAAGATTCACCTCATTTATCTTGCTGCAGTGCAGCCGGTCACTTACTGAAATGGCCGCGTTCAGTGTCCACGGAGAGATGGAACATGCTTCATCCCAGCAGCACACGGACTTTTCCAGGATCCTAGAACTCCTATCCCAGTTCTAGGATCAGAACTAGGAGCCGTTCTGATGCCAGGAAGTTATAAGCACAGTCAAAATATGCTTTGAGTGCCCTACTTATAACTTCTAAGTGACTTGTAATGAAAAGTGCAAGCCATTTTGACTTGCCTGAGCGGAAAGTAGTGTGGAAACAAAAGCAAAAGAGGAAACGGGGTCTAAGAGCAGAGTGGGAGAAGGATCAGCTTACTCCCAGGAAAGAGGGAGTGTGGTTTTAAGTGAAAGGGTATTGACTTTTAAAATATTTTAATTTTTTACTAGAAAGAGTCTAAAACATAACTGCATTTAAAAATATTAACACTTAACGTAAAGGAATAGTGAAGTTGGAAAAGTGAGCACTTCTACTTTGAGAAACACCTAACGTTGCTAATTGTGCGTTATGTCAGCCTTTACCTTTGTTTTGTATTCTTTTTTCATAAAACGTGCATTATCAGAGATATTCTGAAGGAGAACACTGAACATCTTGTCTTGCAAACACTGGAAGACCAAGGCACTTTGAACTTTCCGTAATTTGCATTAATTGTCCCCCTCACTTTCTAGATAGTTAAATGGAAACATGTGCAGCCTGAGTTACAAAAATGCTAAGTGCTCACAGCTGCAAGAGCCGTCAGTGGGAACTCTCTTCTGAACACTGAACCCCCTAACCCGAAAGCTTTATCTTTGAACTGGCAGCCTAATTAGGGGTCCCTAGGGAGTTTTGGTTATTATGTCTCTTACTCTGCGCCCATTTTGCAGATGGGAACTACGCTCCCACATAGTACTGGCAATCCATGTTGCCAAGTGTACTGTAGAAACTAATTCTTTGAAATTCATAAGCACGAAGGGTCCTCTGTGATGGTGTTATGGAATAGCATACTAGGGGTTTAGTAAGTCTGCGTTTTGTCTGACGTTACTGTGGAACTACATGAGGAATGCCAGAGATAAATAGAAATATGAGTAAAACACAGGATTTATGAGGACAGAATCACGGAAGGTCTGAGGTTGGCAGGGGCCTCTGGAGATCATCTGGTCCTGCCCCCCTGCTCCAGCTGGGCCACCCAGAGCCGGTTGCCCAGGACCATGTCCAGGCGGCTTTTGAATATCTCCAAGGATGGAGACTCCCCAGACCTCTCTGGGCGACCTGTGCCACTGCTCGGTCCCTCTCACGGGGTAGAAGTGTTTCCCAATGTTCAGAGGGAACCTCCCGTGTTTCAGTTTGTGCCCATTGCCTCTGGGCCTGTGACTGGGCACCACCGAAAAGAGCCTGGCTCCATCTTCTTTGCATCCTCCCTTCAGGTCTTTGTACACATTGCTGAGATCCCCCTGAGCCTTCTCTTCTCCAGGCTGAACACTCCCAGCTCACTCAGCCTCTCCTCGGAGAAGAGATGCTCCAGTCTCTGAATCGTCTTTCTGGCCCTTCGCTGGACAGATGTGATGTGAACAGACAATTAAAGAGAGAATGATAATGCCCATGGGTCTGAGTTGAACAAAAATGATCAGTTTAGCATTTTTTATAATCTAGACAAAATGTTTGAATTTACTATTTTTATGTGTAATTCATAGGTATTTTTACAAGTGTTAAAACAATTATATTATGCTTCACTATAATGGGACTTCCACCACCTTTCTGGTGTATCTTTAGCTGGGAAACTGCAGACCTATTGCCTGGACTGGTTAACGCTTGACTTACCAGTAGCAAGGGAAAGCTGCCATTTAATAGCGAAAAGAACTACTTTTTTACAGTGGGTCTTTCAGAGTCGGTAGGAAGCTGGACTACCACACTTCTCTCTAACCTTCTTTATTCCTCCTCATGTGCCACGAGGAGGGGATGTCTAGGGCAGCGTGCGATATGTAAGAGGTGTGATGGCAGCCACCGGCACCCCTTTGAACTCACTTCCAGGGATTCTGTAGCAGTGCAGAAAACAAATCAGAGGGTTTTCTAATTAGTTTTCAAAGGGTAGACGTTGTCATCTGATTTCTGACACAGATGATAATTCCAAAACTGATAGAAAAGACGAAGAACTGTAGCTCCTGAAATCTTTGTTACTTGGAGCAGACGACATACGCTTTTTATGAATGGCTGTAATTCTTTACTAATTAAGTACAATAATCAGTCTTGACGACATACCATGCGTACAGCCAGAAATTCAGCTATGCACTTAAAAGAAATCCTAGCTTTGTGTGGGCATTCAAATTAATTTTTCTTCTGTTTTGTCATTTCATCTGTGCCATGCCACAACAGGGATCAGTTTCACTATCTGTCTCAGGCCTGTGAAACATGAAGAGATGCCTCATAGTTGTTTAGAGATCTTTGGCCACTACAGATGAAGATAAATGTTCACGTTTTCTGACTGGTTTTCGTTCACAGTGCGTGCATTGGATCCCAAGACCCTTACTGTGGCTGGGACATGGTGATGAAGAAATGCACAACGCTGGAAGAAAGTCTGAGCATGAGTCAATGGGAGCAGAGCATTACTGTGTGTCCCGTAAGTCCAAATACATTCATTTATCTCTTAAAACTGTTGATTCCTTGTGAATTTCATGAAAATGAGCTGGCATAGATTTTTCAAGCTCAGAAAACTGTATTTAAGGCCATTTTCCTCAGGCTTTCCCATCAGATTTTAACAGGATATTTAGTTTCTTTTCTGTTTCTTTGTCCAACTACTTATATAATATGATCAAATTATTTATAGTACTTTCAAAGGATAGTTCTTTTTTACCTGTAATGTCTGTGTTCCCCCCTTGAAAGCAAATGTTCACTAGGATTAGAGATACTGACATTGTTTTTCTCTGCAGGATTTTTCTCCATTTTGTACTTTGAAAAAATTTAATCACTACTGATACGATCTTTTCTTTTAGGATCATGATTGCTAATAAAAAAGGCCATATAACACCTTCCAAAGTCCATGAATTGGAAGGGTGAATTGTATGAATTAAGTCTCACCCACATAAATGACAGGAGTGATAATTATAATAAACTTTGTGTTAATTTTTACAGTGGTTTAACACTTATCTTTAAAAATTATTTTGAATAAATTTCATATTGTAAAAACCAAACAACAATGTTGATTTATATCCATCCTTTTTAATGTGGTTCCAGAGTTGGTTTAATATTGATTCATTTCTCTCACTCCAAAGAGCACAAAAAGAGAGTTAAGAAGGATCTTCCTCGTGCTACTAAGCTCTTTCCTTTGGAGACTCATGCTGCTTTGTCTTTGCATGCTGCCCATGGAGCGGGAACCTCTCCAACTCCGTTCTGCTTTCATCGCTAATAAGAACTTCTTGAACTTGTCCCCACTTGCCACTGGAGCACTTGCAGCTATGAATTTATGCTCATACGACATCCCTGTTCTATTCTCCACGTGTTTAACAAGCTCCTTTTAACATCTTACTGACACTCCTCTCTCTTAAGCTGGGCCTTGTTTAGTGAATTAGAGATGTGCAAAATTAGTATAAAGTTCTTCCAGCTTTCACGTGGTATCTCACACGTGTTGCAGCAGCCTCATAGATACAAATCACTACACTGATTCTGAGGGCCTTGAGAACTAGCTCCTGGTTCTGACCGTCTGTGTTTGACATTAAATAGTAATTTTTTAAACAATACCTTGTCCTGTCTCACATAATGGTCTGATGAAAAACACTTGCATTGGATTCGTCTGCATTAGCATTTTAGCTGAAATCAGGAGCAACCTGGGGGCAAATGGTCTGATATTTCCCGTCTACTGTTCTTTGGTTCACATCACAAAGCAGTCTTGAAGCACACAAGCCACATGGCTTTCAGATGAAATTAAACCAAATACGTGCTCTGACTGCTACTAGGCATTTGCTCCACGGCCAGAGCGAGTCGAAAGTAAAGCCCAAAAAATACGCGTGGTGTATGTGTCAAGTCTTCAACACCAACTCTTTTGTTTTCCAGATTGGCAGTTTATGTGCGTACCTCTTGCTAATGTAGACATAGCCATTGTCTCAGAGAAGGTCTGGATCCAGTCACTAGTGCAGTCCTTGCCTCCCTGATTGGCAAGTAACTAGATGCACTGTACAGCATATTCATTTCCGAGTACGTGGAGTATATCATATCTCCCTGCGGTAATCCTGCAAGCTAAATGTGGTTATGTGGAGGGTTTGCTGGTCACCTAGTTGGGTTGCTGTATTAGGAAGGATTACTGGAATGGGTTGGTTGGCTGGTATTTGCATGAGCAGTCTGCCTGCTGCTGAGTCTTTGAATTCTGGCGTTAGCCCTTATTTTCTTTAGTAGATAAAAAACATGAGGCCGAGAGGGGGCGGAGGGGGAGGAGGAATGGTTTAGAAAGGAGAATTCAATTCTGTTCCGTTCAACTGGAAAAACAAATATTTAGTATCTATTATATGACAGTTGCGTAGGATGTGACAGTCTAGTCAAAGCAGAGGAGCAGCAAAGGATTGCTTAGAAATTCATCCACAGCTGTGAGACTTATGCTACGTATCAGAGATGAAAAGATTTAGCGAGCCTTCAAAGGAATTTTGGAGTTGAGCAGATTGAGATTGCATAATATAAGGAAAATTTTAGAGCGGTCTAAATTGAAAAGCGTGGGTTTACCGCTTTACTGTCTTAAACCCCTGAACTCTTAAGTAAGATGTTATTAAACAAATTTGAAAACTTCATAGAAACTTTAAAATGACACTGTATTCTGGCAAACTGCGATCAATTACAATTTTGCTTAGCGAGGCTTTCAAATATTTGTTTTTATAGCATTTTTATGTGCAGTATTCACAGGATATATAAGCCAAAATGTAATGAGTTTTATTTTGTAGGCAACTGAGCTACGTGCATCCTTGACTTTTGCTATATACATTTAAGACAATGTTGCGGGCAGAACATAACAGTATTAGAAACCTCCTACTCTCCCTCTTTTGGTTCCCATCGGTTCCAATATCTTAATTGTTAGTAAAACTATACTGATCTTTTTAACATTGTAGAAAATTTGTCAGGTTAACACATGACCAGTTTCTTCTAAACTCGGATCAGAGAGAGCGGCCTGTTTATACACTAGTTTAGCCCAAAATTAAAAGTGTGACCAGTTGCAACTGAGAAATTATTTCCTAGAGAATTATTCATATATTGGAATATTTATTGGCATGTCATGGTAGAGCAGGGAGGGGGCTGGGAGAGGTAGCTGAGCATTTGTGTTACTGTCTCTCTGAACTTTGAAGATCATTTGTGACAAATGTGGGTTTTTTGGTCATCTTGCTGGGATTTAATTCTCAAGTTGGTTTTTTAGGTTATTGTTTCAGTTGGCATGAGCACACCAATTGTGCATGACTATAGCTAGTAATTAATGCTGCAGCACATATGTCTACTTTGAGCTTCTTCCAGTTGGTCAGATATCCCTGTTTTTCATCCAGTATTTTTTATAGTAATGAAGGTTCATTGTTTTGCCAAAATATTTTCCAGTGGGACCACTTGCAATCCATCACTTAAAAATACACTGTCTGACATTATCAAAGAGCTTTTACAAGGAAAGTAAAAATATTTTTTTTAAAAAGTTGGGGTTTTTTACATAAGTACGCAACCTGCAATGGCTTTATTGTTCACAGCTGCATGCAGGGAAAGAGTATAGTATGGGATCTTACCTGAATGCATTAGCAGCTTGAGGAAATACTCCAGAGCCACTAAATTCTACACAAAGTAATCTCAAACCGGAGAGCTCGTGCCAGATTTAAGGGCTGGGTCACTGAAGATGTGACCATGACTCAGAGTGCAGAGGCACAAACCGAGAAGACGAGGTGGGTGCGGAGAGGCTCAGGACAAAGACGACTGGTATTTCGAGGACATTAGGAAGGAAGAAGGGGCTGGAGGTATCTGCAGAAGGGAAAGGGTGACAAAGCCAGGGTAGTAGAGAGGGAAAGCAGAGTGTAGCCCTGCCAGGAGAGTACAGCCGTATTGTCCCATTGATTGTGATTTTCCCCTTGAGGCGCGCTAGATGGTGAAAGGTTAATGGGTATAGGTTCTGGTGAGGGCTAAGGCGGCCCCTCATCAGTACGTTTTTCTTCCCTGTAGTCCTATGATGAAATTGTGCGATACCACTTGAGAAAGGGAGATTTTCATAGAGAGACAGAGCAGGTGAGTCACGGGGAACAGCAGAGACTGCAGTGGGACGATCTTTGCAGGAGGAGGGGGGGAAATCTGCCATCAGTATGTCCTTCTGAGCTCAAGCTTTCAGCTGAGTTTAATGAATACTTTCCCTGCCACTTGATATAAATTACGGTAACCACAGACAACTGTAGCTTTAGTTTATAATTGTAGGTGCAACAGTAAAGATGCTTTGGTGCAGCATAGAAATAGAAAGCAGTAGACATTTTCACATCTCTGACATTAATTGGATTGGGGAGATATCATTGCTAGTTTACGGACTATATATTTGTTAGACCAGCAGCATAAGAGAGAATGGGTTTACTTGTCACTTAACAAGAAGTAAATACTTCTTGTCTTATGAAAAACAACAGTGTATACTCTGAACGAGCAAAGGTCGGTGAGTTATTTTGAATAAACAGCTGTCAGCAGAATTTTGAAACGATGAATTATGGTTGTGTCAGTTGTAGCTGGCAGAATATACACATAGCTGTTCTGTGGAGAAGCTGTATCTCTGAAAAATAAATGATGAGAAATGTAATTACTAGTGAAATTATGGAGCCCTTACCACAGTGGAAAGAATCAGCCGGGACCCAGCATGGCAGTGGAAACATGTCTTGTGCTGTAATCGAATCTCTTGTATCTTCAAATGATTAGTGAAATGTATACTTCGCTCAGCACTGTTAAACTGAAAAAATTCTAAAAATAGCAAATGGAGACACCATTTCAGATCATTCATGACAATCTACAACTGTAGTTCCTGTTTCGATATATAAGCAAATGTTAAAGTGTTATGTTCTTACACATTTGATAAAATACGTGTGACTACAACTGATACATATTTATTTTTATCTGAGAGTGACTTTAAATGCTATTTAGCCTGCACTTGTTAGTACTGTTGTTTTGACCGAAAGTTAAAATGTGACAAAGGGCAAATCCTTTAGCATTTAAGTGAAAAAGCAGCTATCATTTCCGTTTATGATCACAGATTTGTCAAGATTAACACCTTGCTAAAAGAATCAATAATATGAAAGCCTGTCTTTGTGAAGAGAGCTGAATTCCCCATGTCCAGCCCCATTTTCTTTAGAAGTTCCAGTAACTATGGAGGCTGCTGCAATTTCCATTAGCACATTTTGTTTCATCTGGACAGTAAAGATTTCTTATTAGCATGTGTTGTGGCTGCACGATGGAAACATTCCAGTCAAGGTGAGAATGGTCTGACCCTTCCAGCCAAAGGTGTTGAGAATTGCCTTCAGCAGGAGCAACGTGTCTCATCATGTAGGGTTAGGAGCTGCTTTTTGAAGGTGTTTTTAGGATTTATACATATAATTACACCTAATGTTTAGAGAGAGTCATATTTAAAACTACGTTTCACTTTTATGAAATGGTGCTATCTGTTATGTGCTTCAAAAAACTGTTGACAAAAAGACACTCATCGTGGAGATTTGACTTTCATTCATCCCGTTTTGTCACCCTGGGCTGTTATCCTCTGCTGCCTCTTCCTGTCGATCTAGATTTGGGGTTCCACAACCATTCTTGCACACGCTGTTTTACGGTCAGCATCCAGGTTCCTAATCACAGGTAAATATTAGGAAATAGGGAATACTGTCATCAGAAGGTAGTTGAGAAAGTGAAACCGTACTTTCTGTGGAATCACTCTAGGCAAGCATGGTTGCGAAAGGCAACGGTTAGTTACGATTATTGTTGTTGCTATAGTGGTGGCATCCAGTGGCCCAGATCGGTCGGAGATGGTGGGAATTTTGCAGCCAGGGAAATTCTAAGGGGAGCTTGCTGTCTGGAAGGTCTGCCTCTGCAGTGGGGGCCTTTATAGTTGGTGGCTGACGGCTGTACCTCCACGTACTGCAGAATTAAGAGGTTGTGCGAAGGAACTGTCAGGCCTCAGGTAAGCCTTTCTGCTGTGTTTGTTTCTAGATGAGGAATCTGACAGTGGATGGGCATTTTGGAACATGGTCGCAGTGGAAACCTTGCACCCACACTGATGGTGCCAGTGTTGGCTCCTGCCTCTGCAGGACCCGTGTGTGTGACAGTCCTGCTCCTCAGTGTGGAGGCTGGCTGTGTGAAGGACCAACCATGGAGATTGCCAACTGTTCCAGGTACACAAAACAATTTCAGGTTCTATAGTTTGTGGTTTAAAAGTTTTTAACTTCATCAGAATAGATCCTGTTCTGTGCAGGAAACAGCTTGCAACAAGGGCACAGCAAATGAAACATTAGAAAGTCTCTCGCAGACTTTGTGGGGGAGAGAATGAGCCAGATGGCAAATAGTAATTTCAAATGCTGTGTACCAGATAATATTGTCCTCAGCTAATTTTAACAAAAGCTCAGAAAGAAAAAAATCCGTGAGGTAATATCCAAAGTATGACACGTTTTGTCAGTTCTGTAAGTCATAAAACTTTTTTTCCGGAACTCAGAACTGTTTACTTTTTTGGAGGGCTCATGTCACCACTACCTTGCCCCATTCTGCCTTGGGAAAAATGTTTTCAGTATATCTTTTGGTTGTATCATGACATCTAGATCTATTACCAGTCTGTATGCCACTCTTCAGCCACTCTTTTGTCTTCCTCAGGCATGTAACCACTCCCAGAAAAAAACAGTGAGAGCAGATCACTTCAGAGACTCAGAACACTGCATATTGTGAACTGCATTAGGAGTTCATGTTTAAAACATTATACATACTTGAGTTGCAAGATGAAACTTATATACTGGTGCATTCTGCTTATTTTCAGTGTTTCTTTCTGCTTTTTGTCTCTGCTTTTTTTTTTTTTTTTTAAATATCAGCAGCACATCGTGGTAATGAATAAAACTGATATCCTTCTGCACAAGATAACTGAAAGCTCTGTAAGTGGAAATAGTAAATTTTAGGGAAATTATTAAAAACATAACAGTATAGTATATAGCATCAGATTAGGACAATGGCTTGGATCGGGCGTTGCACTGACAGATCTTTTTTTATTTCATCTGTGTTACCAGTGATAGCTGATAAATGTTTCCAAGAGCTTTTTTTCTGTGTTATCAACTCTTATATCCCTTTTAATAACAAGAGATCAAGATGAGTGAAATCTAAATGGCTAATATTTGTGATAAATTACTTGAATAATCTTATGTCTTTTTATTACTGGATTTAATTAATTTTCATCGTTAAAAAAAAAGTTATATCAACATCAAGTAAGGCACTATTTTAACTTTTGCTTTTGTGATAAAACCTCAAAAACTCCTTATAGTTTACTTCTATTTTTCTTGATTTCTGTTTGTCTTTTACCAATACAGAAACTGCAAGCTAGCCATCAAAAGGTTTGGGGAACTGCTGAAGTGCATCATTTTTTGCTTAGGACAGGGTATGAAATTCCTTTTGAGATGTTTGGTCTAGTATATTTTTTCCTAGGGTATCTTGGGGGGGACAGGAGTGTCCTTTCCAAAAGTTCACAAATGCAGGGTACAGCATGTGAATTCTGTTACCTTATTTCTAATGTAACCAAAAAGCTATTGGCGCCTTATCAGAGTATCCTGTTGAAATTGTGAACTAATGCATTTTGACACTGATTACTCTTTTTCCATTAGAGTCATAGGATCATTTAGGTTGGAAAAGACCTTTAAGATCGTCGAGTCCAACCGTTAACCCAGCACTGCCAAGTCCACCACTAAACCGTGTCCCTAAGTGCCACGTCTACACGTCTTTTAAATCCCTCCAGGGATGGTGACTCCACCACTTCCCTAAGCAGTGCCTGTTCCAGTGCTTGACAACCCTTTTGGTGAAGAAATTTTTCCCAATATCCAATCAATACCTCCCCTGCTGCAGCTTGAGGCCATTTCCTCTCATCCTATCACTAGCTAGTTGCGAGAAGAGACCGACCTCCACCTCACTACAACCTCCTTTCAGGTAGTTGTAGAGAGCGAGGAGGTCTCCCCTCAGCCTCCTGTTCTCCAGGCTTTAATTGCTTTCCTTTCAGAAGAGGTAGCAAAACTTGACATTTTAATCTCCCTGAGAAAAAGACCCACAAATAATAATTGGAACAATATGTAGTTAAAAGTTATCTTCAGAACTTTGATACAGGAATTTGCAGGTGAAGTTTATGCAGAATAAAGTGACTGAAAGCAACTAAATAGCTTCTTACCTTTGTATTTTACTTCTTGTGTAATGAGGTCATTTTTAGCAGTTGCTGATTACAAAGCATGGAATATAGAAGGATCAGAGCACCTTTATTTTACTTCAGTATTCTCTAACAAGTGGAACACGGCGCAGTATTAATGACTTCTACAGAAATATTAATGGGCCAGATTCTGCTGTCAGTCACACCTAATCAGCCATTCGCTATGTATAACAGATGACAGAGCCTGAGCTTTTTATTCTACCAGAAATGGAGGCTGGACACCGTGGACTTCTTGGTCACCCTGTAGTACCACTTGTGGAATAGGCTTTCAAGTTCGTCAGCGTTCCTGCAGCAATCCAACCCCTCGACACGGAGGACGCGTCTGTGTGGGACAGAATCGGGAGGAGAGGCGAGTTATCTTTTTTCAACTGTGTGTTTTAATTTCTTCTGCTCAGCTGTGTTCCACAGGACATTTTCTCCTTTACCTGCCTTGTTTTTCTCTTCCCTTTCCTCTCACTCACTCTCTTACTACACTGCTGCACAGCAGCAGTATTCCCATTAGCAAGGCTGTGGGTCTGCAGCGGTTCTTTCATCTTTCACTTGGCTGCATCCCTCTTGAGCCATCTGAGAGCTCCTGGTAGTGGCAGAGAATTGTGCTGAAGCAATGTGCTGCTGTCCCATGAGACCCTGAAAACTGATTCTCCTTAAAAATCGATTGCAGTGTGTTTGAATTGTAACTTGCCCAGCCTCAAGACCTGGAATTCAGAGCAAAATATAGTAAGGTCACAGCACTATGTTACTGATGCTGCGAGTTCATTTTTTTCTGTCTTAAATGAATTAAGCGTCTATATAACACGAAAGGAAGTTTCAAGGGCTTTGTCTTGTACTCAATAAATATAATACACCTTGAACTCAAATACCTTTTAGTAAGGTTTCAGGGGTTTTTTATATTGTTTGTATGTATATTAACCCCCGGGCAGATCAAGTCAGCTCAGATTTTGACTTCACCATCTACTGCTTTGGCACCAGGCTGGGTATTTTGTCACTAGCGCCGAATGTAAAGTTCAGGCCTCTGATTCCATTTTACATGCACCCTAATGACTCCAATTTGTAATTTGTGTGTTAGGAATTTTAACAGGAATGGAGTATTTCTTGGAATCAAACTAGAATATATTCAGATAAACTGCAACTCTTAGATGCATTGCGTTGTTTCCCGAGGCGTGCCAAAAAGCTAGATAGCAGAAGACTGGTGTTGGTGTAAGATTTTGGAGTACTGTAGTCATCTGTTCCGAGAGATATATGCAGATATGTTTCCTTTCCATATGCACTTGCAGCTTACTTCCATGTTTCTGTATGGATGACTTAGTATCCTATATTGCTGTTGGATGAAAACAAGATTCAGTAACCTTTATGATGAACGTTTCAGTGAACGATTTAATTAAACACCAACTCTGGCATTTCTCCAGATGAAGAGATTCCATTGAAGGGAAGTTGCATCACGCATTTATGTATTAACATGTCACCAGGGACCTGGTCTTTCTAACTCTATATGTAAAGGATCAGTATCACAGAACATGTGAACGCTTCTTGCTGTTTCAGAGCCATGAATATTTACCATTTCATTGCAGAGGGGAGCATTTTGTGATTTTGTAAATTGATTTCTGACAATAGGTTGCCCAACCAAAAAGCCATCACCACCGAATGTAGATTATATCTGCTGTTACATAGCTCTGTCCCAGCATGGATAATAGTTACTGATTTTCTTGAAGCGAGAGGTCAGTCCAGGGCAGGACACAATGAGACTGAATATAGAAGAAAAGAGTTTAATTTGGATAGACTTTTTGTTGATGGACTATGAATGTTAATAGTCATTGTTCATCTTAGGTTTAACATGGAATAAAAGTCCAATAAGGAGTTTCAGAGAAATTCAGAAAACTGTGAGAAATACATTCATAATTATAGGAGAAAGTACCCACTATTAAGGCAACAGGTGCACTAAAAAAGCAGTTACAAAATGGAAAGTGATACTTACAATGAGTTGAAATAATAGCAGCCTAGAAGGATTGAATCTTGGTACGTAACAGTTCTGAAGGAACAGCGGGCTTATGTTGCTTTGCTTTTGTAGCGTGCAGGTTACTTGTCCTTTCCCTCTGTCCAGTTCAGCAGCAATTGGGGCTGTGCGTGTGCCTGTGAGTTTACTGCAGGATGCCTTTTTCTCTCATAGTTCCTCTGTCGCTGTTTCCGATCTCCTTGAAACACCCTTCGCTCTCACCGGCCCTGCACCTTCTTCCCAGTCACTAGCTTGCTCACATTGAGCTTCCTGCCTCTACCCTGATTTTGTTTGTTATCCATAACATCTGCTGATACTTTTAGAGTTGTTTGGGTTTTTTTGAAGTACTTCTAAAATTTATTTCCAGAAGGTGTGGTGTGTCGGGAAGTTTTGTCGTATAATTTGTAAAGCAGCTAGAGGAATGAGGCATCCGTTATTTGCCAGGATTTTTGTCAGCGACAGGCCAAGTACTTGGATAAATCTTTTCAGAGCTGTAAGAAGCAGAGAGTCCTGGGAACGTCGTCAGCCAGGGCCCATCCCAGCACCCCCAGCCGGGGAGCGGGGCAAACCTGGAGGTTGTGGCCAGGTCCAACCAAGTGGCTAGATCCTAGGTGACATCATGGCGATGAGACAGGGCTGAGGTCCAGCTGGGAAGCCAAGCCATAGGCTGGGGTTAGGATCAGGTTCGGTGGTCACCGGGCAGGTCTACAGCGACAGGGCCAAGGGCAGAAGCCAGTCCACATGTTGAGGCCTAGACCAAGGGGCTCCATGGTGGGCCAGGGACAAGGCCCAGCACTTCTCCGGCAGCACAGCTCGGGCAGGGGTTGAAGATCCCTGGCAGAGGTTGAAGGTCCCTGGCAGAGCTCAAGGAGAGCTCCTGGGGCCATGGCTGTGGGTAGAGATCCCAGGTGAGGCTGGTTGGGGCCATTAGAGCTTTATGAGTGTCCTCGGGGCTCTGACAGCGCGTGGAGAGTTTTGAGCTGCGAGGGCAACGGAGTACCAGTATTTACAGTAGTCCTGATTCACTGCTTCCCTCCAGTACCACTGGGGTTACATCTGCACCAAATGGAAACGCTTCCGTTGAGAACTGGGCCCAGTACATTTAGGCAGGCTGAGCAAATACGCCACATGCAGTAACTCCTAAGAAACGTTCACCTTGGTTTTGTACCCAGAGTACCAATAAGCAGCTTCTCAGATTTTCTCATTTAACTTAATTGATGCTTATAAATAGCCTAACGTTTTACTTTCTTAATGGCCCAGCACGTATGTAAAATGAATATATGGGTAGTCTTAGTAAAAATTAGAATTAGTTGGTTTACACATTGTGTGCCTTTGTCTTTATAAAAGTGCATATTCACGTCAACCTTCCCAGGTTCAGGGGCAGAAATACGGATTCAGTTTCCACAGCCAAGAGTGTACCAAACTTTGAAACAGCTGTTCAACAAACAGCGATTTCAGTAGAAGTCGGGTGCGTAAGTCCATAGAAAGCAAACACAGAAAAGGCAGCATATAGCTGAGGTAAACTCACCTGCAGATGTGAATGCGTATTCACTTTGACTGTGTTTGTTCATGCGTTAAGAGCTAAATGTTTGTCTAGGTTATGGTTGTTTTGCCTCATGAAAGCCGTGATCCTTTCATGGTTAATGAATCAGGCAGCTCTGTGCTTGCTGGTCATTCCCTGGAAATCAATGGCAATATTTACCAATTTAAAGTGTTGCAGATAGGTTAAGCTCTTGCTTGCTCTGCTGCTAAGGGAGGGGCGAGGAGCGTGGAAAACAATTGTGAGAGAGCAGCAAAGACTCAGATTACAAAGCAAATTCGCCTGGTAGAAATAGGTCAAAAGTGCAGCTGATGTGCATTTAGGCAGAATATGTAGAGGGAGTAAAAATAGCATTTTAACAGAATTTGTTCATCAGATAAAATAATTCTGTAGTTAAGACTCCAGATGGAAGGCATCCTGATGAATTCCTTAGGGGCTTAAAAATTTCTGGGTTTTCCTCTATGAGAAATATTCACCGAAGCTGCTGGAAAACTCTCTAGGTTTTAGTTTTTAGAGTCTATAGTATCCTGTCTCACTTTTTCATTCAGTGAAAATGTTTGTCCTCTCCTTCCTGTGGAATGCTGTGGATGTGGGCTCATTCAGTCCACTGGTCTCCCTCTTATCTGTGCAGAAATGAGGGACATTAGGATGAGAAACCCTTGCTTTTACTGAGTGTAGTTATCTTTTATTACATAGGGAAAAAAGAACGAAAAAAGCATGGCAAATCAGAAGTAGAAAAATAAATTGGCTGCAGATGAGGAGTAAATGTGTGAAAGCCCTGGAAATTTTGGGGTGCATAAGATGATCAGAAGCAGTATATATATTGTCAGCTTTTTTTTTGTACAGAAGCCTCAGCAGATATTCAGAGCTTTTGGGCTTGTTTCCATGAGAAGGAGGAGTTGCTGAGAGTCCAGTGCCTGCTCTGGGTAGCACTGCTTGTTTCCGAGCCGTGCGAACAAGCCTGGTTCCCTTCAGCAGAGCAGATAAACACCAGGAGGCTTTGGGCTTGCTTGCGCTCCCACGGCTGTCTCCATCCTCCTTGCTTTCTCTGCTCCCTCCGCTTCTTCCACAGAAGCCCCTGGGAGCACATGCCCTGGCCCCTGCCACCTTCCACAGTCTCCTGGGTGGGGACTTCTGTCGATTCAGCAATCTCAATCCATTAAGGCATGCGTGTGTGTCGTGTGTCTGCCTTCAATTAAAGGAATCCAGCATTCCCATCAACCTCAGTATCGTCTGTGCCTCCCAGTAAGTCACCAGCTGGTAGTCACGAGTACCCACCACATAAGAGTATATTGCATGGGAATGGGCAGGCGGTGATGAGGGTTTGTTTTTCTTAAATACATGCTAGTATAATATAGTTCAAAATTAAGAACTATATGTTTAAATTAAATAGCATCTCTCTGTGGAATAAAAATGGCACATTTGTAACTGTCGTGCATTAGCCCATGGTGCTCAGTGCTGCGTGGCAACACTGAAATAAATTGCTGTTTTACGAAAGGTTGAGATCTTCATAGGAAGGAGAATAGTAATTCCAGTTGTACTGGAATTGCCTGGAGTAAAAATTAAAAAAATTACTGTAGGAACTAGTGGTTGTGAACACAACTGGACAGAGGATGTTCTCCCTTCCCCCAGTAGGACAATGCCTTTATTAGGGCATTTGAACTTGGATTCACTGCGAGGGGAACTGGGAAGGGTCACTGCACAAAACCCACATTTCTCTAGGCTGTTCTCCCTTCTGACCTCATTGCAGTCAGGTTAGGGGAGAGGGCAGTGGTTTCACAGATTCAAGTTTCTTGCGTTGCATGTTTTGTTGAATTACTGTAAAACATTAGCCCTGTGGGTCCTGAGAACACAATTAAGAGGGGAAGACAGGGCAAAAGGGAAGAAGGGTTACTGAGTGACGTGAAATGCAGCCAAGAGGAGATATAACGAAACTTGGCTCAAAGCCCTGTGCTGTAGCACAGCTCTCAAACATCAACTGAAGGGATGTCTCTAGTTGTGAAAGCATACCTGATGTTTTCAGAGGCTGGCTGGCTGAAATGAAAATACGATTCTACTTGTATGCTGTGTTGTTTCTTTTTTCTTTCCCTCACAAAAAAAGGAAAAATTGACACTCACTTCTGCTGTTGACTTTTTAAAAACTTTTTCTCCTAAATTGAACTTAAGTAGCTTGCGTAGACATTTTAGGGCTTTTTTCAGTTTCATCTTGTAGTTTCAACAACTGCATCTTTAACTAGTGTTGGTTAACGGAATCGTCAGCCTTTGACGTGCTTACTGTACCAGTTGTTAGGTCTCGTTTCTGTCCTCCCCTTAAGTGAGAGAGCAGGTGATAGGGCACATTGGCACTAAAAGAGGCACTGTATCGTGTCGTGAGCCTCATCCAAGTGAGATTTGTCACACCTAACTTCAGGTGTCCACGAGTGTGAGTGCTTATGTGTGAGTCAGGTGTCTGAACTTCCACTACGGCCTCTGGAAGTCTAGTCAATACAGGCTCTGGAGAAGAGAGTGATTTGTGTCCTTCTACTGTATATTCCTAAATTGGGTCAAATTAATCATTCTAGTCTCCATAGCTTGTGTTGACAAAATTTCCGTTGGCTGTAATGGGGGCTTAGATATCTGTCTCCCATGCGGCCTTTATAGTCAATGGAGAGAAATCAGTATATTGAGGGCTGTATTTGTAGGACCTACATTAGACATTTGCTTTAGGGTGACATAAATAATATTTTTTAAAGGGCTGTTTCTTTCCGTGAACTGTTGCTCAAGGTTGGATGAGTACTTCATTTATAGATGGCTACACTGTACATGCCTCTATTTTAAGGCGAGATGAGTCCCACCCTTAATTTTACTTTTTGCATGGCTGAATATTGGTAATTGTCAACTTCATGGCAGATTTGCTTTATCCTATGCGTGTGTCCCAAATTAACTCAACACATCTCCATTAAGTACTAATGAAATTAAGCAAAACGTATACTCATTTGACTAAATAAATGGTGATGTTACATCTATGCTTCACTGGGTACACGTTCTCAACAAGTGGTCACAGAGACAAACTACCACAAACATTCACATAAATGATTGCATGTGACAAAGAATATGTGCGACTGTTGGAGATCTGGGGGAAGAATATCCAGGCGCAGAACATTCCTATGCATCTTTACTGATGGCATAATGTGAACTGTGAATTGCAAATACTGAACATGCAGGAGGAAAAAAAGGTAGTTTATGTATAAGCTACTGTTGAAAAACATTTACCCAAATCACGCACTGAAGAATTCTGAGATAGCAGATTCATAAATATTGAGCATTTGGGGTTTTTTTTCCCTCGGTTTACTGGTAAACAGCAGATGAGGTCAATACAAGCTGTTAATAGTTTCCTTAGCTGTAGAGAAACACAAAACTAAATGTCACTCCCCTATTGACCCCACTCCCAAGCTTTTAAATTTTGATGGGGTTGCTCAGTCCTAGGGACAAATTCAGAATCATAGGCTCCAGCATATGTGATAAACCTACTGTTGTATATAACATACACAAACAACATTTTTTCTGCCAGAATCCTGAATATGCAAATTCCTTGGTAATGAAGAATTAGAGCTTAAGCATCTTGGGGCTTTCTGTAAAAAAAAAAAAAATTAAAAAAAAAAAAGAAAAAAATGTGGTTATGGTCATTCTTGCTGAAAATGTCAACAGTTTATGCTGTCATTTTTCTTTTTGTAGAAAATGAATTACTGAAGTATTGGAGTCAGTTTTCATTGCAGGAGAGTGCAAAGTGGTGGAAACTTGTTCGAAGGGCAACAAGACAGCGGATTTTGGATGGCTGGTGTAAAAAAATGAGGAAATATGGTACATTGATTTGTTTGTTCAGGACAGTCAGTAGTTGGAACCAGAGCCACCCAGCCACATCCATGAAATATTAGAGCACTCCTTCAGGGTCATCTGTTTTCTGAGTATCTGTTGTGGCTTTGCTTTATCTGAAATAACAGCTTGGTCTCTTTTAGAGCCCCAGTCACACTTGCTGGTGGCCCAGATCCTTTGGACCTGTGTAGAGGGTCCTTACTAAGCAGCATATGCTACGGCTAGAGTTACTGGATGGCACGCTCAAGAAATCAGGAATCTCAGGTTTTTAAAAAAAATGAAAAAAACCTCACTAAAAGTTGGGACCCTCCCACATATCTGAATGTCTTGGTACAATAATGACCACTCAGTAGTAAAATATTCCTGCTTCCCTCAAGAACCTAGTAGGCCTCTGAATCAGTTTGCAGCCCACTGGGAAATCCTTCAAATATTGTAATAGCTAAGAACACCCTTTAAAAGGTAAAGTAATAACACTATGAAAACATTACAGTTCTTTATGCCTAGAATCAATGTTCGCTTTTATTTTACCCATAAAAGTGGAGACACTGTGGAAAGCAAAATCAAAAAGCAAGTTTAGCTCTCTGAACAGGAGAGAGATGGATCCTAACCAGTGTTTAGCTGGAGACCGATAATAAACTGCCCGGGTAAGTGGTTGCCTTCCGTTGGGTTGACTCACTTCTGCCCCAGCCGTATAGCCACAACTGGCTTTAATAAAGTAGTTGTCAACCTTGCTTACGTGCTCGCAGTACAATAGCGTGGTTGTATCGCAGGCTTTGTATAAAGGCACCAAAGAAAGCAAACAAATGGTTCACCCACGCAATTATGGCCTAAAAAAAAAAACCAACCTCAAATGTTTAAACACCCTGTGCAGTGTGGCAGCTGTTAGTTCAGGGCTGTAGGAATAGAGAGGGGCCCTGTGTCTAAAATATTTCCCTGTACAAACATCTCTCCGAATAATGCAAATGAGGGACTTTCAGGGGAGAGCTTGTCTTGGTACTAAATAGATTCTTTGCCTCCTTGTCTACCTCTTCTCACAGGTACTGCAATGAGCACTTGTTGTGCCCGCCTCATGTGTTTTGGACAGGCTGGGGTCCGTGGGAGCGCTGCACTGCTCAGTGCGGAGGAGGGATCCAGGCACGGCGTAGGACATGTGAAAATGGTCCTGACTGTCCTGGCTGCAGTGTGGTGAGTAATTTGCAGCTTTTCCTTCAGCGAATATCTATGGCCACATGCCATGGATGTCTCAATGTCCATAGGGCATCTGTGTTTGCCTCTATGCTCTACTCCTAACGTGAGTCGCCAGAGCGCGTGTGTTTCTGTGTTGCTCGTGTGTGTTGAAATTCACATAGTTTATCAGTCAGAAATATATATAATTCAGCTTTTTCACAATATCATCTAGAATATGTCCTTCCTGAGGCAAGGTTGGTGCAGGTGTGTGCATGTGTCCTTGGCAGGTTTATGGTGGTTTTTAATTTTATCACCAGAGTACATAGGAACTCTAGCTATGAGCCCAGGACTCCAGTGTATCAGGTCCTGTACAGCACAGAAAAAGGTAAGTTTAAAATCTAACTACATAAGGAGCCAGTAAGTGAATACACGGAACCACCACGAAGTGCTGAAGTAAGCTTGAATAGCGATAGTGATCTTCGCACGGCAGCAGCCTAGGAGCCGTCAGGCTTGGAAGCTACTGTGGGACAATTTTGAACGAATAGAAGTGCTTTATGGATACCCAATTTATGAAGAGAAATGCATGGGAAAGCGTATAGGGGCTTTTTCTTAGATCTGAACAAATACAGGTGGTAGGTTTTGTGTGATGGCAACATCAAAATGGGACGTTGCTTTCTTGACAGTGAATGAGATGATGCATAGTAGTATATGGGTGAGGGAGAGAAACGTGGCAGAGTCACGTAGAGAGGAGGGTGACACGTTCACTGCAGTCCACTGGGAATATAACCTCGGTGTGAGTATTCCTGAATGGATAATACTGTCAAAGCCAGAGGAGGGAATATTATTGCAGGACAGCGAGAAGCTGAAGCAAAGTCTTAGCAAGTGTCGGTGGATATCAGAAGATGAACCTTGCGGTGCTGTTTCACGATAATTTGGACTCTAGTGGTGGATTGTCACTGAAGGGGGTATTATGGAGAAAGCACAACCTGGGTGAAAATTTGAAGTGGCCAAAACTGCAGAAGACAGATTCTGCTGGTGAATGGCAGATGGTGGTGTTAATCTCCCCAGTGACCAAGAAAGATCACAGCTCAAAGGAAAGATGAGAGTTTGGGTTTAGCCATGTTGTGCTTAATGGCGAGGCCTAATGTTGTACACTGAGAAACATGTACTCAATTTTGTTCCAGAATATTAGAGGTAGAAGAAAAATACTTCTATTTTTGACATGTTAAACCAATTTTTACATGCCTTCATTTCAGAGAGTAAGCTTAATTCTGAGGTTTGTCGTCATCTGTGGTCTATTTGTTAGACTGGCAGTAATTCAGTACTAAAGAAAGGATGTTTTATTACCTTTTTCCAATTTTAAGGTTTTGTGCATTTTCCCAGCGTTTGTTCTCTTTTAATATTTATCCTGGTGGTAGAACTGCATTTTCAGTACATTGAAAACGTCCAACAGGTTTGTCCTTGTCTTTCAGATGAACTTTAAGAATTAACCTAATAACTCAGAATTATACCAAGTTTTCCAAAATATTTGTCTCCCCTGATGGTACACAAAAATGCAGACATATGGTCTAGATCTATTGTTAAACCTTCCTGACTAGCATAGAAAAGAGCACAACCTGAAGCTTTTCTGTCTCAGTCACCCCCCCTTTATCCCATACTAATATTTGTGAAAGAAAGCAGTATTTTGTTTTGCACAGAATCTTCCCACGGTCTGAAATGAAAAATACGTAGCTCTAATTTTCTCGGGAAGCTCCATGAGGAAAGTAGGAAAAGCTTTAGTGTAAAAATTTCTTAATTATAACTGATTTGAGATTAATGTTACTGGGTTTTGTAATTTATAACCAGTCTTAGCATGTTCTCTCTGCTGTNGGGGGGGGGGGAGGTATTAATTAGAAAATTATTGCGGTGATGGTTTCAAAAAAACACTTATCTTTGGAGTACCTAGTTGTCTTGCTAAGACTTAGGCACCAATGGAAACCAACCTAAGGTAGAAATCCTCTATAAACCCTGGTGTTCTTGGAGGACAAAGGACTCGGGTATGAAGTCTGTGTTCTGTTTAAGTTTCAGGGAATTTGAACCTGGAAGTTACCTGTCTTGAGTCAAAAGGTTTGCAGCCATAGTAGGACCTTCTCAATAAGTGTACCTGGAGAAGAAAGTACTTTATTTCTTCTAAGAGTTTGTTTCATTCATGTAGGAAAGAGCAATCTGAAATATTTTTATGCCTTCTTGTAACTGTTGAATGGATGAAATAGTTATATTAATAAAATCCTATTGAATGAGGAGCAGGAATATCAAAACTTGTTTATTCATCAGAGGTTCTTCTGCTTCAACCAAATTTTTGGTTTTATTGCTGTGGGTATGTATCCTTCAAAACAATTAGAATTATGGATTTTTGCCATAGTGAATCAAGGAGAAATTACTGTGCCTTATTACTACTAATTTCCCATCTTTACGAGTTGCAGTGATACTAAACTTGGATGGTGAAAGGTATTTACTGAATCTAATGTGTTTTTAAAACCTTTTATTCTGAGTATCTCAGAGCACTTGGAAAGCTACATAATCTCAGGAAAAGTTGCAATGAAAGTGGCAGTAATCTACCCTGTCTCCTGGATATCCGCTCGGGAGTAAAAGACGTTATGAGCCAAACTTTCACCAAGTGAATTAAAGGCATAGCTGAGAATAGGCTCAGGGACTTAAGAAGCCCAGTTCTCTCTTTCAACCAGTAGGTGATAGCTTTAGTCTAAAAGGAGACTCTCCAGGTTTCTTATTTACCTCCGGCAAGGATGAACTGTGGGAAATTTTCACGACATTTGAACGGCATGAGTTGCCATAGGCCTTCTGCAGCTGTGCAGTTCAGAGTCTGTGTCTGTAAAGTCAAGACTTGTGTTCGTGAAAAGTGGGAAAGAAAAACGTGTGGCTAGAAGACTGGAGAACATATTATTTGAGAAGATAATAACTATGTTAGGCTTGATTTCATCTTGAAATGGAAAGACATTTTTGATGCATCAGAGGTGTAGGGTGGATGAAATGCTGTCTTGGGACCCCTTTCAAGTATGCCGATTCTTTGGGTTTGGAACTGTTTTTCAGTGGAGGGTCAGGAGAGAAAAAGAACAACAACTCTTTTTATAAGCCTTAAGAAAGGAAGTCTTAGAGCTTGTCTGCCAGCAGCATCAGGGGACCAGGTTTTCTGTCATAGGAGAACCTACCTCTTCCGTTTTCCACTCTGCAACCAGGCTGAGAGACTGCGGTATGGCCAATCCTAGTCTATTTAGCTGTTCTCATTTTGCAGCTTTTGCCATATTCATGGCTGTTGTCTGTGTCCACCCTAATGATTAATACCACATAATTTTTACTGAGCATTTATTTTTCCTTTAATTTGGTTGTATTGCTCTTAGTCTGTAATATCACAGCAGGCAGCTATTGCCTGCGTTTTGCTTTTTGCCTGCTTCTCATCAGTTGGTTCCTTCGCTTTATCTGTCTTACAGCAGAAATCAACCAAGAAACTTGAATATTTTTTTTTTTCAGGACTTAGTAGAGGGTTCCCTGCAATTACTGCAGACTTAGCATCTTATAAAATAATAATGATGATCATAATAAATCTTTTGACGCATATAAATGTTCCAAAGAGAAAAAACCATGATGATATTTTAAAGATGTGTCTCTCGCTGAGGTGCACTCAATACATGAAAAGAGATGGCCAGACACTTAAGACTGAAAGCATTTACGCTGCATACGTAAAACCGTAAATCGTTACGATATAGGAGAATTAGACCACAGAGACTCCTAAAGGTCAAAAAGATGAAGCTCAAAATCAAAATCTGGAGCCATAAGGACCTGTGAAAGTCTTTATGTTAATCAAAGTTAGTAAAGAATGCTTGAAATTGTCTACTAAGGGATAGGAGCGTCACAGCCAAATTTAAGAGCAGCTAAAATCTGGTAATAGAAAGCTTAAGTGGATCACAAAGCAGGTATTACTCTCATGTATTCAGGTGATACATGCGCTAGAGAAGCAATTGTGGAATTCGGTCGACTGTGCTAATATGACTCAGAGGACAAATATCTTCAGATTTTACTGCGTACTCAGATAAGTTGTACATTTGCTTCAGAAAATGCTTCTTTTCCCCCAAGAAGCATAATCTCTGTTGAATTTGCCTCAGGCCAGTAATAAAAAATAACTTTTTTTAAGAATTATTGCTAGAATAAGAAATCTAGTTTGAGGCTCAAGTTGGGTGACATACTTTAGGTATATTTGGCTGTGTTCTCATTTCAGTCATGGTAACTTCTGCATCAATTTTAGTTTTTGTAATGGGAGACTGGTAAAGTGTATACACTTTCCAGATACCAAAGCGAAGCATGTTGGGTTTTGTTGTGGAATAAAAAAAAAAAGGAGGAATTTTGTTTCTTTCTTCGAAAGAATTGCTAGTGTCGCATTATTATTATTGTTGTTGTTGTTGTTATTAAAACATTCTGGAAGTGTGCTGAACGCAAAACCCTGTGAAGAAAGAGTTACCTGTATTCTAAAGTTTCTGTTAAGACACAAGACAAAAAAAAAAAGGTCTTGGAAAAACAAGTGTCAGAAATGTTTTCTTTCATTATGTTTTTAAAGGGAATTTGAAGATGGAAGGCTTTCAGAAGTAACTTTGTCCATCAGAAAGAACGGTCTGCCTTTAAAATACTTGCCATATTATGAAACAAGCTCCAAATGCCTAGTCTAGAGAAAAGGGACCAGAAAAGAAGTTTGTTATTGTGATTTTTATGGTTCTTTTTTAAGTTTCCATTTGACCTCTTTGAGTTAAATAAGATAAGGCATCATCCAGAAAACATTCTCACAAGAAGGAGGTACAAAAAAATGTACTTTTTATATGGCATTTGCCTACTTCATACTCATTTCCTTTTCCAATCCTTTTTTCTGTCTATAATGTAAACTCCATTGAGTATTAGCTGGTTTTTGTACATTTTAAAAGTTTAGCAAAGTAGAGCCTGGCTGCTTCTGATGCTGCATTTGCTATTGCAATTATAAGCAACGCCAAGCAATTAAAGGGGGGGGTGTGTCAAAATCACAAGAAATAGTTTCAGAAAATGCTGACGCATTGATTAATGGTACATGTGGTGCTCAACTTTGTCAGTAAAGTGAATCATCAGCTTGGCATGTATAGTCAAGGTAAATGTGAAATATAAACTGGTGGAACTGATGAGCATATATATCCAAATGTGAGGTGGTTTAGGTATTTAGCTACAAATCCAGTGATGATTTTGCTGTTTATTTAATTTTGAAAAAGAGGCTAAACTGCAAGTTGTATGCTTTCTTGCTTTAAACAGAGCAGTATGAAGCATCTATTTTCTGAGAAGCATGTAATTTAAAAAAAAAAAAAAAAAATTATAGCTGAAAAATGAATCTTCAGCTGCTGGAAAACTGTCCCTACTCCACTTCAAGCAATTCAGTTCAACCTGTGAGAATTCCCACTGACTGCAGTCCTGTTCTGAGGTTCCTATGACAAATTCGTTCAGGGACTCCCAAGTCATGCGCAATAACTTCTTTTGTGGACCAATACCAGTTGATTTGAAATCTCTTCCAAATCTAGTTAGAAGGGTTCTCCAAAGTGAGTATTCTCACATTCAAGAGATAGGAGACCCGATTTCCTACGTCCAGAATTTGCCATGCTGTTTCCTAAAACGCTGTCTGGTTTCGGCTGGGCTAGAGTTAATTTTCTGTTTAGTAGCTGGTACAGCGTTTTTTTGGATTTAGTGTGAGACTGATGTTGGTAACACACAGATGTTTTAGTTGTTGCTAAGTAGCGTTTATCCTAAATTCAGGATTTTTCAGTTTCCTGTGCTCTGCCAGCAGCAGGGGCACAAGGAGCTGGGAGGGAGCACGGCCAGGAGACTGACCCGAACCAGCCAAAGGGATATTCCATACCACAGACCGGCATGCCCAGTACAGAAACTGGGGGGAGGTGGCCGGGAGGGGTGGATCGCTGCTTGGGCATCGGTCAGCCTGTGGTGAGCAACTGCATTGTGCATCACTTGTCTTTTCTTGGGGTTTTTCTTTTTTTTTTTTTTATTCCTTTTCATTACTATTATTATTATACTACTTTATTATTAACATTTTATTTTATTGTACTTTAGCTCTTAAACCGTTCTTACCTCAACCTGCAAGTTTTACTTCTTGTTCGCTTCTCCTCCCCATCCCACTGGCTGTGGGCCAGCGGCTGCGCGGTGCCCGGTTGCTGGCTGGGGTTGAACCAGGACAAACCCCAAGGTCACCAGAGCGTGTCCTGTCACAGGTATTGCTATTTGCTGGAGATTTCGGCGGCTCCCATGCTGTAGATGTAGTCTTTGTTATTGTTACTTAGATGTAATACCTTACACCTGGCTGTAGGAGGCTCTGTGTTTGAATTGTGGTCATTTCTGTGTCTGCAACCTCCTTCATTCTGCACCCAACGGGCACAGCATTGGGCTCAAGGGCTCAGCATTACGAGACATGAACTTCTACTTCCCTTTGACTCAGCTGGTTTTTGAATATGTAGGAGAAAGGAGAAAGGTATTTAGGAAGAAAGGATGTTGGGTGCTCAAAAAGGAGGTTTTGTGCTGTGCTCATTTTAGAATGAATTAATGAGCGATACTGAAGCTGGAGGATATTTTCTGGGGACTTGTGCTTCGTCCAGCCTGAGATTTTTTGATTATGGTGGACCTAGAGCATTCAGTTATCTCTGGAAAGTAACCCGTAATCTCACTGAACACTAAAAATCAAATCAAAAAGTAGGTGGCATGGTTTTAGCTTAGTCTCATCGAGTAATAAGGCTTACAGGGTCATATTGTAGTCTGTCAGGTATTCTTACTCTTCTCCCCAGAAGTAAGGAACCCACTCCCCCACTACAGCTGTGTTTGGTTGGAGGGTGGTCTTAGACAACAACATGGAATTGCAACAAGTTGCATGAAAACCAGTGGCCCAATGGAGGACAAAAACCTAAATGAGTTCCCGCCTTGATAGACAGAGTTGCAGCGGAGTCCCTCTTTGGTCCAAGGGGCGTCAGGACCGGGTCAGTGAGTGAGTGTACCTGTTAGCACATGGGGAGCTTGTGACTACCCACTGCACGTCTTTCAGTTTTTAGCAGTAGGACTGCTAAGTCCTGCTGGCAGGAGACATGGGGAGGGGAAATGAGAGAAAGAAAAATTTAAAAGACTTGAAATATAAACTTATAGACCGCTTATAGTTCAGCTTACAGTTGAAAGCACTAGTTCCAGTGCTTATGGATCTACTTATTTATTATGTGTAGTGTAGCTTTATTTGATACATAAGTAGTATTTCCATGAAATCAGAACTGACATAGAAAAAGAAAAAAAGTTACAGAGAGATTTCAGCAGACTCAGGGAGTGGGTAATTTTGTGGGAATTGAAATGTATCTTGGGGGAATTTAAGCCAAAAAAAAGAACAGATGTAACATTCAGTGTTTCTACTAATCTGTTGTGGGAGGAAGTTTCTTCCTATCCACCATCTAGCAATCTTGAGAGTAGGATACACCAGACAGTTGTCCAGTAGCCCATCTAGTATTTTCTGTACTGTCTCAGAGTCCTGGCTCAGCCCAGTGAGGGTCCTGTCTTCAGTTGCTACCAGTCTCAGGTGCCCAAAAGTAGGTAAGGAATAAGATAAAAACTATGTAGGTAGTTTGATACTATGTAGGTATCATGATTGCAAAGTCGTGAACTTCACATAAAATTAACAGAAACTCCTGCTCCCACCTTGAAGTACAGTGAGGAACAAGAGAGGAGAATGACCCTGTGCGTGAGTTGTTGATGATACTAGCTATAGGCCAGAAAAGTTGTGCAGCAGGGAAAAACGTACGTTCAGGTTCAGCATTTAGGATGTTTCCGCAAGGTGTCTCCAGTAGAGACAAAAAAAGGTAGTCTAGGGATTCACATAAACTAATCTCAGGAATGATGACTGTAACAGTCTGGACTGAAGCTAGTTGTAATCACAGTTTTTGTTTCACATATGGCAAGTAATGCGATTTCTCCACCGCTGCTGTTATTTTCAAAGCTGAGCTTATTTTGAAGCTGAATTTATCTGACACCATTGGATCAATGGCTGAAGTCTCATGGAAGCTTATTATGATTTCATCTACAAATTTTCCAAGTCTCTTCTGTTACAATGACATGTCTTTGTAAGTACACAAAAACCTTAATTTTACTGTAGGCAGTTCAGTAACAACCTTAAGTCATTGTGCAATTGCAGTCAAAATGGGAAAAAAGAGTGCATGAAGCATGGCATTGGAAATGACCTCAGAAACACGATAGAGCTGCTACATCAAATTGTTCTGCAGCCACGCTTACTGGTCTTAAAGGATATGGCAAGTGATGGAACTGAACTGAGGCCTGGAGAGTGTCCCAAAGAAAGACAAAAGATTGGGATTCTGGTAAATCAGAGCAGGCAACGTAGTGTGTGAAGGACTAATGTATAAATTAATGATAGCTTTAGAGATTTTTAGATTTCTGTGCAGTCCGTATTGTAGTATACTGAATTTTAAGGAAATATGAAGCCAATTAAGGGAATTAATTTCTATCCAGGGCATTTTTAAATGATGTAACTTGTTGCAAGAAATTGTTGAGGCTTAAATCTTAATACTCAAAAAAAACCCCCACAACTAAAATTATGCAGGTGATACCAAGACGAACTAGAATTATAGTAGCCAAAAAAAAAAAAAAACCCCACCGTACATTATTGGTAGCATAGTAAATCTCATTTTAAATCTTTCTTTGAGTACTAACAATCAGATTGAGAGCTGTGCTTTAGGCATTCCACTTCTTTCTGTGGTGACAATAACCAGGGACAGCACATCTGATCTAGAATGGCATTTCCAGTGTTCCTCCTTGTAAGTGAGTGTTGAACCAGCTTACAACGAATCGTCCCTCTGATTTATTTCGTTCCTTTTAGGTTTAGCCACCTGTAGTTAAAATGCTGCAGTGCAAACATAGTAATTGTGTTTATGCATTTTATACCAAACAGTGTGCTCACACGTAGACCCGACGGTTAACACGAAGCGGAGTTTTGTTTCGGTGTTCTTCACGTCGATCTCAGTAAATTGAAGGCTGGATGAGGCCTGAATAAGTAATACGCGCTGTTGCCATTATAGCTTCACTACTGCAGCAACTCTTCAAGAGTGCAAGACTGATTTGTTAGCTGAGCTAATTGGCAGCAGTCCTTAGCCATCCGAGCGCAATTAAATGGAACGCCATCCAAATTAATGATATTTATCTGCCGGCTTTTGTTTTCACTTTGCCTCAGAGCATTATAGTAATTTTTAATTTATTAGGCTGTGGTAGGATTTTGCTTTTCCTTGAAAATAGTGTCAGGGTCAGGCAGCCCTGTTCTTACCCAGGTTATGTCAGGTTGGGCCATCATTTAAAAAAAATCTGGGGGTATTTATTCACATTCAACTGTTGGCTTAGAAGACTTCTGTACTAATACTACAGTTACCAAATAAAAGGCATTAAGTTATTCAAAGCCTCTGACATTCACCTTGAACAAACATGTTCACAAGCCTTAAAAAAGGCAAACCTACATTTTCATTGTGTTTGTTTAGAATTTATTTTGTATCTTCAGGGTGTTGTGACTCAGTCAGTTGCAGCATTCTGAAATAATAATATTTAGGCCTGAATACTCCAGTAGAAGGGATTGTATTCCTTCTGTCTGAGAATATAAGCTGGTGCAAACGCTGAGCTCATTTATCAGCATACGCAGTGATTTGTCCTTGCAGCTTGAAGGGCAGGATGTGGCTTCGCGTCCCCACGGCAGCACCCCTTAGGGTACTTGAAAGCAGCGTCACGGAGCGTGTTTCTTTTCTGCCAGAGAAATGCAGCTGAAAGTAAAATTATTAATCCTGCACATTCCAGAACAGAGTTTTTCTCATTCAGCACTACTTGTTACACCATCTGAAACATCAGAAAGGTGAATTAATCTGAAGTCATATATATAGGCCTTGCAGTTTAGATTATGAAAATCTCCACCTTGTAACTTATAGCAATTTCTAGCGTGAGAGATCAGTGAAGCATTTGCTACTCTGTGAAGATGAAGGAGTCGATTTATCTTTCGTTTGAGATTGGTGAAGCCCCGATGCAGGTTGGGAGTGGTCCAGAAATAGGTCAGCCCCAAAACGCAGATCTTGCTTTGCTTTGTCAGGGAGGCTCTCGATGGAGAAACGCAGCTGCAGGCTATACCTTTAGCTCTCAGGTCTCTGCTTCAGAGGAAGGACAGACTCACTTTGATCTCTTTGGGCTTTGAATCAATCTCCGGAAGGAACAGTGGAAAAGAAACGCTAGAGTTGACATGCTAAGAGGAGTTGACCAGGTCCTCAGCTGGCACAAATTGATGAAACCCTGCTGATTCCCTCTAGGCTGCATGTGAAAACTTGCAAGTTAAAGCTTGACACCTTACTCTCCAAATTGTGAACATTTCTGCAGAATAAGGCAGTACGAGGAGATCCTAAATGCCTTCGTGGTCCCTCGCCCCGGGTCCCCTCACCGGCAGCATGTTGTGCAGCTCGTCCTGCTGTGCGGGTGCCCCGCGTTTCTTCCACCGTGTGCCAGCTGGGAAACCGCGCAGGCATCGTGGGCCGAGGCAGGCTGTGTGAGAGATGGTACGTGGACCTCTCATTTCCTCCGTGGATTAGAGAGGAAAAGGAAACTTCAGTCTCTCCCTAGATCCCACAGTACTCCAGCTACTTTGCCAGTTCTGCAGGCTGGATCGCCAGGCGCCGGGTCAGGTACAAGACTGTTACGTAGCCAACATCTGCTCAGTGTTCAACACAAGACTCTTCTGCGTGATTGCTCCTTTACTCACAAGCAACCCCATTTTTAGTACGTGAAGGTTATTTGTGAAGGTAGTGGCAGATTCCAAGATTCTTTATAAAAGGCATTTACGTGTCGGCGCTTGTGAGGACAATGTTACACGGCTCAGATCTGCAATGTGGGAGCTCGGGTAGCGTGGCTCGGTCAATTTACTGTTCTGGTAACGTCACGCTACTGCGGATGGACCTCTTACTAGCAAAAATTTCATTTCCCACAGCTGAGTTTATTCTGTCCTCATCCCAATCAAGATGAGCTACATGAAAAACATGGGAGTTGGTCAATAGACCCGCATCCCTCGGTGTTGCCTGACTTAGCTAAGTCTTTTCACAGCCTTGAATGACATCAGCCAGCAGAAGTCCAGAGAGTGTATCTGGCTGTTACTCTGTCTAGAAAACCAAGGCCTATAATCCTGCTTTAATCTGAAATGAAGTAAGTTCACTCTATTTAAAGCATGAAAAGAGATTCAGTCATAAGTTTCAGAATTTGTCTGGCAGTTGCTCACAAAACTGGAAGTATGCTCTATGCTTTCACATAGGAGCACATAACCTTCTTTGTGAATTCACTAAGCTCCCTATTAAAAATAGTTAATTTATGTGTCCTATCCCGTACTGAAAAGCTGATCCAGAATCCCCATTCACATATTGAAGCATTTCTGTGAGATAGCTTGGCAGCATGAATATTTTGTTAAAAGATGTATTAAAGTACTTAGAAAGAGACGTAATATCACTGCATATAATCTTCTTCTGAAATGGAGGGCTAAAAGGAATATTAGACATATAATGAAATCTAGCATCAGCAATTTGGTATGAAGTATAAAAATGATCAATTACTCAGAACGTGAGGAAAAAAGCAAGTGATGGATTATAGGAATTAATCCATCAAAAACCTCGCTGGGGTCATATAAATACAATTTTGAAAAAAGTAGAGAATGCAGGTTTGCTTGGTGTCTTTAGTTAGGGACGTGTTTTCACTTTAGTTTTCGGAATTATTGGTGGTTTATTTACTGGTTAGTTTTCTGAGTAAAACTGAAGAAGTATTATAATATGAGATGCCCTAACTAGAAAGTCAAGTCTGACTTTCCATGATAGTCTCAAAACGTCAACAACAACTAACTTATGTTGCCTTAAACTTCGTAGGAAGAATAATATGTAAGAGCGGAATTTCCTGTGTTGCGAGAGGCGGGTAGGCTGAAATGTGGAGAAGAAAGGAAAATTTAAATCATGAGAATGCAAGATTTTTAAAAAAGTGTTTGTCCCTGCTAAAGTCTTAGAAGGGCTTTGCCTAAAATAGTCAGACAAATAGAGATGAAAATGGACTCTTAATCTTTTCCTTTGATAAGGTATGCAACCTGGATTATTTGGGGGCAATTTATTGACGAGTTTAGTTCTCAGAACTGCATTCTGCCTGCAGTACCAGCCTGATGCAGAATGTGCACTTTCTTAACTCTATACTTACCCTTTCCCTTTTCCCCTGCAATACCCCCTTCAGAGTGCTCTCCTGAAAGCAGATGGCATTTTAGATGCTACAGTATTTCTCGTGCTCTTGAATATGTTTAACCACCCAGGTCCCAGCAACAGAGCGTGTTGGACGCCTTCCATTGTGAAAACGGACCATATATTCCTCTCTGCCATTTCCCATCTTTTAAGCAGCGAATTATCTGTGAAAGGTTTTCTCTTAGTTTGTGGGTGCAAGTTTCCTCAAGAGACTTTGAGACACTGAGAAGTGTCTCCTGGAATTCGAAATAAACTGTATCAACTGACATCCTGTATCCATATGTTTGTTGACTCCTTCAGAGACTCTAATGGGTTTATGGCTTCCTTTTATAAAAAGGCAGGGTATATAATTTGTTCTCCAATAGATCGTATTTGTTCATGTGTCTACTAATTTCATGCTTTATTATGATTTCCCCTGATTTGGCCAATTCAGATGTCATGCTTATTGTTTTATAGTTCCCCTGAATTTCCTGACATACTTTAAAAAACGGTGTCGCATTTACTATCTTCCAGGCCTCAGATGGGAAGGTAATTTTAAGCAAGAAGCTGTGTGCCACTAGTATCAGTTTACTGATTTGTTCCCTTAGTTATATTATTTGGTGACATTTTTTGTTCATTTTGTCTATTTGTTCCGTAATGTATTCAACTAACCTAGCCAGCTGTGGTCTTCCTTAGTATTTCTAAATGCCCCTTGTATGCCTTCATAATATATTGGGCCTATAGACTCTGTAGCAATCTTTCTGTCCCTGATGCGCTTGAAATAGGATTGAGATTTAGCTTTTATACCTTTTGAAGTTCCTCCTTGAATTCTTTTCTGGCCTCTCTTACTGTGTTTTTACATTTAATAAGCCAGATTTCATTATTCTTTCCATTCATTTTTCATTTGTACACAAATTCTTGAAGAGTGGCTTCACGCTTCTAACGACCTTTCTCTCCCTACTGTTTAGTTCTGCTGATTTCTTTTTGCCCTTCCTCAGATTCCTTGGTTGAGAGCAAGCATTTGCTCTCTGCGTCTAGTACAGTGCCCATGATGAGCTTCCCTCCTGTAGCATTCTGCTGGTTCATATCCCTGATTTAGGTCCCTCATCAATAGGTGGACTGAACTCAGCTATCTTCTTTCTTCATTTGTGCTGCAGAGGAGAGGTCAGAGACTAGTCCCTTAACACTTTTTCTCTTGAGTGGAGGGAGTCACCTCTCAAGAAAGCAGAAAGCAGCAAAGAAAATTCTTTTATGTTTTGCTGGAAAAAAATAGTTGGCCAAAATACAGTCGGGTTTGTCACTGTATGCATATTTCTTAACCTGGGGCACATAAACCAGGAACCTAGTCTGCTTAGTCAAGGGTAAACGGTGAGTTCCCGCAGGGGCCTTTTCGGAACTGCTGTAACTGGACAATAGCTATATTACACTTAAAAACCCCCAGACACTCACTCCTCCCCACTTGCACCCTGATAAGCTTGTGGTGGCTACGAGAGGTCAAGCAAGAGGACTCAGAATCCATGATCTTTGAGAGTCGTGGAGAAAATACACCATTTGGTTTCTGTAGCTCTTCAAAGTCATGTTATACTTCGTATGGAGTCACAAATTGATGGACAAAGTGGGTTTAGTGCTTGGTTGTCACTGCTAAAATGGGGCCTCATCCAAAAGGCATTGATGTCAATGTAGTCTTCCTCTGATTTCAGGGGCGCCTGGGTCAGTCTCAGACTGTCTGTCATTCTGACTGCTTTTTAAAAAAAGATAAGGGCTTGCTCATAAATGGATTCCCAACAATCAAAGAGTTGGTTAACATTGCCATCAGAGATATTTTTTAGGAATTGGATGAAAGGGGCTTTTGTTTGTCAGTTGTTTTAATTGTCTTTTTAGGCATCTTTTTCTCTCTACTCAGTTCAATGAGTATAACCGGGATTTTTTTTTCAAATCTAGCTTAATACTGTAAAATTGTCACTTACCAAGATCCACTACGAAAGATGTCCTGTGAAGCTTTAAAGTTGCCACGTTCTTCTAGTGAGATGCCATTAGAGGCTGTAGGAGTATGAACAGTCCCTGATGAATTCACTTTCCTACTCTGTAAATGCACAAAATCAAGTACTTACTCATTGGAATAAGGAACATGATTGAAAAAATAAAAAGTTCCAAACCCCACAGCTGGAGCACAGATGCCAACAAACATAACTTTGATGCTTCGCAGATGATTTTGCATACAAAGCTGCTCCAATTGATTCCTTCCCTGCATTTTCCCTGGAAAAATGTTAAGTGCTCTGTGGTTTGTTTGTTGGTTTTTTTAAGTGGTAGAGAGATTATACAAGTTCATAAAGAAAGGGTTTTCCTAAATGGATGCATGCTTATTTGATTCCATTAATTAAAGTTAACAAACCATATGTCCGTATATTTCTAAGCGTACAGTACAAACACAGTATAGTTTTCAGGGCTTTTCTGGATGTGAGTTTGGAAAGGTAATTGAGGAAGTGGTACAGTTATGCTGTGATAGAAAACTCTTGAAGGTTTAACTCTGCAGAGTTTATACTATGCCAGAAGATTCTTTTTTTAACCTCAAAAAAGCAGATAGGCCTTTAAAGGCTACCTCTAAAACTTTCCAGTTAAAATCTAGCAGTGGAGTCTAATTTTCAGTTAGTGTTGAGGTTACAGAAGGTATGGATCCATATATAGAGACATATCTGTGATGTATTTCAGGCTGTTAATAGATATTTTTAAATGTGTGTATGCTCAGGTCGTACATGACAGCTGAGCATGTTGTAAGCTTTTAGTAAGACTCAAGAGCACAGCCATTATCAGGAGTGGAAAACAGACACCCGTCTTCTGGGGAGCAGCTTAGTCCAGGCTTGTCTGGGTGGCTGCCTGAGGTAAGGGAGACTGGAGGAGAAGGCTACGAAACTGATTGGAAAAGGTTTAAAAGGATTTTTTTAGCTTTGACTTGAGCGAATCACTGCAATTCATGCTGGGGCCAGGCTCTTCTTTGGAGAACGCACATCAATCTAGGTTTCCTGAAAGCCATTTTGTCGTGGAGAGGTGATTTAGAGAAAGAATGACTTTACCTGTTTCAGTTAGTGGCTTAGTTCACGGTATTGTTCTCATTGCTCTTATTTTGAATAGTACCAATCATTGCATGAGCGTGGCATTGTTTCATTCATCAAAAGCAGCAAAGCACGAATGACTTCTGTGAATTACTGCCAATAAAATTTGCATCTGTCGCCGTAAGTCCTGTACAGTCCCAACTCTAACTGAAAGCATTGCGTAACAGGACTTTGAATCATTATATTGGCAGTATTCCAGGTTACACGGGCAGATTAGACAAAAGACAGCATTAGAAAACATAAACCTTTATCTTAAATAGCTTGTTTAATAACAAAGCTGTTATTTTCAGATCAGGAGCCAAGGAGCAGTAACTGTAATGCTTGTTGTACTAGAATAGCATCTCCCTGACTTTCTGAATTATGGCATCCCCATTTTCTTACCTTTAAACTGTGTCTAAGACACTAGAACAGTGCACATTCAAGGCTTTAAAGTACTGTAATTAATGTTAAAATATTCCCGATGTAGAGGAAAGAATTCTCAACGCATTTTTTAAATTCAGATCATTTTTGAAATGGCTTCAAAATTACAAATAAACCCGGAGAATATGTATTGGTGAGCGACAAGCAAATGAAACAGCTGAGAGCGTATGATGAATGCAGCTTTGCCTACACTAGCACGTCCTACAGCTTCATAGTTCACCACTTGGTTATTGTCACAGTAAGGTCTTGAACAAAGGAAACCAGAGCTGAATTGTGCCGGGACTTCTATTACTATTCTCTTCTTCCCGCTACCTAAATTTTTAACTTCCCGGGCAGTTTTTTGGTTTGTAAAAATCATTACATGCTAGGTCTTCACAACATAACAAATGAGGTAAATAATTTCACCCTTTTTGGCAAAGACAAAGAAGGAAGAGGAGACCATTTTTCACTCACCACTGCCTAAGCCTTTGACGGAACTCATCTGTACTGAGAGGTGTTGGAGCAGAACTTCCCCTCCCTCCTCCGCTAACCTAAGGGCCGATGGCTGGCTGCCTGCAGATGAGGAAGTAGCTCTGCCTGATTCAGGCTTCATGCTCATTCCTTACCTTATGATTTGCAATATTCCCCTTGACTTGGTGCTGATGAGGATTCCTTTCTGTCACTTTTCTTCACTCCGCCATTGAAATGGCATGCTATGAATGAGAAGTCTGGTTTTGATTCTTTTCTGAAAACAGTATGAAAATGGAAGCTGGAAGCTCTGTGGAAGAATAAAATAAATACAACAAGCATTTAAAATGTCACTCTCTAACTTACAACAATTCCCAGACCTTTATGAAAGTATCCAAATACTCAGAAACAAATTTTAATCCTTCCGAGTAGTTCTTTATTGTCCTAGGTCTCCATTCTAAAGAGATTTCCATTTTAGAGTCCTGTCTGCATCCTCTGTAGTAGATGAGTATAGTTGCAGTATAATCACAACCAGGAAGGCCGGGAGGTTCATAGGTCTCTGCTGATACCACATGATAACAAAGACAGCTCAGATGTGGAGGACAGTTTCATTACAGAGAAAAAGCCTTCCAAGAGGTCAGGATAACAGTCACTACATCTTACTATTGGTTCTTCAAAGGCCACCTTTAAGTCTCTGAACTAAACATTTGTTCCTTCTTTTCTGGAGACTTAAGAGTTTTTAAAATATTGTGCTGAAGAAATTCATTTGCAAAGCAAAAATAATCTTTCAAGTCTTTCCTGACCCATAAGTAGAAAAACACTCCATAGTTCTTTTTCTCCTGTAAGTTGAAAAGTGCGCTTTGCATTTCTTCGTTCTGTATTCCAAGTCCCTCTACATTTCTTAACAATTGTCTTTGCCACTGGTACTCACTGCTAGAAATACATCTGTAGAGAGCAGACATCAAACAGAAAACGAACCAATGTTGTTACCAGTTCAGGTTCCTTGCATCATTAATGCACATGAGTTGAGTATTCATACTTTTCTTCAAGCTTAACTTCCACCATCAACACCGCCCCCCTCCCCGCCCCCCCATAAATATCCTTTCCTCCATTTGGGATGCTTACAAGAAATGTGACTTACCTGTCCATGTAGATTTTAACCCAAGATATCTAAATGTGTAGGATTTGATGATTTTTTTTCCTCCAACAGCATCTGGATTTTTGTTTCACATTTTCTCATTTAATCTCATAGTTCGGAATTCAAGGGGTACTGGCAATAAATCAGTTTAATATGACTTTGTTGATAATGGTAAAGTCTCATCGCAATAGCAGCAAAGAATCATGGGGGTTTGGGGGTTTTTTTTTTAGATTTAAAGAAATGATGAAGTTGCAAACTCAAGCATTCCAATGCATGATCTAATGGCAATAACAGAATTAAAGTTGCCCATGCAAATTTAAAAAGACCCTTAACCATACAGTATTTTATGAGAAATTTGTGGCAGTCAAGTTAGAGAATAGATTGCTTGGACTCCCACCAGTTTGTTAACACTCACAATCCTGTTACAGGCAAAAAGGGATACAAAATTCATGCAAACCAAGGAATTTATTCTTAGTCTCATTACAGTCTTAATGGTCGTAACACGCATAACAGCCTTCTCGAGTAGTTTAATTTACGTGCAGGTAACAAATACACAAACTTTTTAGTCTCCCCCTTTCTCTGGTGTTAGGCTTGCCTTCCCACGGCCCATCTGTGTGTTAAGGTCGATGGTTTCAGTCTGGTGGTGGGTTTACAGCAAGTGGTCAGTGTCCCAAGTCCTTTGCCAGAAGTATGACCTTGATGTTGATGGTTTCTTTCTTCTCACTTTAGCATGAGGTTGGGATCTTTTTTTATATTTGCTTACAGGCTCTGCACCTTGCTTATTATTCATTGGTCTGCAAGTCCACATTGCATCTGAATTGACTACTAGTGTGTGGTTTACATATGTTGAATTGCTTGGTCTTTGTTCTCTTGGCTACCCCTAAGGCTTGGCAAGGATGGCTTGACTTATCTTGCTCCCGAAGCTGCATTCCTTTGACCAGTGAATGGCCATCAGGGAGTTGTTTATAGCCCCTGGGCTTCGGGTATTGTCCTCTGCTCCTTCTTTCCAAGCTTCTGCTGCTCCTCTGTGCCCTGTTTTATTAAGAGGGTCTCACAGGTCATTCTACCCACAGGAACTAGGCCTTACAAATACCCATTAGTGACAAAATATATATCACTATAGGCATTACATCACACAATTACACAGAAAAGTTAAAACAAAGCAGGTAATAGAGATCTGGTAATTAGGCAGTTGCTATTGTATGCAAGAACAAATCTTCAGGCCTGTAACAAACAGGACTCACTCCCTATTTACTGAGCTAGGAAGCATGTTAGTGGTTTACTCATGCTTAGCTTTCAGATGGAATGCAAGAAAGGCTCCTCAGAAGGTTTAATGCTACTTCCCATACCCATGAAAATAAAACAAAACACATTGGATTTTCAGTATTTGAATCTCTTGGTATTCACATCAATGTTTCAGAAATCCCATTTCATCTAGGAATTGTGATAGTGACCTTGATTTGAAATAAATTCTCTCTTTCTGGAATTTATGCAGTAGACTTCACATCCACTGGAATAAATTACTGATGTCATGAGCTCCTCATCCTTAACACTGGCTAGTAGTCTTATCCCATGGGAAAATAAAGATACGTCTAGGTTTTGGTCCTGGTAGGGGAAGGCTGGCCGTTCTTATTTAACTGCTGATTACTAGGTAACTCCCTTGATGGAATGCAACCTCGTATATTCATATCTCATCATCTGTGATGACAGGCAGACCGGCATTTGCTCTCCCTTTGCCAGAAATAAGATGGTGAACTGTGTTGATAAAACTACATAATCTTAACATTACACGTTGGTGTTTGGTCAAAAGCCCCTCCAAGCCAGATCCTTCTGTTTATCACTCAAAGTAGATACAAAACACACAGCTCTCCTTCTTACTGGTGTTCTTAAACTGCTGTGCCTAAAATTATAATATTTTTTTTTTAATTAATAATCTTCAGTGTATAAATGGGACACATGGGACCTCATTAAAAGAAATCGGAATTTGGCATTCATGTAAATCCATGTGAGCCCCTAGCAAGGAATTGCTTTGCTTTGTTAGAAATGCATACAATCTGTGCACTCGCTTGTCCTTCCTGCTATCAGTAGACGAAAGGAAGCAGGGGGCTTTTTCAGATAGAACACAACTTTAGGGTGTGAGTAATAATCATGTCTAGTACTATTATAGCACGAGATGTGGTTCCTGTATCTCAGCTTCTTCCTGTGTTAAGAATTGTTCTCTGAGGCTAAACTGATGGAAGGAATGACGGAGGTGTAAAGTATTTGAGGATGTTACTCTCATTTGACTTGAAACAGTGAATGCTTTACGGTTTTTTGAGGTTTAATGTCACTGAATCCTATAAAAAGTAATTTGCATTTTTGGAGATGATGTGTGTCTGAGACGTGTGAGCAGCCATATGATCACGGACACTGTGTTCAAGTGTTAGCTAACCACTCTTTGGAACATTCCCACATACAAAATGAAATGTCTGTTTGCCTCTGAGCAGGATAAAGCCATGCCACCTTGGACTGATTCTTTCCAGAGCCTTTGTTTAAAAACAAAAATTTACCCTCATGCATCCGCCACAGACTCATCCAAAGGAAACAAGTAGTGACCTTTCCACTTTGTCAAAGCAGAGACTTTCTTTGTCATCCTGCAGGGTGACGACATTAACTTTTTTCTTTTGTCATGGGATTTAAAAGAGCGCTTCCATAATTTTAGAAATGTTTTGGCTATATCAGCTACAGTTCAAGGAACAAGAGCTTCTAAGTTGTGACTTCTCACAGACCTGTGTAAACGTGAAGAGGTAGCGAAGCAATCTTAGGTAGCAAAACAGTTACAAAAACATTCTTTTGCTTGTATGAAAAGTGAAAAACAAAGCAAAACAAAACAAAAAAGTTCTGTTCCAAAACAGCATGTATTAAAACAATTCATCTAAGCAATACTTGATCTTAAGAGTGAGAAAGCAGGGCAATGATGCATGATTTTGTACACCTTAAACAAATCTTTAGTAAACTTCCATGTATTGTTCTTCCTTCCTGAAATCCTTCTAGGCATCTCTTTCAGGCCTCTCTACGGGCACACGAATGCCTGGGTTGAATCTCTTAGGTTTGATACAGTATTGGGATCCACTGACACAGAGAGTTTATATATCATTCAGTGTCTGCAGAGTGATTGCTTTTATAAACCAAGGAATAACTGCACAGCACGTGGGCCTCATCTTCTGTACCTCATCACTGCTACTAAACTATTTACTACAACACCTACACCTTGCTGGGGAGCCACTGTCTTAAGATGCGCTAGAGACTGTGACCAAAACTAAGTCCCGCGTTGTAGACATTTTTTGAATTATGGAACTGAAAGATAAAAGATACACCATTTCTTGTGCTTTTTTAAAACTGCAACAGTGTGAATAGGTGAATTAGTTGGCATTAAAATAACCCAAAACATTTCAGCCTTCCCTTTAAGGCTTTGTGAGAACTTTATTCTGCAAAGCAAAGATTATTGAAAATTACATTCTGTCATCTTCATTTTCCCTCTCCCTTAGGATCCTGTCAACTGCTTGCATCCTCACACTTTGATCCCCAAATTCTTGCCAAACACCTGCATTTTCTTATCAGTGAAATTTCTTTAGCTATTGCTGCTCTTATTTTATGTAGTCACATTAAATTCTGTCTATGGGTATGCAAACTCAGCTCAGTGTCATTACCTTCTTTATTGCTTTTATTCTCTTTACTTTTTCTTTTCTTTTTTTTTTCCTCTTTAAGAATTCTTTTCTTAGGATTCTTAAGAAAAAATTAAAGCCAAAGCAAGACTGCCTGTCCTACCCATTCTGGACCATTTTCTACCTTTACTGCTCTTACTGGTGTTGCCTTCTCTCTGGGTATGCAGAAGAAAGACTTCTTCTCGCCAGAACTTCTGTATTTTGGTGACAAGTTTCTCTGATTATCTTAGATCAGCGAAAAGACAAAAGAATGTCTTACCGTTTTGTCCAAGGGGGAAAAAAAAAAAAAACTTTTGCTATAATTTTTCCTTTCCATATGTGCAACTTCGAGCTGCCTTTGCATCCCTGCCATGTGGTGGGTTGACCCTGGCTGGACACCAGGTGCCCACCAAAGCCGCTCTGTCACTCATCACACGGTCAGTTCATCACACGTTGTCTCTGCCGCTCCTTCCTCCTCAGGGGCAGGACTCATCACACTCTTCCCCTGCTCCAGCGTGGGGTCCTTCCCACGGGAGACAGTCCTCCACGGACTTCTCCAATGTGGGTCCTTCCCACAGGCTGCAGTTCTTCACAAACTGCTCCAGCGTGGGTCCCTCCCCCGGGCTGCAGTCCTTCAGGCACAGACTGCTCCAGCGTGGGTCCCCCGTGGGGTCACACACAAGTCCTGCCAGAAAACCTGCTCCGGCGTGGGCTCCTCTCTCCACAATTCTGCAGGTCCTGCCAGGAGCCTGCTCCAGCGCGGGCTTCGCTCAGGGTCACAGCCTCCTTCGGGCATCGCCCTGCTCCGGCGTGGGGTCCTCCCCGGGCTGCAGGTGGATATCTGCTCCACCGTGGACCTCCCTGGGCTGCAGGGGGACAGCCTGCCTCACCATGGTCTTCCCCACGGGCTGCAGGGGAATCTCTGCTCCGGCACCTGGAGCACCTCCTCCCCCTCCTTCTGCACTGACCTGGGGGGCTGCAGGGCTGTTTCTCTTGCATGTTCTCACTCCTCTCTCTGGCTGCAGTTTCTGTTCCACAGCATCTTCCCCCCCCCGCCTTAAATCTGTTCTCCCAGAGGCACTACCACCATTGCTGATGGGCTCGGCCTTGGCCAGTGGCGGGTCCATCTTGGAGCTGGCTGGCATTGGCTCCATGGGACACAGGGGAAGCTTCTAGCAGCTTCTCAGAGAAGCCACCCCTGTAGCCCCCCCGCTACCAAAACCTTGCCACACCAACCCGATACAGCCTTCCCCTAACAGAACTCCTCCTGTGAGCTTCCGTAACTTCCTAATCATCCTGCAGGAGAAGACTCTTACGTTGGCCAGCTCCAATAGGGTAGCGCTCAGCAAACTTGCCTTCAGAGTTTTGTTTGAGAAGCCAGAACTCTCTGTAAATGGTCAGGTGTTTCAAATTGAAAAGCACAATGTGAATACAAAATACTTATTATTGTCCTATAAAAAGCAATCTGCAGTGTATAGCTAACACTTTTATTTTCCAGTTAGCGATGTCATTGAAATGCCTGAAAATGCCGAGGAGCTGGCGGTATGCTTACTGAGCTGTCAAGACGAAGCCTGTATAACAAAGCGTACAGTGTAAGTCCAGGGCACCCGTCCTGACCTCGAGCTAAAATTCAGTCCTGTGAGTTTGACTTGTGTATTGCCGCCATGTTTACACAGTTCTGGCAGTAAGTCCTCTCCACATTGCTAGGAGTGTCTGATACGCGATGTCGTGTGTTACCCAGCCCTTGCTTTTCCAAGACTTTAGTGTGGGTTGACCTATTGCTTTGATAAGCAAACACAACACTACTACCCAGTGGCAGTCTGCAGCCTCAGCATCCTGAAGGCACGAACCACCGTTACATTTTCCAGTCTCTGGCGTGTAACTCCGCTCTCCTAACTTGTAGCTACTTGTCCCTTTTCTGGTTAGTTGAAGAGAAGAATTTTGGTAGATGACATAGTCACTGACTTTTTATTTTTTCCCTTCAAAATTTGATCACCGCAGTGTAAATCGATTCTTGCTCATCTCCTTTTTGTCTTCCTCTCGTAAATGAGGTTACATGAATTTTACGAAAGAAGTGGGGCAAAGCTGGCATGCGGAAATTTTGTCTGGGACAAGACTGCGATAAGGGTATCTGAGTATAAATAGAAGCTAAGGATCCTGTGTGTGCATTAAGCAGTAAAGTTCTTTAAGAACTCTTGTGAGTATTGTGTTAAGAAAAGATATTGTTGTGATACGTTCAACTTGTTGAAACTCATAAAATGCTCCATTTGCAACGTGTTTTGATTTAATATTACCAGGGAGCCATACTCTGTTCCTGGTCAGTTTATTTTCATTACTACTGTATTTTCTTTCCTATTTTTGTACAGTCTGTAATTGCTTTCTCCTTTTGTTTTCTTCATTAACCTTCTGGCTTGAGCGTCTTTCGTAGTGCCACCTTTCCCCAGTATAGTGCTTAGCCTTTTTGCTGAGACTTCCATCAAGGTGTAAGATAAAAGGGCTTTAATTCTCTCCTAAGGAATTTCCCCAGAGCAGCGGAGCATAGGCTTCAGCAGTTCTGAGCTGAAACACACAGGCTTTTGACAATTAAAACCTGATCTGATTTACGCTAGGGTCATGCCAGCTACAGAACAGCTCATGTTTGAGGAGATGCAAAGGAAGCACACAGCTATTCTTGCCTTTTTCTCCTTCGTACTGGAAATAGAGCATAATATGAAGCCAGCATCCAATTAGTACTTTTTTTTCTTTTTTTTTTTCCAGAAACATCTGTCTTACCAGGAATTGGCTGGAGATCAAAAATAAATGTTTTATTTGCAACCACAGAGTTCCAAAAATAAAACAAAGACAAATTAAACCCTTTGTAAATAAACTTTATATAAACCCAGCAATATTAAAAAAGCTAAAAATGAAGAGTGTTGTGTGAGAGAAATTGATTTATAGGGAGTTTTTCAGATTGCCGCAAATTAAATGGAAAATGTGAAACAAGAGATTTAGTTCTGACAGGATTCTGAAAAGCGCCAGGCTCCATTGGTGGCTGCAGGGGCAGGACGCAGATTTGCCTAAGCAGAGACACGTGCTGCTTTTTGAGAAGCCGTCGGGGATCTGGAACATCTGGGTGAGAGTGGAAGATTTGTCAGAGGCTGTGTGAGAGACCCGCGTGCTTTTAGAGCAGTTTGGAAGCAAGGTGTCATAACCCACAGGATTTAAAATGGCAGCAGAGCCTGGCATTTGGGTGACTGAGTCCTATATTAAGGGTACAAGTTTTGGGAAATTGCTATCCGCCCCTGAGGAAATTAAAGATAATTGTATATTTATATTTGCCTGCACAGTTTCACTTACTGAACATGTTAAGCACAAAGCTGTGAAAGTTTGTACGTAATGTGAATTTGCGTTGATTATCACAACTCGAGGCATACTTGCGTATATCTGTGTCAGTGTTTCTGCTTTTCAAGCAGGCAGCCTGTAAAATTTTATGCTGTTATTTTGATTGCCTTTTTATTTCTTGTGGGTTTTTTGCCTATATAGCCAGGGGCTCTGACAGATGAGTTACACTGGCGCTTGCTACACTGGTTTAAGCAGCTCAGGTGTCCCGCTTTGCTAGAGGTCGTATTTTCCCATAGTGGGGTTGGCAGAAGCAAGCGTGTCGGCATCTCGGTTGCTGCGCTTCCTCGTCCAAGTGATTACAAGCTATAAGAGAAGATGGTTGTGTGTTTATACATTTGGCTGTAGCAGCAGTGGTGGAGGTGTGGGCATACATTCACGTCTGTCAGCTCTGCTGTAACTTCTGCCCTGGGGAAAGGCAGATGTCTGTGGAGTGATAAAGTATTAAATTGTGCTTAAGTGCATTTTCAGTTCAGTTATACTACTGTTTGCTTCAGTGTGCCTGGGTCAAGGCCTGAAAAAGAGGTTTCGAGCATAATTTTTTTTTTTTAACCTACCTGCTATACCCATTTTCCACACGTGTTGTCCACTCTCTCGACATCTAAAAAGAGAAAAGTTTTGCTTGAAAGGAATTCGGGGGGCGGGGGTTGCGCTGGGTTTTCCCCTTTCACTCATTTACAGAAGCACGGCCTTTGAGCTAGGAAGATGTGGATGTTCATATGCCCATGAAGTCGCCATTCTTGACTTCCCTCCTAGTAGATAATTGGAGCTTCCTAATATTTGGAGGTTTTGGAGACGACAGCAATCCGGCTGGTGCTGGCAAGATCTCTGGCAGCCGTATTTTGCCACCTTCGTTAGGCTTCCAAATCCACACTCGGGTCCCCTACTTCATTTTCAGAACTGCAGAGCATACCCTTTCTGCTACCTCCTTGGAAGGGCCAGGTGATCAAAATCCTTGAATGTCTCTCATTTGTGTGCCTCAATCTATTTTCAGTGGATTTAAATACTTGCACAGTTCAATGCGTTTCACCAAGCAGTTCTGCTTTTCACTGCAGCCCCTGGGTTTCCACTGGCAGCACCGAATTAAAGTTCATGGCTCCTCATCTATTCAGTTTGTACCATTTCCATCACTTAAGCGTTTGTCATTTAGCAGCTGCTCTAACATTTAGAGTGTTACCTCAGGAGTGGTGACATTACAGGATTTCTTTCCCCAGTGATTTGTCTATCATGTAAGTCATTCTTTGGAATGAAAGAACCAGTGAGGATATTAAAATTATCACATTTTCAGAGCAAAGCCAGACTTCAGCTGTTTCCAACATTAGCTTTCTCAAATTTTGCTTCCGTTTTTTGTATAAAACACATTATAGCTCTTTATAATTAAAAAGGGGGGAAAAAAAAAACCAAACAACAAGACAAGCTGCAATTGAGTGCTTGTTGTCTAAATGACTTCACAAGCAGTTAATAATTTCATTCTCTCAGGTCTGTTTTGATGTAGGTGCATTTTTGCTCTCGGATTCTGAGCTTAAAATGTGAAAGTTCGGCTGAACCTAAAAGATTGTGTAATTGTAGAAAGTAAGATTAATGATGATCTATAGGCTGATAAAAGGATTAATTTTTATATAAGGCTGCACTTACGGTATAATAAATTACTATGGATAAATGAGTAGGGATCTGAAAGTGTGCTCTGTGGCTGGATATAAAATAGTAATAACTGTTTTATTTTTCTGCATTGCTTGTTGGCTGGCTTTTCACACAGTTGATTTTCCAGGTCAAAATATTCTGGAAGGGAATGTGTCCTCAGCATGTAAATTTCCAGAACGACATTACCACCGTGCTTAATTTGAAACTGCCTTGTGAACAAAACGAGCCCTTTCTCTCCGAAGGAGTACCTCCCCAGTTCCTTATCCTCAAGCCCGGGATTACAGGCTGTGCAGCTTTTACTTCTCCTCTTCTTGTTCTGCAGTTACACATTGTTTTAGCAACCTGTGGTGTTAGTGATATATGGTGCCACACAAACGCAACTGAAACGTGTTTCCAGATTTCTCCCGTTGCTAAGTCCGGGGAAAGGCACACTGACCGTCCTTATAGCTAGCAATGGGTGAATCTAAGAATCAGGAATCTAAGGGTCATATTCTTTCCAGCTCATAAAGTAGCCAAGGCACTCTAGTGTTGCTTGGGAAAACTGAAGTGTCACCAGATTTGCTTCCACTTTCGGTGTTTAAAAATTTGGTGGTGAGGATCTCCTTTTGCAACAAGAGTATAGCTCTCCTTGTCTTTCGAGAAGGCTACAGGAAGGAAAACTTATGCTGCAGAGTAGAAATGAAGGTAATTTATGTGGGAGAACAGATTTGCCGTCATTACAAAGCAGCAGTCTCTAAAATTGACGAGTTGACAGCCTTTTCATGCCTTTTTGACTATTGGATTATCTTCTAAGATTCTTACTCTCAGTTAATAAATACTTGGATAGCCCTGATTTCCAGCAATTTAAAAAAATACATTTTAAGTTTATAATAACTATTTCAGCAATTTAAAAGATTTTTGTCAGGATTATAGGGCCTACGTGAAAAACTTTAAGCTTCTCAGTAAGAGTATGTGAAGCTAATTGCAAACAATTGAGTTATTACAGCAAAATAAATCCCCCCTTATCTGGCTGACTTTAATCCGCTTTCTTTTGCACTTGCATTTGCATTTGTAATGAATAAAGCCACATGCACAGATCGTTAGCATGGCCCAGCTGAGCGGGAACTCACTAAGCTGCAGCAACTCACTTGTTTCCAATCAGCTGATCATACCCCCCCAAGACGGAATTTTGAAAACCCCTTTTCCCCACTGCTGAAGTACTGAGAGATCAGGTAAGCAAAATCGCAGCTCACGGGAAGCTACATTTCTTTCCATGGTCTTTTCAAATGGCACCTAGTACATTCTTAATTTTAAAGGTAAAGTTGAATTTCCTCTCTTTATCGTTAAATGTATAAATACGGATGTCAAAGCTGATGTTTACACGCTGATTTTAAATGCTGATTTACATGCTGAAAAGATTAATTTTGATTCATGCACGAGTACTACATCGTTTACCTTTAGTTGTATTTCTATTTCACGATCTGCTTGTCCCGTTGTTGCTCAGATGTGGAGGTCATGTCTTTCCTACTGCAGTTGGGGCCTTCACGACGTGACAATATAGCGCCTGCTTAACTGAAATCACTTTTGAGTCAGTTTTGGTAAATCCCTGCAGTCACTTACAGGTGGACAATCCCTTCAGCCTTACGGCCTTGGTTATTTATGGTCCTGTGTGTTCTGTTTTCATCAGCTCAGTAATATCATATACTTCCTTCGTGCAGGCCTTGCAGCCGTCTAAATAACAACACTCAGGGCAAAAACAACTGAACCCGTAGTCCTTCGACAGGGACCTCTGGGCTTACCAGCTTTCAGCAGGTTCAAGTGGTGATGCCCCAGCTTCTCCCCCCTCCCCAACGCCCACCTTCTGGAGGTTCCCACCCCACGGTGGAGCTGCTAGGCCAGGAGGCATGTTTATGCTGTGCCAGCTCGTAATGGTGCAACGAAACCACAGATGGGAGGGGCGGTTTGCAATAAGAGTCCTGACTATGAACTGGAGCAAATGAGCCCTGAACACCTATCTCCTAAAGAGCAACTTACCTGCAAACCAGTGACTTTCAGCAGAAGGATGGGATGTGCTCTTAGTAACGATAGTGCATAAACTTAATCGGCTTCCTTTCCTAGATCGACCCCCTCCCTCCGTCCGGGGTTCTTTTAAGCCAATTTGGAGGACCTGGACTATTATTTATCAATGTTTAGGACTGGCAAATAAGTATCTTTGACTCCTAATCAGTGGCAAGTCCCTAACAGTTACATGACTGAGGAAACAGCTTAAGTGTGACGCTTCGAATCAGTGGTGTACACAAATCAGAAAAGCACATAATTGCATGAATGGGCTAAAAATCATGAAAGTAAAATTTGTACCTAACCCCCCCCTAAGTCGAGGGAGACCTGTTTGCTGTGCTCTTGCGTGTAGCTGAATATGTGATCCTTCAGAGCACATTGCACAGCTCCTCCATTTTGGGAGATGTTTCATAGACCCTGGGTGGAGTAAAAGCGAAGGACTGAGAGGAAGAATTTTCTGTTTAGACCATGCATTTTTAGAGGCGTTGCTTGTTTCCTAACTGTTAACAATGCCTTCAATATCTTCAGTGCCCAAAGAGTGAAAGCAACAGGGTAATTTACCGGACACTTACGTCATTGTGGGCAAAACGTAGAAGCTGTTGTTCATCAAAAGAAAATCTATGGTTAACTTAGTAAGAGAAGCTTAGACTTCCAAGGAAATCCGTATTCAGAAAGGAACTAGGTGACCAGACAGAATATTTAGTTCCCCTTGTGGACGTGAAGCACATCCCTGGCAGTGAGATGAGGGTCCAGTAAAAACAAGCATGCCGTCTCCAGTTTCAGCCTATTCAGGACACTGAATTCTCAATAGTTATTGGACGTGCTGGGCGAGTGCCAGAAGAGACGTCTGTAACCAAAATTCAAATCCATTTCACTGAAACACATTACATTTAAGTATACGTCATTCTTAGTTTGAAAACTGACCGTAAATTCCACTAGTTGGTTCTTTGACCGGTTTTGAGATGTTTTCCAATATTANGGGGGGGCAGCATTTTAGAGTTCGTGTTCCCCTAGTGACTATGGCTTGGGACCCACGCCTGCCTTAGCAGTCTGGGAAGGACGGCATGGTTGCAATGCTCTGGTTTTGACTTGCAACTTGCTGAGAGGTTTAAAACTGTCCCGTTGCAGATCGGGTGCCTAGCCCAGCAGGATGCCAGCCTCCGCAGCCTTCTAGTTAGAGCATCGGTGGTGCTGTCCTGCTGCCTGAAAGCTTTAATGATGAGCCAGCATCCTACTCTAGGGGATGCAGAGAGGCAGTCCAAAATGGCTTCTCCCCCAGGGAGCTCACAGTCTGACTGTGCAAGTGGGAGATGGCTGGCGAGGTGGAAGCACGGGTGCTGTGTTAGCCCACTATAGAAGTGGGCTCTTCTCGTAGGGGCACTGGGACCACACCAGGGACGCTTGAAGGTTCGGTACAAATTGAAGTGCCAGCAGGCAGACTTGCTGCTGGGGATTTACCGTGGGTTTACTACTTATAATTTCTCTATGAGCATGGTGCAAAAATAGACGTAAGTTCTCGATGTATTCAGTTATTTAAAAAAAAAAAAAAAAAAGATAATCTACAAATCTTGACAAATTTGTCCTGTTTTGTATCACGTAGCAATTTCATTTGCTAGGTGCATTTGAGTAGGGTGGTTAATTGTAACTCAGGTCCATAAATGTATTAGGTTTGGAAGAATCCAAATTAATTACTATGCCTCTTTCTATACTTTTTTAAATCTCTGTCAGAATAAAGAAGCTTTTTCTTCCTTAGACATTTCTAGTTTCATTTTGAATATGAGTTAATTCCAAATACCATGCTTTAAAATGAACTCTTACACTATTAGGAGTTGTCATGCATAGGAAATAAATGTTTATCCCTCTAAATGGGTCTCAGGTGCTGATGTGAATGTGAGCATCCGAGAAGCAGTACTTAAGGATAAAAACTGCACTTCCTTGATGCAGCCAGGCCGTTCTGCTTGCTGAGGTGGAGCTGACGGTGCTCCTGCTAACCCTGTCCCTTTGAGATACTCAGTTCAGATACTCACAATTAAGTGATTCAGGTTTTTGTAACAATTTCCTTCAGAAAAGATTGACTAGTTGGACATAAAATGCAGCTTTTGAGCACGGAGTTACACAAATGGCTGGTAGAGAAAAAAAGTAAAGAGGAGAGTGGTGGCTTTCTTCACTCCAGAATTTGGTGGGTTTATGAAGAGATGATGAAAGTAGGGACTTCCCTTGCCTAAATAAAATGAATGAAGTTGAATACAGGAAAGATTTGAGTACCGAACTGTCCCAGTCTGATGACCTGCCCAACAGGCCCTGAACTCCTCCAGGGCAGAAGGTTCCAAATCGAGCCTTTAATGCCTTTTAAGTTCCCCTTTATGTCAATGGAAGTTTTTCCAATTCTCTTGTTTAAAATACACAAAATTGAAACAAACGGTTGTGCTCGGTCAGTATTTGCAGCCAAAAAAGAAATCCATCCGCTGCAGAAGAAACCTATTCCTTTTGCTTAGGGTAAGATGATTTTCCTCCATCTATCCATCAAAATATTTTTAAAACCCCGTTATGAACACAACCTACCTACCCTTACTTTACAGCACTGCAGGATTGCCCCTGCGCTCAGCAAAGTCCTGGTTCCACTGGAATCAATAGAACTACTCCCACTGATGCTGACTGAAGCTAAAATACTGCCTGTAAACTAGGATATAGATGTGCCTTTGCATCATTAAAATAGAATGGGGATCTTAGAAATATTTTGGGTTTTTTTTTTTAAATATAGCTGTGAAATTTACCGTGTAGAAGATGTTTTGCTTAATGACTTGGATTTAATGGGGTTTGCGTGTTCTTCCAGGTCATGCTTTTGAAATAGTATTGTAAAAGAAAAATGATCTAACGGTATTTGGTTGAAGAACCTGGCTTTTTAAACTGTGGAAATAAATAGAAACATGTCAGGGACTTACTTGCCTTTTGTTCGTTTAGTTTGAAAATGCTTTTCTAAATGGAGAAGACTTTACGTTTCTGTAATGAAAATAAATGAACCATTTATTTTTTCAAGTTCAGTTACTGATTTTCCTGAATGTGTTTTTCAACCCCTGCAAGATAACTGTTACCTATCTTTTGGTTCTTGAGATCGAGAGGGTATGTTAGTCCTTCAGGAAACTTACATTTTGATTTGTAAACAAGGCCCCCTATAAATGGGAACTGTTTTTCTCTCCAGTTTTATAACACTGTTACTTTCATTTTGGCCTTTGTTTTGATTGCATGTGAGAGCTATTCTTCCCTTTAACTACATATTGCTGTGAAAAACTCAAAAGCTTGGGAGGCGGCTGAGAGACTCGGGTTCTTACAGCCCTGTCTTGTCCCAGGTGGCATACTACACCATTCAATTTATGAATCAGTGACATTTTTTTCTATTGGTGTCTTAATATCTGAAAAATTAAATAGAAATTTTGGGCCAAGCTGAAGTTTAGCACAATGGAACAAAAAGCAAAAATTTATAAGTATTTTTTTAATCAGTGGGCTGTTTGGTGATTCCAAAAATATTCGAGAACTAATACAGTATATTAGAAGCAAATTATAAAAGGTAACTGTTGGGCTGAAAATATTTTAATGGACTGTTAATGTTGATTTAGCTGCCTTGTGAAGATAGTTTCTCACCCTAACAGATGAGAGAGAAAAACAGAGATGAGAACACAAGAAGTGCGTTCAACAGAGACATACTATAGACTTCAAAGAAATAAGGGTTTGTTAGGAGAAATCCCTCCATAATACAAACACGTAATGTAAATGGGAGTAGAACCCTCTGTCTGGATTCTGGTTTTTATAAAAAATTGTAGTTCAAATGTAGATAAGATTTTAGCCTAGTTTCCTAAGGGAGTATCAGACTATCATGCTGTTTGGTTAATTAAAATCAAACTTAAAGTAGGAGTAAATATCTCAGAGATTCTCAAAATTTTCAGGGATTTGACTAAAGCGGCTATGCAAAGGCAAAAAAATTTAGTCTATTCCATGTCCTCTGTGAGAAAACAGTAGAATTTTGTTCCACATTATTTAGCAAGAGTCTCCTCCAGTTTGGAATAAGATGGTTTGGAAATAACATTTTAGTTGTCCTTTTCTAAAATAATACAACCAAATATAATTCTAAATAAATCTTGGTACAAAACATGACGTTAATGATCTTTTTTCATTATACACAAATGTTAGGAAATATTATTTAAAGACAGAAGCAAGGTAGCTGCTTAATGGCATAATCAATGTTTATGCTCTATCAATCCAAACGATGTTTTTAATTTATGATGCCTTTTCTCATATTACCACCAGTATGCTTCGTGATAAATTTTATTTTAATTTACCATTTTCCTAGACATGTATTTTGTGATGTACATATTTACTTGTGTATTTTGTGTAAAATCCCCAACTAATTGTTGAACTGCCCCCTGAAGCTTAGTCTTTAAAGGTCTTATTCCATCTTTGCTAGGCATAAATTTAACTATCTCAACTGACTGAATCCGCTCAAAACTAAAAGCCACAATATGGTGAATTAGGCCACAAGTTTTACGACAACTTGCAAAGAGAGCTTTGAAAATGTGGCCAAGTTCAAACTATAGCAATGATATTTTTGGAGTCTGCAAATGGCCTCAAATAACTATTGTTGTGAGTCCACAAGTGTACCCTAAGAACTCGTGTACTTAATTTAAACCCCTCGGAGGAAGTTCTCCTCTGTGGGCGCCTAGCGAGCCCTCCCGGGAGAGCCTGACCCGTCTCTTCCCGCAGCCCGCCTGGAACATGGCAGGTGGAGTTTGGCAGCCACTCTCGCGGTTCCTCTCAACAGCCCTATTGAAGCGGAATGCTTCACTGCTTTTCTAGGTCTGTCTTACCGCTGTTTCGCGGAGGTGAGACCTCAGTGTTCCACCTGAGACTTTTATTCTGCTATGCAGTCGCTTTATTATGGTATCCATTGCTCTGGCTGGTCAAATTGCTTTGGAGAGGGCCATATTCCTGAAGTCCCGCTTGAGTAAATTGCTGAAGCGTTGGACAAGGTGAGAAGAGGAGGATAATCCAAGCAGAGATAGCAGTTTCTATATTCCCAGTCCCTGACAAATCCTCCCGGTCAGAATATGTCTTTGTGCTAGCAGCACTAAAGATACCCGTGTGCGACCTGAATCGCGCCTTTCCTCTCCCCTCCTTTTCTTACATCCGAACGTGGGACCATTCAGAGCAAGGTCATTGTTCTGCTTATACTGGAGTTTTGTAGCACCAGATCACATCAGTGCTTCTATCCAGCACGATGCGATTTTTGATTGCTCTGTGGCGGACGCATTCGTTGGTAGAGCAGCGCAGCACTCGCTCTTTGTGAGAGAAGCCAGCGGGCTCTGCCAGGTCATTATGAGTGCCAGAACTTCATGGAGTCATCCATTGTTTGCATATTCCTCTGGATTTTCTCAAAGAGAGATTATTTACTGCTGACAGCGTTTTCTGGGTAATCTACGTGTACTTTTGTTTCCCCCCCTGCCATTCTGAGCCTTTCACGGGTATTATCCAGTGGTTGAATAGACGGGCATGACGGCAAACTGTCTTAAAAGCTATGCACCAAGCAAGAGTAAAGGAAAAACTAACAAATGGTCTCCACAGATACTCCTAAGGAACACCCTTCTTTTCTGGCTCATGTAACAGTATATGAGTACACCCTCTGTGAGGGTTTATGAAGGCACTACACATCCTGAAGCGCACTGATTACTGGTAGTCTGTCTTTCTAGAAATGAACGAGCTGACGTGTTCATCTCAGACGTGTTAGCAAAGCAGCATTCAATTTTTCCCTTATTGCCTATTTTTATTTGACAAAGGGTTCATTGCATATCTCACACATTCTGCTTTATATGACCCTCTCCTCTCTAGGCCATGTCCAGTAAAGACAGACCTCGCATTTCTAGCAGCTTTTATTTTTGATTGAAAAATATCAATACAAAGATCAACAGCAAACGAGGAACTTTTAGGCCATTGTGACTGTTCTGAAACAAACTTTGTAGTAGCTACTGTACTGATTTAATTATTCCTCCTTATATGCTACTAGAAGAGAGCTTGTGTTTCAAGATGTTTGAACATGATACAGCACTTCTCCCAGATTGGCACTGAATTTTTCCAAGACATTTGCCTTTGCAACAGAAAATACTTTGATTTGTAAAACTGAAATATATGGCAAATGTTAAATGGATTAAAAGCTGGCTCACTGACAAATTGAAAAATGTGGTGTTAATGGACAGATCTAAATGACTGGGATGTGTCTAGCAGGGTCTGCCTGCAATCGGTTCTTGGGTCAATAGCACTTAACATTTTTATCAACAGTCTAGACAGTGATACAAGACATCTTCAGTAAAGCTTGACCATGACAGACGTTGTTGAAGTAGTAAATAATGCGCTAGATGATTGCAGAAGCTAATAAAACAGATTTTAGTATTGCCAAACACCAGCCTCTTGTGTGGGATAGGGAACTGTACGCAGTTGTAAAGCTGTGATTTAGAGAAGGACAGGTTATCAAAGATAATTGGGTCTACTTAAGCTCTTTGTGCAGTGTTGTGGAAGGAAAAAGCATTAATGCAATAATGTATGTATTAAAGTCAGACTGTCAAGTGGAATGGGGTCGCGATTGCCTCTGCATGCTCTATTGATAAGACTGCTTCTAGAGTGCCGAGTCAAATTCTGGTGTCCCATCTTAGGGAAAATAAGGAAATAGGACAAAAGGAAGATACAGGCATGCACAGGACGTGGAGATAAGGTTTTAAATCCTATGTAGCTTTAAGAAGTTCAGCTTGGGTTTATCATTATGTATGGGTATTTGGGCATGAAAAATTTGTTTGTATGTATGGGACCAGGAACACTTTCAGTACCATTGATAAAGGCGCAGCAAAATGCAATGACTGGAAAATTAAATTAAGGGGAAAAATGCAACCTTGAATTAACTTGCAATTTGTTAGCTTTGAGGAATACTAAATAGTGGAACGGCTGATGCGGGGAGGTGATAGACTCATCAGTGCTAGACATCTTAAAAAAAAAAAAGAGGGAAAGACAGAGTGCTCTTGCTAAAAGCTGCACTGTGATCCAGCCGCTGGAGGGGACTGCACGTTGGAGCTGTGTAGCCCGTTGGGGTAGAAGCAGGGTGGTTCTGGCTGTTGCTGGGATCTGTTAATTTTATGATTTCCTTTTCACAGTTCATGTGCTGTGAGGACAACAGTCATACATGTTCTGTCCTCAGTCTAAAACACACATGATTTAAACAGTTGCCTAGAGGAGTCATGAAGAAATTACTTCCCCTGCTGCACACAGGGCTGGGTAGTTGCTCGTTCTTTGCTGTCTTCTGATCCAGAAGCCAGTCAAGGCTGAAACTCAGATCCCGGGAAGGTTGATCCAGTCCTCCGTGCTCTAAACGGATCCTCTTCCATAGATGGTCCCCAGTATGACTCCAGTGGTCACCACTGTAGTGCTCACCAGGTCTTATGCTGGGAAGGGACTTGGCACGGCCTTGAGGAGTGGACAGGAGTGATCCAGCAGAAGTCTTTGGGCTAAAAGCTCTTTCTGGCCTGAAGTACCACAAAACTATGAAACCAGGAAGTTTGTCACAAGTCCACCTGGCCTCAGAACATGAGAGCCTTCAACGTAGCACTGGGTTCTCCAGTGCCATGCTGTGTTAGTCGGGCAGGGGTTTCTGGGGAATAAGGTTTTTTTCAACTCTAATAGATGGAAAAATTAGAAAAGCTTTCAGACAAAGTTTCTTTTAGATCTGAAATAGTAACAGAGCCCTTAAAGCAAAATACAGGTTGAGAGCAATTGCTCTCAGTCTAATTGGATATGTTAATAAGTTGGACCATCTTAGAGAAGAGGTAGTGGACTGAGGAAAGTATGACAAAAAAAGGCTGTTTGTCACCATGGGAAAGAGAGGAGCAGGTAATCTATTGCTTGTTGGAACTTGGTGGTAGGGGGTTATGGAAGAAGGAGGTTGTACTGTCTGATCAAATCGTTATTTCTATTGTGTCCATATTTTTTAACGGTTAGTGGACTTACAAACTTTAGTAGGCTCCTTTTCAGAAGGTACCCTCTGCGGAGTATGTCTCTAAGAGGTCAGAGGTTGAGAGAGCATTTAAAAATTGTCCCACTGATACGTATTTCTTTTTGCCTTTAATAACTTTTTCAGTGTGAATTCATTCTGATATTTAATGGTTGTTTAATTTCATCCATATAGTTTACAAGGCACTTGCATCAGATGAAGTGCATTGTGCTCTGGGAAATGAATGGGCAGGACCTGCAGATCTTGATGATACTCGTCAGAAGACAAATAGTGTGGAGTTTGAGAACATTGGCGATTCCACATTTGTTTCTTAGGTGTGGTCTGTTTCCTTTGGTGCATATCGGTCCACAGGGAATTTGCTTCTGGCGCTAGGTTTAGCAATGCTGGAGCTATGGGTAACAGGCACCTCAGGGAGGCAGATTCCGTAATAGAAAACGTTTTGTGTCCGTTGTCCCCATGTAATACATAAGCAATACACAAAATGGACAGTGGTTCACTTACTCATACGCCGCTAGATTTTACCAAGGAATTATTTGCTGGTTTGTGTCTTGTACTTGCAGTTTATCAGAATTCCTCTTAATTAAAAGCTTTAACGTATTTAGCTACACCTTATTCGGGGCTAGTCATTTATAAAGATGTGCTTTATCATGGTACTTACAGTGTTCAGCTTACTGTTTTTAGGGATGTAATAGACCTAATTTGTACAGGTATATCGTTGCTTTTAGCAGTGTGATACAGTGCTTGCCTAGAAGCAGAAAAAAACCACTTTCTCTCTGAGATGAGAATTAAAAGTTTATTGATGTTCGCCACTATTGGATATGCTGGAAAAAATATCAGAGGCTTTTTTATTGGTTGGCTTTTTGTCTGGTTTGAGGGATTGGGGCGGGGGGGGTTAAGTCATATTTAATGATTATATTCATTGTGACATTTTCTTCCAGGAATATCAGCCTTGTAACACCAACACATGTCCAGAGTTAAAAAAGACAACCCCTTGGACACCTTGGACCCCAGTCAATATTTCAGACAACGGTGGCCACTATGAACAACGTTTCCGATACACCTGCAAAGCACGCTTGCCTGACCCAAATTTGCTAGAGGTGGGAAGGCAAAGGATCGAAATGCGTTACTGTTCCAGCGATGGCACCAGTGGCTGCTCGACAGATGGTAAGCAAAGCTCGAGTGGCTGCACGATGCCTCCTGCTAGCCAGGTGTCTGCAGTTCCCTTTTCCGCACAGAGCGGAAGTTTTTCTTGCTGGTGTTTTGCGTAACAACTGATAATGAAAAGGAGGACACAGCGATCACGACGGGGAATCTAGTTTGTATTTCTTCTGGAGGTGGCTTCATCAATCCGACTAATCAAGTGTCTTTTACCACCAAGTATGAGATTCGCCAGGTTATTTTAATAGTCGTTACAATAACCTGCGAGCCGTGACGTGGCAGCCCAGGTCTTGGAGGATTCTGTCACCTCCTTATGTTCTCTCGGGTTTTTGCTGGGGGAGAGTTTGTGCAACATTAATGTATTTGATAAATACTTAGCTAGAATATGTAGTATTGATGCTGAGAAGTACTTTTTGCTCAGTAATTCTGAAGTAGAAACTGTAAGATTCATGCAGGTGTGTAACTAAATAAGGAGTTTATGAACTCGATAATTTCTCTTATAGAAGTTTATGTTATGCTATTGCTAGAAATTTAAAGTTCTGTTTATTTCTGAGATGGAAAACTGAACTCCTTCAAAATCTTTTCAACTTTAGATGACTTTAAATTGGAATTATTTTATTCCAGAACTTTGTTCTTTCCCTATCAGTAATACATAGTTTTGCATAAATGTTATGTGTATATATATAAAAAAATAAAACCTAGGAGAACTTCTGACAGTCACTCCAATTTTATTAATCCATTTCATTAAATATCCAGTTTTAATGACATATAAGGGTGTCTTTTTAAGTATTATATTTTAGTTATCTAAGTAAATACTGATTTTTCATTATTGTATTTTAATATTTATAAACCTGCTTTCCATTTACATAGCCTTTTGTATCTTCACAACACCCAGCTGAGCTGAAAAAAATATAACTGAAGGCATTTGGTTTGTCTAAGGCCAAAAAGAGAGAATGGTTTCTGAGTCCTTGGGCTTTCTAATTCTCAGTATTTTTTTCAGACAGACCAACTATTGTGAAAATCAGTGTTAAGCAGTTCCTGCCTGTACTGGGTTTGCGTGGCAAGGTTTTGGTTGCTGGGGGGGCGTGCTGCAGGGGTGGCTTCTGTGAGAAGATGCTAGAGGCTTCCCCCACGTCCTTCAACCTGTGTAAAACCTTTATTGATTCACTTGGCATCTGTGCCCCTTTGGAGGGGGCAGGATGTTAGTAATATTTAAAGAAACACATAGTAGTGAACTGTGTGAAATAATAAAACGAAACCCGTGGTGCTCCAGTGAGACGTAGTTTCACACTCTTTGTCATTCCCGTTTCGGGTAAGCTACAGTCTCCAATGTTTATTGTTTAGGTCTGGATAGCAAGGCAGATTTTGGCATGGAGCAACTCTCGTAACAAGTGTTTCTGCTATTCTCCTGTTTTCATGCAAATTAAGTCTCGAACTAGCATTTAGCAAAGATTTTGCTCTGCTAGGATTGGTGTATGACCTACCTTTCTTGTCCTAAGTAAGACTTAGAGGTGGCGGTGCTGCTTTTTGCTGCCTTCCAGCACTTAGACTTTCATGACACCTTTTTAAAATTTCATGACTTTAAATAAAAAGAGAGTATTTTTCCCACCAGATAGTACAGAATTAGGAGAGTTATCACAACAACTAGATCTACAGAAGAATCTAGGTATATTCTTGTCTGACAGCTGAGATGTCAGCACTTAAGAATGGAGTATACGAAAGCCAACGCACTACTTAGAGAGCGGGGTAGTAGGACAAACCAGTGCAAGAGCCAGTCTGTCCTAGATCACAGTGCTGCAAGAAAATTAAGCATGGAGACACCTTTCTCAGCTCTGAAGTCGTGATCATAAGTGCTCTCCTGGAGTTGGATGCGTAAGCTGGCTCTTTCTTCCAGAATGTAGTCGGAAGCCCCAGTGCCTCCGTTTTGTTAAATAAAGCGTTGGGGCAGAGCGCAAGAGGCAAGGGCGTGGGTCCAGGTGCATTCTTTGCCTGATTAGCTTGAAGATTTTCCTTTCACTTCTGAACATCAGATTCCTGAGTTTCCTGGTGTTCTAGCTCCTTTGTTGCATCTTGCTGAAGCTGCTGCTTTGCTTCATTTGGAAATAATTAATCATTGGACCCATGTGTGGGAGTGACCCTCTTGCATAGTAACTGAAATGTTCATCTGGGAGAAGGATTTTTGCTGACTAAGCCCAAAAGTACTGAATATTTAAATACTTTATATTGAGTAGTTGACAGGGCAGAAACTATTACACATCTGTCCGTTCTTCCTAGCAAGTGCCCTCAGAGCTTTGTCATTAATTCATGCTCGTTCTTTGACTCTTTTTAGCCAGTGAGTTTTTAGTTATCCTGTAATGCAAGATCAAACCCAATTGGTCTTCCAGGTGGCTACATTAACCAATATGCTTCTGCTGAAAAGAGTTACTGTTACGTCTCCTTTAGCCACATCTTACTTTGAGCCCATTTGCTTAAGCATTTTCTGGGTATGGGTGTCAGAACAGGATGGAGTGGAACGTTTCAGTGGGGGAGGCGCTGTCTTGATTTGCTGATGTGATGCAACTTATTGACTGCCTCTAAACTGCAGGATTCAGGAGCATTTCCCTACTCCCAGGTTGGGATTGGGGTCCACATGCCACCCCTCTACTGCTCCTTGATTTCATGGGAAGAAAATAAGTGAACGAGAGTCACGCAGTGTAGCTGTAGCTTTTCAAACAGAAGGACCTCATGAGAATGGGAAACGATGAATTTTGGCGGACACCTTCACAATTTGTGGCTAGATAGCAAGGAAGCATCAGAACTTGCTTCCACCTGACCAGAGCCTGGATACTGTGAAACGTTCTTTTCATTATCTCCATCTTGAACTGTAGCAATTTGCTGGCTTTTGTAGAAGGATTAATACTGGTACAGCATGCTTGGCATACCTCATTACCAAAGATGCGTTCTGCAAAGATCAGTTTTCTGTTCTTTGCAGAAGAGAGCCATTTGTTAGAAATTTTCTCCCTGCCTGTAATCCCCCACTGTGCAACTGTAGTCATGCCATGTTAAACAGAATCATGTTTCACTGTGAGACGCTAGCAAAGCAAACTTTCTTTCCAGTCTGAGCTTAGGGGTAGAACTTCTTGCCAGAAACCCACTGGACTCCTCCTGAGTGTGGTAAGATCTCTATCTCAATCAACCAAGCAGTAGCATTTGCACGCTGTATTCATTCTTTTCCGATTTGAAGTTTGATTACGAGGAAAGAAAAATACTTTTCGTTCTCTGCCTCTAGGTTTTCGTCTAGTGCTCAGATAGGAAAGGGACAGGTATTTCAAATACACACTGAGAGAGATCGTGTACATTGTTGCACATCTTAAGGCAAATGTCTGTACAGTCCATCATTAAAGGTCTAGAAATTACATCACCGTAGGCTTTAATGTGTGCTTATGAAACAAAACATATTAAATATCTACCTTAAACATACTAACTGACTCTCCGTAGGAGTATCTGATATATAAGCACTATGAATTGCACTGAAAACATAAGTGTTTCATCCAGGGATAAAAATTTCACAAGGTACAAAGTTACCTGGTTTTTCCAGGTTGCATTTCTCTCACCTAACTCTAGACTCCATTGTAGTCTGCAAAGACAGCTAGCACCCCTGAGAAATGAGGGATCCCTCTAAAGATAAGCATCTGATAGGATGGGCACAAGTCACCCTCTGGAGGTACCGCTTTCTTTCCGTGGTGTGTACAAAGGAAATGGCAACGATGAGCTTGGGCAAGACACTTGAATTTGACGTGGCCGAAGTTAGACGAGGTTAGTTCCCAAAATGCCTTCAGAAAACAATTAAACAAAGACAGCCCATCTAATTTCAGTCAAACGATCTGAAAGACTCTTTTATTTGCCTGAAAATATTTGCCTATAAAATCTGAAGAAAAATCACAAATTCCTTAAAGCAGAAAAAGGCACCTGGAGACCTGAACTTAGATTCCCAGTTGTCACTGCTTTCTCTATGCCAAACTTAAAACAATAGTTATTTTTGAATGCAAGAGGTAATTTTGTCTGAAATAGTGTTTTAGTGGCCACGATATCTTGTGAAGAGATGGAATAATCCTAGTGTTACCCACAGGAAATCTATAGTGCACTCAGAATTTAGTACAGAATAAAGCAGGTGCTGATAATCAGTAATGTCCTGTAGTCAGGAGGAGTACATGTTGAGATGTTCTCTCTTATCCTGTCTTACGGAAGCTAAACTGTGGTATTCTGAGGTAAGAACAAAATGAATTGTGGAAGTTAGAACTGAATTTGATGACAAGTTCAAGTTTGATTGACAAACACCAACTCTTCAGTGGAACTTTGGGATTAAATATTTGAACACAAGAAATAAAATTCTCGTGGTGACATAATACCCTCCGTCTGCATATTGTTTGGGCTTTTTTAAATACGTAATCTTTGCATTGCATTAATGTTTGTCATTGCATTTTACCACTTAAATTTTACTAAGTAAGTTTTGAAGGTTTGTAAGGTTTTTATAAGTCATAGGTAAATAGGCCTGACGGTATATAAGTTTTATGCTTCAATGATATTGTCAAATACTTGCAGAATACCTTCAGAAAGTGACAACACCGAAACAATCTTTGCTTATCCTTGTTATCTCCTGCACTTCAAACAGTGTTTCATGCTGTCATTTAGAAATGATTCAGGATACTTGAATTTTGTCTCCAGATCATCTTTCTCAAAGTCATGAGCCTAGACTGCTTGGATAATTGAATTTTCTCTGTTAGGTTTGAACAGGAGGACATAAGGCATAAATCAGTCAAGTAATGTCATTTATCAGGTGTCACTGCTCCTTCTCTCTTATTAGAGCTGTATTCCTTAGCTACAGGCTAGACTAGAAAATTATTACAAATATATGTGCTTTATTAGAGACTCTCTTTTAAGGCAAATTAATTGAACTCACCTGGCAATGTTGCAGTCTTCAAGAAGAGTCAGGCCAATCACAGTTGCGTTACAGGCCTTTGCAAAGGCAGATTTTTAATCCTCTACTACTCAGGGCAGGTGACTTCCATGTTAACAAGTCTCCAAACAGGATTAATTTCTTGTGGAGTTATAACACTATTTCAATTCGGCCCAAAAGTTATTAAAAAAATGACTTAGAAATTATTGAATCACCTTGGTTTAGATCAGAATTATGCATATATATGTATAATTAGACTTTTTTTTTCTGTTGTATGTGCTTGCTAAGAATAATGGAGTAAGTAACTCAGCAGCGAAGCAGTGCTAATTTCTCTGTAATTTTACCCATATTGAACAAAGCATAAGCACTTAAAATGAGAGAATAGTCTTCTGTTTAGGTGTCAGTTCACATCTTCTGTCTTCCGTGGTCTTAGAAGTTGATGGTTATTTTGTCCACAAAATCCCTGTGATTGCTTTTAGTGAAGTTTTTGCAGTACTTGTTGTTACTTGTGGTAATTTTTGCTTTAGGGAAGCGCAGCTGCCTGTTTAAAATTGTACTGGGATTAAGTAGTTAAATCCCCTTTTCTAGCCTCAGTGTGCAGCAGTTTATTAATTGAGTATGACTTCTAAACAACTGAAAATAAGCCTGTTGGTAAACTGCAAGCAGAATACATACGTTCTAGTCACTCGTCAGTCATAGGCTTTCTGAGAACGATTCAGTTTAAAACATTTGACCGATGAACCTGTCATGAAGGTCGGATCAGGATTTGATTCACAGCTGTTCTCTCTGTCTTGGGCAAGCTGTTCATTAGTTCACTGACGATGCTATGGCTGACAGTCCTTTTTGCAGATTTCACAACTATTTCTGTAGTAGGCTTTAAATAGGGAGAGCTTAGGTGGTGGTTTAGCAGCTAGTCGTTTGGTGTTACGCAGGCAAGGGCATTGGCCCTTGCATTCGGTTTTAGCCAGCTATTTTCATCTTGGGGCAATAAGCCGAGAAATGCAGAAGGCTTAATGTTGTTTTCTGTTGGGTGGCACAGTCTGGTTTCTGTTCTTGGAGGTGGATGTGGAGCAATCGGAAAGTAACCCAAATTGCAAACAGAGGTGGCAAGCAGGAAAACCACAGTTTAATGAGAAAAGTAGGAGTTTTCATAGGTTCATGCCGCTTGGGTTGAAAGATTACAATACGTTTATATTTATTCCTTCTCCTATCGAATTTGATGTAAACTGTGATACGGATAGGACTCAGTTCTGTGTAGCCACTGACTTTCTGAAGAAGTTTTTCTCGCATAAATTCTACAGTGTAATCTCTTGGTTAGTTTTGCATTGCTCCCCCTGCCCCCCATCCCCACCACCGCCTCAGTCAACAAACAGGACTTCTTAACTGAAGGACTCAATGATTCTTATTCTCCATCCATTTTCCGTAGCTTAACAAGTTACTACATGTCAGTTGGCCAAAGAAAGGAAAGGGTGGTTGGCCTTTCCATTTGCAACAGAGTCTTTGCATAGACAGTTGCAGGAGCTCCGCAGACATGTCATAATTAGACCATGAGTCGTCTTTTTTATATGTATCTGTTTATATATGCGTGTGTATGCATGTATCATACATGCATATGTATAAGTACGTATTTGTGCATAGGTTTGTATATGTGCACGTGATTTATTGGATTGCCCTCATGCTGGTACTACGCTAGGCAAATTCACCCTCAAGATTCATACTCCATAGTGCCTTTTCAAAATACCGTGTGAACGTATCAATATTCTAATACTAAAAACACGTTGGGGGGTGCCTTTGTTAGATATTAGCTATGTGGGATAGCGAACAACTGTTATTTAAAAGAGACTGCGTGATCTGAGTTGTAACAGAGTGAAAATGCCTCAGAAAGCACAAGGTCCTGAAACTGAAGGGGTTTGTTACAGAATGCTGCCTCATCACTTCAATTTTCAACTATGTCTTTTTTTCTCTTAGATTTCTTCTCTAGTATCTATCTATTTTATATTGTGTGTGCTCTATGTTGACAGCCAATCATTTTGTTTAGGTCACACTTTTTTTTTGCATTGTCCATGAAGGAGATATTTACAGTTTTTGTAGAAATGCAGAGGCTGCATTGACGGGATACTTACACAGGGTGAGTTTTCTGTCACTGCCAAAGGTGCTCTTTAGAGTTTTGTGTTCAGAGGCAGCCATTCTGTGCCTTGCCATCTTCTGAAAGAAATAATCTTTTTTATTCTTTTCCTTAATGTATCAGAAAGAGAGGACCACCTGCTTAGTTTCTCTCCCCACATCTTCAGAGGGCTAAACCCTTATAATACTCAAGAAAGATCCTTAAAATAATCTATAAAACAGATTTCTAATCCATCTGTTCATGGTGTTCTCCATTTACAAGAAGTTGTAAGTAACTTGTGAATACAATCAGCAAAGGAGATTTTAGGTGTGGAAAGTATGAATATGCAAGAATAATAGGAAAACAGTCATGTCTTGAATAATCAGTCGATCTCCTCCTTGGGAGAGGAAATGGATCATGTTTATTTTCGTAAGAGTCCAGGTAAAAGTAAAGCAGGGGTCAAGAGTTAACTATTTCTACTTTTTTTTTTTTTTTTTTTTAATATATTGTACTTAAATGTCACTGAATCATTTAGGTTGGAAGGGACCTCCTGAGATCATCTAGTCCGCAACCCCTGCCCTGTCAGGGTCACCTAGTACTAGTTGCCCAGGACCTTGTAAAGTCGAGTTTTTTAATATGTCCACAGGTGGAGACTACACAACCTCCAAGGGCAACCTGTTCCAGTATTTGACCACACTCACAGTAAAAAGGTGGGGTTTTGCGTTCAGATGGAATTTTGTGTGGTTTAATTTGTGCCCATTGCCTCTTGTCCTGTTGGTGGATACTACTGAGAAAAGCCCGGATCCCTCTTCTTTATTCCCCCCATCAGGTATTGACCTGATCATTGAGGAGATTCCCCTGAGCCTTCTCTTCTCGAGGTTGAACAGTCTCAGCTCTCTCAGCCTCTTATACAAGAGATGCTCCAGGCCCTTCATCATCCTTCGGCCCTGCTCTGGATTTGCTTCAGTAAGTCCATATCTTTCTCATACTGGGGAGCCCAGAGCTGGGCCCAGCACTCCAGAGGGGATCGCACCAGTGCTGAGTAGAGGGGAAGGATCGCCTCCCTTGACCTACTGGCAAGGCTCTTCCCGATGCAGCCCAGGAAGCTGTTGGCCGCCCTTGCCACGAGGGCACATTGCTGGCTCACAGTCAGCTTGCTGCACAGCAGGACCCCAAGTTCCTTCTCTGCAGAGCTCCTTTCTAGATGGTTGGCCTCAAGCTACTGATGCGTGGGGTTGTTCCTCCCCAGGTGCAAGACTTTGCTTTTCCCCTTGCTGAACTCCATGAGGTTCCGCTCTGCCTAGTCGAAGTGCGACACAGCCCTCCGGTGTATCAGCCACCCTTCCCAGTTTTGTATCATCAGCAAACTTGTCCAGGTCATTAATGACGGTGTTAAACAGGATTGGACCCAGTACTGACCTGCAGCTGGACTCTGTGTAGCGCATCAGAACGCGCTGGGCCTGCTTGTTCGGCCAGTTTGCAATCCATCGCACTCTCCACTTCTCTAGCCTGTACTATGTTGACTTGTCTATCGGAAGGTTATGGGAGACAGTGTCAAAACCCTCATTACAATTGGGATGAGTAACGTCCACTGTTCTCCCCTCATCCATCAACCTAGTCGCCTCATTGTAGAAGGCTGTAAGGTTGTTCAAGGAATGCATATGATACTGTATTTCCAGAATGTAAACTGATCTTGTTATTTTTAATGTCATTAGTGTCATAATGTTAATTTTTTAATGTGCGGTTTCTGCCTGAAGAGAAAATTCTCAAAGCCCCTCTATGAACACTGTATGAATTACTGTAAAACTGTGAAAAGACTGTTCCTTGTAATAAATTTTTTAATGCTTTGGAAAGAAGAAAACACAGGGGAACACTTGCTGCAGACCAAACTCCAGACAGAAAAGATTCTTTAGAATATTATTCTGTTTCAGAGCCAAAGTACCTCAGAGCTTTCCTTTACGAGATTCCTCTCCCCACTCCCCAATTTAAATCACAAGAAATCTAAGATCATAATGGCAAATAAGGTCACACATTTTCCTTAGAACTGAAAAAGCTACACCTGTCCTGCAAAATGTCATCAGAACATCCTAGTATTGGTATAAAGTGTGGCAAACTGCAGTGTTTTATGAAGAACAGGACTGGCAATCTGGTCCGATTAATAATTTTTCCATTGTTTGCATTGCTGTTCATTTAATAACTAAAATAAACTTAATTTGAAATTCTGGTATAAGAAAATACTATTATTTTGGTCTCACAGCTCACGGCGTGCATGAGCTGGGCGTTTCCATGACCAAAGTGATACAAAATTGGAAGAAAGGGCTCTTAGTGAGCTGGAAAGCGGACCTGTATTCATAATTCCCAAACTGTTTCTCTGTACTTGCTCCCTTTTTGGATTTGAATGTGTGTCGTGTTTCTTGAAATGCTGCTTTTAATATCTGTGTAATAGAATCTGGCTCAGCAGGAGAGAAATAGTTGCCCTCTATAAGCACTGAAAGGTTTTACCCATTTTTAGTCATTTTTATATTGCTGTTCTGCTCTTTTCTTACTAATTTCAACAGTTTCTTATTACAAGTATTTCTGTGTCGCTGCATCATCATTCCAATATTGCCAGTTGTTACCACGTGTTGAATAAAAATACGCAAAGCCTCATCGACTTTGGGATGATTGTGAATGTGCTTCTCAGGGCAGAACTTCAGGAGTATTCCTAACGCCATAACCACGGGTGGAAGCAGGGCATCATTGTTTCCGTACTGGGCACCGCCAACGAGGGGCTTCTCCATCCTGGTTGAGCAGAGTACTGGTCCTGCTCAGGCCAGGGCTCCTGTTGGGCAGTCTTTTCCCAGTATTACCTGTAGCTGTTCTCAGTACACGATTCAGCGCATCTTGTGCTTCTCTAGCTCCATCTGATGCTCCCACAGTGCCTGCGCTCCGGGGTAGGGCATAAAACACTTTCGAAGGGAGAAAAGTTTGCGCTGCAGTCTAAGCTGCTAACAGTCCCCTGCATTTCTCCACTGGCGATACCATTCATCTGTACTTATGTTAGCAATGTCGAAGCTCTAGCATAGGCAGGCAGCCACATCCTCTGCTGCTTTATGTACCATTTGTGGGACCTTCTCTCGTCAGAACTACTTAAATAAGCACTTGTAATAAAAGCAGCAGTTCGTGGCCCATCGGTCGTAGAGTTTCCAGCGATGCTAGCAATGGATGGGGAAGGTGGACTCTTTGGCAACCGTAGGAAATCCCAGTAGCATTGCTGGAGGGGGTTAGTAGTGATGCTTTGAGGCAATGCTACAGCTCGAGAGTGAGTTCAGTGATGTGCTGAGTACAGCCGAGGGAGTCTTTTTTTCCGTGCAGGACCAAGCCTGCAGGTGACAAAGATACTCAGATTAACTGCAGATTACTGGAACTTGACCCGCGGCTGCATCCAGGCATATTGGTTGTATGCTGCAAACAAGATTCTCTGTGTTCCCCTTTCACTGAGAAATAGTGGACCTCAGTCTCCATCGCTGTTTCATCTCATGCCTTTTCTCGGTACTAAACTCACTTAGAAAAGGTGCTTTCCACTTGTAGATGGTTGCTTTATTCTGCTAGGAAGTATTCCATCGTGTGTGCCTCCAAAAGGCTGATTTCCATAGCTTATATGTGGTTTAGAACGCTTCAACTCAGTGGAAAATAAACTGGTCTTTAAAGTGGCAAAACATTGCTCTTCACAAAAGGGCAGTCTCGCTAGGCTTTGTGGAATTATTGCTGTACGCGGTCTGAAGTCTGACTACGGTTAGGATAAGCACGGTGCCTTGTTCTAGGACAGCCGAGAGCTCCGGGCGCAGCAGGAACTGCTGAAGGCAGGCTGGGTATCTCAGGTGAGCAGAGCCCCGCCGTAGGACCAGGGGAGCTGGCTCGGTGCGTGGGCGCAGGCAGCTCAGTCCTGTCCTCTGTGCCACCTTCCTCCTCTAAAACAGAGGCAATAGTACCTATGTAACGTATCTGGAGATTTTCTGATGACAATTCCTGTGCAAGAGAGAGCGAGCTTTTGTCATCCTTAGGTGGAGTAAATTGACTTTAGTTCAGTCAATGCAGCTGTAAAGCTTTTAACTGAAGAGTCGGAGCCAAGTCTTCACTGCAGTTCTGTGCAAGTGATTATGAAATTTCTATTACGGAAGAGATTCTTGAGATGAAACTAGGGTTTGGATTGCGAGACTAAAGGACAAGGCCCTCCTGGTCATGTTACTGTTAGAAGCCTAGGAGTAAATTTGAAGAGGAAAAGGTTGTTTTGGAGCGAGAGACTGTTTTAATTCAGTATTTTTTTTTTCAATCCTTCTTTTATTAGGATTGTCAGGGGATTTCTTGCGTTCTGGACGATACTCTGCTCATACCATCAATGGTGCCTGGTCACCCTGGTCTCCGTGGTCTCAGTGCAGTCGTGACTGCAGCAGAGGTATACGGAATCGCAAACGGGTCTGCAGCAATCCCGAGCCCAAGTACGGGGGACTGCCTTGCCTTGGCCCCTCTCTAGAGTACCAGGAATGCAACATTTTGCCTTGTCCAGGTAAGAGTCAAATGAAATGAAAATAAGATATGTGAAACTAAAATAACTCATCTTCAAGGCTATATCTTGCAATAGTTAGTTTGGTTTGTCTTTTTTTTTAGTTGGTGGGTTTGGGGTTTGGTTTGGTTTTTGTATAAACTACAGCTCAAATTTGCCTTTATAATGTAAGTGGATTTGGGTAAGATTCCCATGTGATGTCAGTCATTTTATCACCAACAGTATTCATAGCTATGTCTTTTTTCACTTGTGAGACTTTGACTGTAAAAATATAATTTTAATAAGTAAACTTACAAGAGAAAAAAGTCAAAAGAAATCTGGCAAATCAGAAACCTGGCCTAGTCTTTATTTAAACTCAAAATACCTTTCTCATCGCAGTGATTGCTGGCATTAAATCTGTGCTAGCTTTTGAGTGTAGAGCCTCCAGCAAACAAGGTTCAGGAGTGATCACCAAACTAGATGGTAGCTCAAGTAGGCCTTAAAGATTGTTCTTGGAATCTTGAGCTTCTCCTTCATTGAAAGTTGTTTTATGATTCTATGAAGAGGATTACAAGTAGAATATAGGTCTTCAAGAAACTACTTTGGGTTATAAATCATTGTTATATCTTAGACATTTGTGGGGGAAAAAAAAAATCTTGGTTTCAGTCACCTCTCACCCCTCATAAAACAGACATGCAAATTCAAAGGCTTTTGAGCTTTGCAGAGGCTTTGTGGGAAAATAAAGGGGAAGGACATAGAACACATGAAGAAAAGAAAGTGCAACTGGAATAGGAGGAAAGAATTCAAGGTAAGAAACAATAGAGAGGAAGAAGGATAACGACTGAGAGACTCCCGTTCTTTCCAGTATCAACAAGTGAATTTAGAAATGAGCTTTCATACATCTTTAATTGTATTAATTATGTATAACAGTGCTGTGTATTTTATTGTTGAAGACCTGGAGCTTTTGGCATTTATTCAAGTGAGGATCTGAAGGATTACTATGGCAACATACATATTACATGTATATTACTTTAGTAAAACATACGTGTGCGCGTATTTATCTATGTCTATATGTATCTATATGGTTACAAGTTAAGACTGTGTATATTAATGCATTAGGTCAAAGATTTAGGAGACCAATGTACTAGCACGTGCAAGCCTCCCCAGGGATGCACGCAGTGGATGAAGCAAGCTAGAATGTAGCAGCACCTCTTCAGTTCCTTCTTCCCTTGCAAAGGGCATCTCTCCATGAGACACTGCCTTCGGCTTCTTTTGAAGCAGGTGGGCGGTGTGGTAATAGCTAACAGCTCTGCCCATGAGCTTTGAGACATCTGATTGTATTGCCATAGCGTAGTAACTGAAGTACATTCCTTAAATGGGCCCAGATTATCTACGAAACGGGACCAGGTTTGTTGCTCATCCCTTGCTGTTGATTCTTAAATTAAATGCTGTCTGGAATTTTGTTGGAATTTTTCAAAGTTAAAATAAATTAAAGGTTTTCAGAAGTGGTGTAAGCTCTGCAGCTCGTTATATTTTTTTCAAGGAAGTTCTTACAGCCAGTAAAACACATAGTTATGCAGATGTAAGTTTGATGCAGAGGCCCTTGTTGTTTATGAGATGGCCAGTACCCCAAACTACAATACATGAAGTCGTAAGGCAGAACTTGAAAGTGTGCTTCATATAAAAGTTATGCCCTCTTCTGCTGTCTCTGAATTTGAAGACATTTTTAAAGATCACTTGGTATAAAGTGTGGTGGGCCTTTGTGAAGCAAGAAGGGGTGTCCTAATGTATCTAATAACTTTCTTCAGAGACAAGTTTCATTTTTCTTCTTAGTGCAAAGCAAATTTGAATAAAGATGTAGAGCTTGAAGGAAGTATTTAGATGTATGATAGCCTGCGAGGAATCACAAAGTTCCTCAGCTACAGAACTACCGTTTGCCAGTAATTAAGAAGAGATGTAAGGGACTGAGTCAGTTCTCAGATAAATCTGAAGGGAAAACATTGCAAGCAGTAGATGTAATTGATTTTTTTTTTTTTTTCTTTAAGACATGGGAGAGTAAAAAATGGTTGCAGAATAAGGCTTACCCATAAATTAGACCTGATTATGAATTTGTAGAAAGGGAATAAATTTTTATTAGGGAAGCATACTGATGAAATTGAATTCTCTCCATTTTTAATGAAAGTCGCAGAAAGTTAAATTGGTGGGTAATCACAAACATCTCTTAGGTTGACCTTCATGAGACCTCATCAAGAGACATAAATAATACACGGGTGAAGAGCCTTAGCTCCAGGCCCACGCGTACAAACCTGGCAGAGCCCACAGCGGGGGCCCGGAGGAGAGCGGCCAGTAAGAGGAACCATGGCTCGATCAGTTTTCAGCCCGCTTGTTAATGACTGTGCGAGGGACTGGATTCCATTTCCTGGGTGCTTATATTTAGGACAGCTGTATAAACTCATTCTTACCCTCTGCATAGTTCATTCTTGCCCAGGTAAATGAGTGAGGTGCAGACGGAAAGGCTAAGGACCGTGAGGGGATTTTGTTCTGACCTCGACCCAAAAGTAATGGCCATAGTACCAGAAATAAAAATGCAAGAAAGAAGAATCAGATGCTTTCTAAGATTTACCCGAGCTCCCTCAGGGGGAGAACAGCTTCACCTGCTCCCTGTCCTGCTGACACCGACCCGTTTAGTTACAGTCCAGTCCAGCCATCAGCCTTTCGGAAATGTTCTGACGAGGGGGAAGGGGTAAGGTGGCAGACATAAACCTTCCTGCTAGTGCACACTCCGGTTCTCCTTTGCTCCCTGTTCTGCTTATTGCAGGCGAGATCAACCCCTTACGATGTAAACTGCTGAGAAGGATCGGTGGTAGAGCAATACACTGAGCGGTGCTTAAGTCATGCTGAAAGTCAACAGGACTTTATGCTTCTAAATCAATTCATCTGGGCTCGGTGTCATCCTGCAAGATGCTAATTGCTCTGAAGGACTGGCGCAATGACGAAGCCCATGGAGCAATCACCGAGTGCGCAAGGCTCTCCCCTCTGGTTAGGTGTCTTGCAGCATCCCTTTAAATATACTTACTAATGTATTAATAGCTAGTAATTTATGGTTGAGTGTGCTGCAAGATCCCAGAACTTTAAAAAAAATACTGAAGCCATCTAGAACCTGCCTTCAGCAGCTGCTATTAAATCTTTCTTGAGCCTGCAGGGGAGAGAGAAACGGTGACATTTTCCCACAGCTTGTACCAAAGTAAATGGTCCACTGACGTGCGGATTGATAGCAGTCGTTGGGCAGACTACTTTTTGTTCATAGTATTTGAAGGCTGGATATATAATAGTAAATTGACCAGTGCCAGAAAATTGCCAGAAATTGTACCCAGGCCCGGGAATATGATTTGTCTGTATTGTACGAGTTTTAGAATGACCCCTCGTACAATTTTCCCTTCGACTAACTAGCACTCTCCCAAATAACCTGCAGAAGTAGTTTGGGAGCCAGGTTAGGGTAAGGCCTGTTCCCAGTACTCAGTTTCCCTGTGGCCAAGTGGCTTGGAGGGGCAGGAGAATTTGCACTGTTGCCTTGCGCTAGCAAATGCTGCTTTGGCCCCGTCCCTCAGCTCCTTTTTTTATGGCTCAGAGGTGTGGTGAACGGCGCTGAGCTGGCAAGCACTGAGCAGCCTCAATAACTGTGGAACGGATCTGGGAGTACTCACAGTCATTTCTGTTTTCTTTGAGTTACTAATACGTGGTCAATATGAAAAGGAAGGAATCTATAATCAGACATATTAGGGGTTTGTCTTCCTTGGGGGCTTGCGAGATATTTACATCCCGAAGAGAAATGGATGGCGAAGGGAAGCATTGTTTGGATGGTAAATTCTGCAAATTTACCAAGTTTACAGGAATTTAATAACTAGAAGATTTGTTTGCCCCAAAATAATAATAACCAAACATAAGGAATTCTGTCCTGGTTCACAGTATTACACATCTCTTATTACTGTAGGAAAACACAACTTTTTCTTCATTTTTGTTTCACTTTCTTTCTCGTTGACTTCTCTTTTACTCTTTTGCACAGAGGGACACTTGGCCGATGTGCCTTAATTAGGAGTTTAAAGCATATCTCCATGAGCACCATTGCGTAGCATGAGCTACAGGAGTTCCTGTTCCCTCTTCTCCTCCAAGCATAGCGGTGGATCAGAGGGAAAGGACAGTTGCCGTCTCTTTGATTTGAAATTCTGATACTTCATGACAATATTTGGGGATTTTACTGGTTTCAGATTTGTATTATAGTAGTTTTAGTTTGGTTTCATTACAACATTTTAGCCAAGAAGGACTGAACAAATTCGTATATCACTAAATGTGCTAATAACAATAAAGAGTTTCAGATATACAGAACTGCCTGAAAGGCTGTTTAAGTTATTTATGCATCCCCTAAAGCCAGTTATTGCTTCTTGGTTTTTTCTTCATTATTGCTTTTTTTTTTTTTCTCCTTTTTTTTTTTTTTCCTTGCAGTCATACTAGGCCACAAGGAAACAGGAATATATTTAAAGGAACAGACAAAATTTATCCTGCAGCAACTTCCTAAATCAGGGGGAGAAACTTACTCTGATCCAATCAAGCTTGTCTCCGAGGCTGCTGAAGCCCATCCCTCCACATGCATTGATCTCTAGGCTGCTGTGTAGCCAGCAAGGAGAGGGCTGAACTTCCCCTTTGGAAGCAAGTGTTGCTCTTCTAACTTAAGAGTCCGAGTTACAGGCTTAAACCCGGGTTGATCCCTAGATTTTGTTGTTGCACTTTCCTTAGAAGCATTCGTTTGCCTTCTGTGTTTCCACACCGCACTATGTTGACTGTTTGATCCAGCGCTGCTTTTATCAATAAAAGGTGTCTGTAGCGTCAGAGCAGCAAGAGTTTGCCTTTGCAAACCATGGTGTAAAAATTGCTCTTTCCCACACTGAAGGATGCAGCCATATCCCACAGGGTTAGGAAAAAGCAGTAGACTAAGTGATGCGGAGTGGGATGATCCCCTGGTGCCTGGAAGGGAGCAGGACGCTCTTGGGGCTGTAGGCTGCCCAACACCCCCTGCCCCGGGGTTTGACTTTTACTCAGCCACTGGGAAGCACAGCGCCTGCGTTTCTCTGGTGGGAAGGACTGCTGCCCCTCTCCTGGGGCTCCTTCTTGCATATGCAAAAGACTGACCTCTCAGCAGTTTTATTCTCTTGCTACACTTTCAAAAAGATGAACATGAAAAGTTACAAACCTAAAGGCATACACCAAAACCCACAAAGAGTTGTTGTTGTTGTTGTTGTTGTTGTTGTTGTTGTTGTTGTTTAAATTTAAAATGAGACCAGACGGTGTATGAAAGAGCCTGCAATCGTATCTGAGTGCTGATGAAAGCAGGTGAGGTCAGCGTGTCTGCTCACGCTTCCTTCCACTTCCCTGTAAGGCCCAAAGTGCATAGCAGGGTATCCAGTTTGCTTAATGTCTCCTGGAACTTCTCCAGCAGTGTGGATGTTTTGTCATGTCCCCAGGAGATCCTGTTTCTGTACACCGGTTCTCCCTAGTACATCCTCTTCCCTATGGCTTTTTTTTTTCATTATACAGAAGAAATATTTATTAACCACAACAACAGCCAGTAGGCAAAAAGTTGTTTGCTTTGCTGTAGAGGAAAGAGCATTGTTAGAGAGCACCCTGCTAGCTGAGGGGTGCCTTCTTCCAAAAGGGACCCACCTCAGTAATTGTCAGAAAATGCAAAGACCCTCTGTGGCTTTCACTGTGGAACTGCTTTAACGACTTCCCTTTGTCCAACAGCTCTACAAAACTGTTGTGTAAAGAAACTGTAGTGACTGGAACGTTCCTTGCAGCTGTCTATTTTTCCTCCTATAAGAAGCAGAAATAACATAAAGGACTCCATGACAAAAGGAAAAAAGGAAAGGAAAAAAAAAAAACCAACCAGATGGTGCTGCGTGGCTAAGCAACTTTAAAGAAAGATGAAAGAAACCACAGAGCTCTGTTTAGGTCTTGTAAAAACTCAAGCAGTAAATACCCACTCCTTTGATCTTATTTAACCACGATGATGCTTTATCATCCTCTGTTGCTGAGAGGGAAGAGTTCTGGGGACAAAAAACCAGAGGTAATCATGATAGTCCTTGAAAAGCCTAGAGATTTAGGACGGCAGCCTGTCAGTAAATAGCTGCTAAGAAAAAGTTATAATGACACTGTCCAGCTCAACCGTGATCAAATCTAACGTAGCCTGTTATGTCTGCCCTTTCCCGTCTTCCCCAGACCCGCTTCTCCCTTTGCATCCGAGGCCTTACAGCACAGCCGCGATCGCTGCAGTTGTGGCACGCGGTGACCTCCCTGGATGTCACATCGGTCCCTGTGTTCTCGGCCACCTATAGGTAGATGGCAGATGGCAGCGTCAAATGCACGCGCATTTGTAATTCTCATTCTGGTCCATTGAAAAATAAGTAGAAAGCGTTGGGGGTCACCGTCTCCGTTGCAGTGAGCAAGCCACAGGTAATGTTTGCAGATGACTTAGCTTCTGTCTAGGCAATCTCAGGCCGTCATTCGCTTTCGTGGAGGTTCGCACACTGCAGCAGGAATGCCTCTGATTATTCATTTGAGCCAGTCAAGGGTCATTTTAAATAAGAAAAAAAAAAAAAAAAAAGAAAAAAAGGGAGTATCTGGAAAGGTAAAGCCTTAATATCACATGGAAAAAATAGCTTAGGTAACAGCTTCTGCTGTTATCTGACATAATCTAAAAGAAAAAAAAAAAAGGCAAGTTCTGAATAAAAGATACCTTGTCCTGAAATTGTTATAAAATTGCACAGTATATTCCACCTGCACTGAAGACAAATGACCTGTGGCTTTCTTATCTATGAGCTTGCATAAAACTACATTAAAAGAGTCATCTCAGGGAAAAAGACGTATTTGTTTTCCAGTGACGATATGAATAAGAGAACAAGTCAAGCACTCTGCTGAGATGCAGTATTTATTTATGACAGGTGGTATAAAACTCTCTCATGCATCTGTATAGCTAGATGATTTGGCTGATAAATACATCCTGGAAAAAATGTAGCCATCATTGAATTCCTTAATAATGGAAATAATTTATTTAAATGACGTACTGGGAACATAGTACTGGATTCCACGAATCCTGCCTGTCCAATCAGGGTGTTCAGAGGCCAGATACATTACTTGCAAAAGTTTTTACAACTGTTGTTCTTAGCAAGGAAGCGCCAACTCCATGCTTTCCTGATTCATAGCGCAATGTTGCAAACAATACAGAGAATAAAATGTTATATATTCAACAAGCTCACTTACAGGATTAGTGTAATAGCCTTAGGTATGCACTAGTGAATTACCTGTTTGATTAGCAGTTGAGAACCCGAGGGAATGCTGTACCTGAAATTACATTCAAAAATGCCCATTATAGGTTTTAATATCAAAGTAACCACACCCTCTAGCTCATTTCCTCACTGTTGCAGCCTTTACATAGAAATCATTCTACTCGACTCACCAAGTGCATTTGTGATATACAAATGCTACCAAAACAAAAAGAGGATTTCTTTAGTGTTTTACATCTCCGTCTAAGAGACAATTTAAATGCAAATGCTGCACAGATATTTTCATTATAAGCTAATTTTTTTTCAGATTTGGAACCTCTTCTTTTTTGGTAGGAGGTGATTATGGAATAGTGTTTCAATAAACAAGTGGAAACTGGTTTACTCCTTGAAAGGCTGTTTGATTAATTGAGCAGAAAGGATCACAAGGAGTCATTGTGAAATGCTGGATGAATGCTTTGGAGGCTTCAGTGACAACCAATTGTTTCAACAAACGAAGTAAAGTCTTACACGGGCTGTCTTAAATGAGCGCGCTGTTAAAATTGTGTAGAGAAAATGTGTACTTAGCTAGTATTTTTAAAAGTAGGCAATAACGAGTTTCTGTCTTGTGTGGTGAAGTGCTCACTGTTGCTGTGAGTGATGGGAGAAAAAAAAAGGCGAAACTTCTGCTCTGTTTAGGGCCCTGTGTAAAACAAAACTTTACTGGCGCTTTGCCTTTATTATACTTAGGGTCTCATCTGTTAGTGTCAGTTGAATTACACACTACTTCTTTTAATCAGTTGCAGACACGGTAAATCCTTTCCTTGCTTAAGTATTAAGAAAGCAGGTGATAACACGTTAAGTAGAGGTTTGAAAAGAAATTCTTTTTTTGTAGTGTATGAAAATTTTGGAAGTTTAGGGGTTTGTTGCTTCCCCCCCCGCCCAAAAAAAAAAAATTGGAAGAGAAATGAACAAAACAGTGCAATTCTTTGCAGAGGGAATGCTGTCCCTGGGAGAAGTACATCTGACTTTGTCACGTGGCTGCAGATAGGAAGCCTTTGGCAGATGGGCTGCAATATGGCCATAAATGCCAGAAATACATCCTGGAGCAGGAGCTTTAAGAACGGAGGCTGCAAAGGAGGGTGAACTTTCATTAGACGCCTCTCTAGCGGCCGTGTGTCGAAAACCGTCTGACAACTGGGGCTCCCGTGAAATCCAGCCTGCCTTTCAGAGGAACCTTGTGAAACCTCAGACTGCAGAACAGTTTGACATACTTGAATGAGTAAATACTAATGGGGGGAAAAAATTAAATTTATTCTTCAACAACCTGTGTTTGAAACTTTAAGTGGCAACTCCTTTTTGTCATTCGTCTGTCGCTTTTCTGAACTGCTCCCATCATTGTTCTGCTGGTGGCATCTGTGCTAGAGCTGCATGAAGGTTGTAACGTTATATGGGCCCATCAAACCCTACAACTGTGTTAGATCAGCTGAAATGGGTTGTAGGGTTAAGGCAGTCTTACCTGGGTTGCGAAACAAAATCTGGATTCCTTCGTCTCTCTGATGATATTATTGGGCTAAGTTTTATTTTATGAACAAAAATTGCTTTGAACATATCATACTTCTGCTAAACAAGCTTTGGTATTTTATTTCCTCACAGGTGAGAAAAGAAAAAGAAGAGTTTTGGCCTTATAGATATTTTGGTACCCGCTTAAAGTGTCTTATATGGATGAGTAACTTGTGTTAGGTTTCCCAGTATACCAGGGGCTTTTAAAATATGTAAATTAAATTGCATTGTGGTCAGATCACATTGGTGGACCTATGTTCAGTGGCACCTAAGAACATCCAATAATTTCAGGAGGCCATGAATTAGATCCACAGATTATGAGAAAGGTGGGTTGCATTATGTCATGTAACACAGTAACGTGGAACAAAATGACATTTTGTGTCTTTTCAGTGGATGGAGGCTGGTCCTGTTGGTCATCTTGGTCCAAGTGCTCGGCAACTTGTGGAGGAGGGCATTACATGAGAACCCGCTCCTGCACAAACCCCGCACCAGCCTACGGAGGAGATATCTGCCTCGGACTGCACACTGAAGAAGCACTCTGCAACACACAGCCCTGTCCAGGTATGGCCAATCGGCCCATGCAGCTTTGTTGTTTATGTGCCACAGAACAAGGCATTCACAGCTAGGCAACATAATGCTCCTTGATCTGTTGTTTAGGAGCAAATCATTTCTCTCCCTTAGTAAGTGCATAGTCAGCCCTTACGTGCTACAATCAGAGCGAATCAAGTAACAGCAGGATATAGCCTACAGGACACCACCTCCTCCCTGCCCCTTTAAAAATTAAAACTCAAGTTACAGGTTCTGGGTCTGGATAAACTAAAATTGTATAATATTTGAAGTGGGTCATGCAAACGGCCTGGAAGACTTGTAATAACAATATCACAAAGAAGTGCATTTGTCATAACACTAAACATTCACAGCAGAAAAAATGGCTGAGGTTAATATTCAACAAGGTCCTTCAAGTAGATAATGTTTGCCCCATTTTCATCTAAAACACAGAGCAAACTTTAATGCTGTTTGTAAAATACCTTCTTCAACTTTGGATGTTAAGGAGCAGAGACTTCATCTTTTTAAATGACTCTGGAGTACTTAGCAAATGAAATGTCTCAGCAGTCTTGCTAGTTGTATGATATTATGGATCATGACTTTTTCTGTTACTTTGACACTGCCTTTTGGCCCATATTAAAGAAAACTAATTTTTTTCATGAAAGTTAAGTGAGAAGTAGAGAGTAAAACCACATAAAACCAGATGAAATCATTAGTGAAAAGCCAGTGGGAAAAATTTGTTTTCATTTACTGCTGATGAATGGATTACAGGCAGCAGCAAAAGGGACTAAGCAGCACTGGTGCCAGACTGTATTACTTGCTTCTCTTAGAACTCCTAGACTTCATAGCAAAAGTTTTCTGCTTATATGAGGCTGTGCATGTGAAGGCACAAGCCCCACGAGTCTGAATTTATGGATCCTGTTACCTGTGCTGAACTACAATTTAATTTCCTTTTCTAGGCACTGCATGTCTTGCAGCAGAATAGAAGTACCTCCTTTGTCAAAATTAAAGCAGATGGAACACTCTGTATTGTGTTTAAAAAAAACCCCAAACATAGAAATCAGTTGATGATTTGATTTTTCAAGACAAATAGTGTACATTTGTATGTGGAAGTTACATAGCTGCCTTGGGATCCTTAAGGCGTCTTTAAAAGGTCAGAACTGGTGCGTTCATTGTGCTAGTATTGTAGCTATTTTTCTTGTTGCGCATTTATTTTCTACCACCATTCTTCTAGAAAGGCCAGTTTGCAACCATTTATAAATAATCTCTTCACCTTATTTTAACCCGCTTGTTACCCAAATTTTGGAGTAGATGGGGGTGGAGAGGGAGCAGGTTGGTGTTTCATTTTAGTTCAAGAAAGTGAAAACCTTTATAAAGCAATAACATCTCAGAGGGTGAAGCGTGCTCACATTCTGTGGTGTTTTATTAGTATTTCAAACTCACTGAAAATTTGCCATAGGTTTTTTCAGACAGCACCATCATCAACTAGCTGTGTGAATGGCCCTTGCCTCATGCTTACGATGTAGATTTCAAAACTTTTTTTTTACTGCTCTTCTTTCACGTTGGGATGGGACAAAACCAACCGCAGTGCTACACGTGTCAAGTTTGGACAGAACCCTGCAGAGCCATTTTCTTGTGCCAATCTGCAAGTACCACCGGGGACATTCGCTGCTTCAGGGACATGTTTAATACAGGAAGGGAACAGGAGCGTCGCTTGGAATCTAAGAACAACCAAGCAACCCAGAAACGTGTATGCAAAAATGGAAACTATTTATAATGCTTCTTAAGTTGTGAAAGGAGCAAAGATTTCTTAGCATTTGAAATAGTACTTTTTTTTTCTTTTTTTGGCCAAACAAAACTAGCAGGAAACTAAAATTTCTGGACTTGTGATACTAAGGGTTTCTTGAAGATGTGGAAGGTTAATGGCAAATCCAAGCGAAAGCATGCAGGTATGCACTTAAAGTAACAGACTTGTGTCTGCAAAATACATCAGTTTTCTCATCTTTCATTTATCAGCTGTATCACCGTGTTTGTGTTTTTTCTTTTAATTTATCCAAACGCAACTGCATTAATGGGAACGGAAGCGCTGCACTATTGATCAGTGGTGGTTTATAGGCTGCTTATCAGTAAGTGTAATCGGTTGCAATGGTGTTTGTAATGTACTGAATAAACCAGTATTTTATACCTAAAGTATTTACTGCTGCCGTAAGAGGGGAAAACACATTCTGTCCTCGAATTGCTGACTCACACATGCAAATAATGGCTAAAGCAGTTGAGCATTTAGAAATGATGGTGTAGTTCTGCATGAAAGAAATTTATAATCCTACAGACTGGTGGCCTGATCTTTCTGAGGTGCCTTCTTCTTCACCAAGGGATCTTTCAGGAACTGCTTGGACTTAACCTGGCTTCAAAGGCCAGCCAAGACTCTGTGGGAAGAAGACAGGACATCTGAGTAAGCCTTGCCATGTTAGAGGTGAAAAGCAGTTCCAGATTGAACACCTCTCCAGTCCACCCTCTCTTCTCCATTCCCATGACTTTTGCAAAGAACTGAGGAGCAAGTTGAGAGAAGCCTGCCTGAGGTGCAAGAGAGCCTCAGATACTTTGAAGATAAAGAAATCAAAGGGATGAGGCAGGATAACTGAGTCTGTGGAAGCGCATGTGAAAGCTATGGGTTCCACATCTCTGTGACGGCAGAGGTAGTGGCTCCACAAAGGGCAGGACTGCCAGTTTGAAATGATGCATCTGTCGGTCTGCGGTGCATCACTTCTGTGTGACTCTCCGAGCTCCCAGCAGTGGCGCTCTTCAAAACACAGGTTTGGTACCAAGCTCCACCGTTGCAGGGATGAGCATCCCTCCTCCCACCTTGCAGTGATGTCCTCTCTCTCCTCTCCTGTGAGTCTGTGTGCCAGATGGAGCTGATCAGCACGGCCCCAGACCCACTGACTGCCTGGGCTGTAGGGCCTGGGCTGCGCCGTGGGACCCCAGACGGGCGGGAGATGCCCTGTGTTCCGTATGTCGGGAGGTCCCAAGGCACGTAATGTCTTTTACAGGACCCCAAAAGCGCAGGCTGAGACGATAGCCTTGCCCAGTCACCGGTATGTGACCTAGCACGATCTACGCGTACTCTGAGGTTCCTATTTTATCACGGGATGTAGCCCCTTCAGGAAGGAACCTGGTGGGTCAAAAGCACAGCGGACAAGATGGGGCTGCAGAGCGCACCAGCCAACAAGCTGCATTGAGGGTGCTCGCGAGCGTTTTGGCAGCTGCTGCGTATATCCCAATTATACCAGCATTGGGTGAGAGTATTGGCTCTGGCTTAAGCATGTTCTCTGCCACCGATGAGAACTGGGCCAAGATTTGTAACGAGCAGCATTCCTTTAAACTTGAATGAGCAGGGCTTTATTGTTACTCAATACTTAAGGTAAGGATCCATGTCCTTAGTTTACTTAGGTCCAGCAGCTGACACTGGCCATGACAACAGCAGCTCCTGGATGTGCCACGCTATGTAAGCAGGAAGAAGGCTGTCCGTTTGCTTGACTCCCACCTCAGCTCTCCTACCCCCCCGAATTAGGATCCAACTGCTTTATGTCATCTGCCTCCGTGCTCCTACTACCCACTCTGGAAATGAGGCCTTCCCAGGACCTCTCCTAGGAAACAGAAGAGCCAAAGGGCAAAGCTGAGGATTCTTGCTTCTCACAATGACAAGATCCTACTGTTTGACATCAGCTGCTTGCGTCAAGGTATTTGCCCCGTTGCTCAAAGGAGGCTCCATCCAGACAGTTGCTAATTGTTCATAAATATCAATATCCAGGTTCTTACCTGAGCTGCTGAGTAAATCTATTTTACGACCAACTCCACAAGTGACGGTGTGAATCTGGACCACAGACCGCCAGGACTGATTGCTGCTGCCGCCTCTAACCAGCTCCCTCCTGCTGTCTTGAAACAGTCCCAGGACCGCTGCTTGAGATCTTCTGTTACGCTAATGCTACGCCAGTCTCCTCCACCCACTTCTTTTTGCCGTGCTATTAATTAGGAAGTGAATGTCCAACACCGTCATGGAAAGCATCTACCGCTTGACTTTTTTCAAGACTGCAATCTCAAGTATTCCTGCCAGAATCTGTTAAATTTTAGATGGCGGAGAGTTTTAACGTTTTCCTCTTCGGCCAAGGGGAAAGGAATGAGTAAATGTGAGCCCTGTATGCTGGATTTATACAACATATTGAAAGGGGCCCAAAACAGTGTAAGACTTCCCTGACTTTCCACCTGATTCACAAAAAGTATACAAAAGCTTCATGAATTTTCCAAATTGTTCACAAATTGTAATGTTCTTCGGTCTAACTTGAAACAAAATTAGATTAATATATACTTTCTTATTTGAAGCAAAATGAAATTTGTAAATTTGCTTCATACTGGTATAAAATCAATCAAAATTTTGAAGTAGAAACAAACTTGGTTTGGGATAGTGGGACTGCTTATTCCATATCAAAACCATAAAACCTATCTCAGTGGGAAAGCTGACAGAAGAAAGAAGAAAGTTTAACTGAGCTCTGTCTTTAGTAAACTTGCCAAACTCAGGAGACGCCTATGAAGGCAAGACTTGTGCTTGAATTTTAAGAAAGCTGAGCTCAGTAAACTCCCAGCACCTCATGGGAATGAGATCAATTCACTTCGTTTAAGGGGAGTATTCTGAGATCACATAGGCATGAAATAAAAATGTCTTAATCAAAACTACATAGGCAGAGGAAGAAATATAGAGAAACAACAGAAGTTGATAATGAACCAAATGGGGTAGAGAAGGCAAGAATACTTGATGAGATCCCTTCTATCCACAGCAAAGAAATGGATGAAAGCTAAAAAAAAAAGAAAAAAAAAGTATCTGCAAGATACAGCAATTTTTGTGGTTAAATAAACATCCTGTTTCAGATCTGGAATACATACTCTTAAAGCTCTCATTGCTACTTGTCAGGTACGTAAAAAAAAGGCAGTGTCATTGTCCACCCTAATGACCTAGACTGGAATTAACTCCACAGCAATCACTCGTTCAGTCACCACCGCAGAATCCCTCCGACTTCTCACTTCCACACACAAAGGCCGTGGCAGAAGCCCAAGCCATCATACGCCTGCGACAAATTTACCATCACGCTCTACATTCCAGAGCCTTTTGCCAAAGCCCAACTGCCTTTGTTTTATTGTCACGAAAGAGCTGTCCTCTGCTAGTTGGGGATGAGGCCTTCTGCAATAATTCAGAAACAGAGGCTATTTCTCTCGCACTCGGTGTACTTGAAGCATTTAATGGCAGCGTCTGCATGTGTGTCCCTCTCTGCCTGTTGCAGACAGCTGGTCCGAGTGGTCCGAGTGGTCCGACTGCGACTCATCCGGCTTCCAGTTCCGTGTCCGTCAGTGCATCATTTTGTTTCCCGTGGGCAGCCAGTGCACGGGCAACACCACGGAGAGCCGAGCCTGTGCTTCGGACTCCAACTTTATACCAGGTGAGCTCAGCCTGCTCCTTGAAGGATTAGTGAAATCTCCCGGCGTTTCGGGAGCGAGGCACAGTACTGTCCCAGCCTGCGCTGTGCAGCGCCCAGGGCTGAAACGGAACTTGCCCTTTGTCAGCCAAAGCGTGTTGGTCTGATGTGTAAGGCTGGTGTGGGTAGATCTTCTGTCAAGTAACTAGCGATAGGACGAGAGGAAATGGCCTCAAGTTGCGGCAGGGGAGGTTTAGGTTAGATATTAGAAAAAAAATTCTTTGCGGAAAGGGTTGTCAGGCATTGGAACAGGCTGCCCAGGGAAGCGGTGGAGTCCCCATCCCTGGAGGAATTCAAAAAACGCATAGACGTGGCACTTCAGGACATGGTTTAGTGGGCATGGTGGTGTTGGGTTGACGGTTGGACTCGATGATCTTAAAGGTCTTTTCCAACCTAAACGATTCTATGATCCTGTGATCTGGTGTCTTCATGCAAAAGTGCCTGAGGGCAGGGAGTGCTGTGGAGCTGTCCCTCCTGTCACTGCCTGGGACTTTGGTCAGTCACTGTCACAGCATTCTGCAGGTCCCTCCCCTCCTACCTGGTGGCAGGGTGCAGGGATGACTACAGCCAGCTAGAGAGATAGTTTACTTTCCTTTTTACTTTAAGGTAAGTATTTTTGAGACTTTGGGGTTATGAGAGAAGCGTTCCTCTATGTTTTGTGGGTTGCATATACAAAAGTGCGTGCTGTGGTAGTTAATCTGGAAATCATTTCACAGAGTCCCTTCCTTAAATTAATAACTGCTTAGAAAGGTACATACAATTAATTGTGCCTCATGTCCTATTCTCCCCCATGACCACCAAATACCTGATGGGATATCATGTCGTGTATTATTCTACAGCATTTGTCAAAACTCGTGACTGCACTCTTTTTATTACTTCTTTTTTAAAACACAGGAGTCCTTTAAATCCACACAACAGTATGGGTGGCCACATTGCGTTGCTGTTAACAGTCATCTTTCCACCTGTGTACGTTAAAAAAAGCTAGCGGGATATTCAGACAGAGAAATTTACATTTTAATGTGTCATTTGAAATGTAATCATGTTTACTCAGTGCAGCAACGTTTTTTTTTTTCCGTGACTATGCGGTACAATATGGTAAAATATAACAAAGAAATCAACAAATGTAAACACTTTTTATGGATGGTGCATAATGCTTTAACTCCCAAATACTACTTTTTTCCTCCAAAACCAGTGTGAAAAACATCAGTCTGAAAGCAAAAACTCCCACATTGTATTTTCCCCTTTTGCTCCGGCTTCTGAAGCAGCTCCGTTAATATTCACATTCTGTGAATCCCCTGCTTAATGCAATATAAGGTTTACATCTTGTTGTGGAAATCAGGCACTTGCAGAATCTGAAATGAGCCACCTCTTCTCTCACCCTTCTGCTTTGTTTGCCACTCCTCCTCAAATTGCCCATATCCCAGCAGATGAGGTCATGCCCATTACGCTCACCTTAAGCAAACTACCTTGCTTTCTTGGGCTCAGCTCACGCTCACTCCTCCAGGTCCTAGGACTCGCAGTTCTCCCCTCCCTCCCTCCCTCCTTCCCTCCTGGCCTCTCTTTCTCATTCACCGCCCTCCTTTCCTCGGCCAGCGTGCTGGCATGACCACCCGCAGGTTGTCTCCTCCTCCTGCTTACCTTAGCGCTGTTCCCCTACGGAACTCGCTGTACGGAGTGATTCTGGCAGAGTGCGAAAATGAGTCCTCCTCGGCGTTGCTGCGTAGTCCTTACCGACATCACCTGGCAGAGCTTTGTGGGGTTTTTTCTGCTTTTTGGTTGGATTGTGAATTAACGGTCTCAACCAGACAAAGTATGCTCTCAGCTTTTAGCTCTCTGTGAGAGTGCTCTCAGGTCTGATACTTTCTCACTTAGAAAATAGTTGGTATTGATTTAGCATGTGAAGAAAGGTAAAAAATTGTGATCCCTTTAGCAGTAGCTGCACATGGATCATCTTTTCGTGGGTCAGCGGAGAGCCTAATCTGTTAATTCCTCACACAGAAGCAATGGCATACCTGTGGCCATCATTGCTGCCCTTCTCTGGTCTGTTTTTTAGTTCTACTAGAGACATCCTTAGATGGGGAAAGCGTTCGTGCTGTGGACAACGCATAGATTTGCAAAGTGCCGTAATGCTGAGTACCCTGTCCTACTCACTGTAGCTTTCTTGGTAGTACCTAGCATTTGGTTTGCCTTTTTGATTGCTTCTGAACATTAAGCCGATATTTTCATGGAACAATTTGTTACAACCCCCTGGTCTCCCTCTTGAGTAGTAATAGTCGGCTCACAGCCCATCATTTTATATGGGAAGCTAGGATTGCTTTCTACTGTATGTATCGCTTTACGCTGATCTACATTCGGCTTCATTTGTTATTTTATTGCCTAGTTTTATAAGGCCCTTCTGCAGCTCTTCACAGCATGCCCTTGTCCACGCTACCTTAACTTTGTATCATCAGCAAACTTCAAAACCACGTTCGCCTCCCGCATTTCTAGCTCGTGGCTGGAAAGCCTAGGTCCCTGCAGAAGTGGTAACCCTCCTCCATCGTAAGAACCGGGCACATAGTACTACCCTGTTTTCTGTCCTTTCCCTCACCTCATTTGTTGCTTGGAAAGCCATCGACAAAGAACTTTTAAGGTTTTTTTGAAATCCAGGTAGACTCTGTCAGTTCCCCCACCCATGTCCAGACGATCATTGACCCTTTTGGAGAGGTTCATGAGATTTGTAAGGCAGGCCTTCCCTTCCCAGAAGCCACGGTCCTGAAGTAAAGAGTCGGAAAACTTGATTGCCAACAGATTTTATTCCATATTTATAGGGAATATTTCCAAAGTCAAAATGGCAAGGATACAGGCTGGAATTACATTTTATTAGTTTACAACTGAGACCGATGAACTTGGCAGTCATCTTCTTCAAAGATTTGTAAATTCCCTCTTTCCACATTAGTGCTAGACGTGACCTCTAGAACTAATGAGCCCATTTGAACACAAGATAATTAAACTCTCTTTAATTTCACTATTCAGAAAATCAACCCTTTCTCAACATGCTTAAACTCCACAAAGAAGGTTTTCATGTGCACTTCATCTTTTTAATTCCAGAGGTGTATTGAGGCAAAAATTAAAAATATGTTGCTGCTTTTGCTTGGGCAACTAAGGAACCCGAAGATGTTGTGGGACCTTTTCGTTAATTCTACCACATAGTCAAAATCTTTTTTACTTTGGATTTGGAGGGAATGTAGTAGAATGAATTTTTAAATCCTTACTCTGATAATCAAACTAGTAGTTCTCTGTAATATTTTTTTCTCCTCGGCATAAGTGATTTATGTATTTTTTCCAGAAATATCAGTGGCACGATCCAGCAGCATAGAAGAAAAACGATGTGGCGGTAAGCTTCTCAGCTCTAGATGTGTATTAAATGCTGAAATATTGATTCCCCATTTTTTGCACTTGTTTCACCTTTTGCACGCTCTGAGTTTTATTCTAAATGCTGCATTCTCATTAGTTATACTTGTACAGAAAAAGAAATGTGGTTACTACAGGATTACTCATTCAATACCCATCTGCCATTGCTGACCTTTGAGACAAGTACATGTATTACTAGTTGTTTTCATCTTTTTCAGTACAGCAGCCACCTTTGTCTCAAAAAGAAATTCCTATTATAAGCTAGTTATCAGTAGGTCAGAATTTGTAAAGTTGCTCCACCTTTTTCAGGATAATAATTTCACAAACCTCTTTGGGACCCCAAAAAATAGCAGAAAGCCAGCCTGCTAGCCTATTTAATAGCTCAGAGTGTATCTGGGACTCATTTTCAGCTTCGCTGCCAAAGACAAAACTGAAAAGTAAAAAAAAGTTCCATTCCAGAGAGTCCTGATGCTAGCAAAACAAATCATGAAAGAGAAAACTGTTTAAAAAACCCCAAACAAAAAGAAGAAGGAAAAATTATCTTTTTTTTTTTTTTTTGGTGCTGAGCTATCATGCTTATTCTGTGTCATCATGGTAATAGCTTTGGCCGGTTCTAGTATTCTTCCATTCACAGATAAGCTGCATTTTTAACCTAATAAGGGACAATGAAAACACAGGGGTTATGCCAGGGTACTAGTGTGCATGGTAACTTGTTATGGGAGCCAGGATAATGTGACTTGATTGTCTTCTAATTAGCAGTGGTGCTCTGAAAACATTTTGCCGAGTTCTGCAACAGTGGGAAACTCTCATAAAATGTAGAAGAATATTTCAGTGATAATCTATACATTGGGGCAGTCAACCTAGTTACCTAAATATTAGTTTGTGTTTCTAAATACCCAGTAGGCGTGTAAAGGTCCTACCTTAGGCGTTTGCGAAAAATGGGACCCATGTGCTGGCCCATTGTTCTGTATTACAGTGAAAAAGGTCTAACATGTTTGTCAGACCAGTGCCAGTCTCTCAGTTTAAAGTCTTTCATTTGTGCATTTAGGCAACGACAAACAAATTTTCAGTAATGTTAGGATGAAATTTCCAACATGAGCTTCTCACTGATGCTTGTTTCCTAACCAAAAAGCACAGCTCCAGTTGCAAACAGCAATGAAAAGCAGTGTAATTTGTTTATTTCCAGCTAATCCTACTGGTGCCACATCGGACCTGATATCTCTGTTCAAGTAACATCAGGGGTTGTTGGTGCTTTAGATTCCCTTCTACAGTTCCATGCAGCAGCGAGCTTCCTCTCCGTTTTAATCCTTGCGGAGGTGGCGAGGGTTTCCCATCGCCTGATCCCATGGCATCTTTGAAGGGCAGAGTCGACAGGAGAGTGCTCTGTTCCGAGTTGTTGACTTTGCACTCTCCAGCTGCTATGGTTAAAAGCACTCGGCGCTTTAAGGAGTCTCTCCTCTCCCCGCCCCCCTTCCCATTTTCACCTAAAATGCTACCATGTCTTCTGCACCTTCCCTTTACATATAGAAAAAATTCTGGGAACAAATTGGCCACATATCAAAGATACAGAAACAGCGAGACCCAGCAAGAATCAAGGCAGGGGATGGAAAAAATGTACGCCGTTGCTTCTGGGACATGCACCAAACAAAGGGGATACGGAAAACATTTTAGGGAAAGCAGGATTGTCATTCAAAGATAGTAGGATTTTGTTAGTTCTGCCACAAGTCAGTAGGTGTAAGAGAAAGAACTAGAAGAACAGCAGAGGAGGTGATACTGTAGTTCACTGAAAAAAAGCTATGTATGTACATTCTATAAATAGTTTATATATAACAAGGCTTTGTCATACAGCCTGTAGAAAAATTTTGCTGAACTATTCAAACGTACAAAATGCAATTCATTCGTCTGTTATTTGGGTTCTGAACTTGTTTAAGCATCTTTCAAAAGTCTCAGCCTTAATACTTAGAGATGTATGGGTATCTGAGATTCCTGTAATGATCCCTTCAGGGAAGTACAATGCATTTGCTACCGTAGGGCTAAACCATTGCAATTGAGATGTTTCTGGAAAACACATGAAATTTCCCTTACCCTTATTTGAATCAAGCACTTGTCTACATTATTCCCCAAGCTTCAGCTTTTATTGCTCCTTCCTTAAAATTAAGATTGTCTTCTGCTCTCCGCTCTGCAGAGTTCAACATGTTTCACATGATCGCAGTGGGATTAAGTAGCTCGATACTTGGTTGCCTTCTTACCCTGCTTGTTTACACTTATTGCCAGCGATACCAACAACAGTCCCATGATGCAACTGTCATCCATCCAGTGTCACCAGCTCCTCTAAATACCAGCATTACCAACCATATCAACAAACTGGACAAATACGATTCTGTAGAAGCCATCAAGGTGAGAAGCGGGTTGGGAGCTCTGTAATGCACAACATATACGGTCCTAGACAACAGTTCTGCTGTATCAAAGGAATTCTACTTGCTAGTTTTCTGCAGTGGCATTTGGACTCAAATTATGCTGATTGTTAATGACAAAATTAGATTTCACTTGAGGTATTGTAATTACAAGTCCTTTCCTTTGTCAGTCCCCATTACGCAGGAAGTTGGATTTTGTGTGTTTGTAGAATTCATACAGCAGCAGCCTTTCCTGGAAAAAAACAGACCACTCAAGTTTTGGTTTGTGGGTTTTTTTTCCTAATTGTGTTCCCTAGTGGCTTGTTCAAGGAGCGAATAGGGCCATTAACAGTCATCATGACATATATTGAAGATAATCCTTCGGCTCCGATGTTACGGTGTCAAGGGCAGTCGCTGTTCATCTTCCTGCACTATGTCTTTATACAGGAGATGTATCTGGTGAATAGATTCTGGGTCAGACTCGCAGCTAGTGTTCATACCCAAAATGTTCTGTAAAGGAGCAGTACAGATTTACATCAGCTGAGAGTCTGGCATATATCTATATCATATGATCATTGTTCCAAAACAGCTATTTTCTTTTTATGACCTTTTAGAATAGCTCCACTTTTCAGATCCACTGAATTAAGGAGGGATCTTCAGATTAACCAGTTTGTTCATGTAGCTGCAAAGCTTTTTGTAAATGAGGATTTTTCTTAAATCTTGCCTGGATAATCCAGTTTTTAATTTCTGCAGTTTTCTTTCTAATTTAAGGCATTTTAAAGAATTTCATTTAAAAAGGCAAGAAGAGTCTGGATTTTGCAACCAGTGGTGGAATATGTTCCTAATTTAAAGCTCTTCCAAATTCTACTAATCATCTCTCTGGGTAGCTACAGTAACAAACAAAAAAAACCCCTGTGAAAATTCATACTCTAAATACCCATATCACTTTTAAAGAAACAGGATTTACACTCTTAGGACCTTCAGACATTTCTCCTACATACTGCATTTGAAAATCAAGGAATTAATGCAGTAAAGGGAAAATAATTCTTATTCAGTAAAAAGATAATCAGTGAGTCATTCTAATAGGAAGGACTGAATATGTATGATTAAAAAGTATTTTTAATCATAAAATTAGTTTTATAATACTGGGGGGGAAAGTGCCTGGCTGTACTTTATTCAGTAGCATTGCTTTTTGTTAGGAACATTATTATGTAAGCGGATACATGCAAATGCAAGTTTTTGTAAATGTGCAGGTGTTTCTCAATGAATTTTTGACTGACTTACAGTACACAGATATTTGCTGCAAAAATTGCCTTGGTAAAAGAACACTTAGTGGCTGCCTTTCTTCTGTCCTTCCCATTTTCTTACCTCTTTTTTTTTTCCCCCCACCAGGCATTTAACAAAAACAACCTGATTCTGGAGGAGAGAAACAAATACTTCAATCCGCATCTTACTGCAAAGACTTATTCTAATACCTATTTTACAGATTTCAATAATTATGATGAGTACTAACGGGCTTGTGTGTTTTCTGGCCTCCTGCAACTCCCCAGTCCCCAAGGCCTGTGCTACTTGACTGCTCATGTGATTGAGGCTTCAGAGATGAAGTTCAGAGACATTTCAAGCACAATCCAAGCCATCAATGTCCCATTGCTGCCCACAGCCCCAAACACCTGTCTGTGACACGACGTTTTCTTTGCCGAGTGCAAGGTTGGCCTTCAGTGTTGGGGGCAGCTAGAGCCCCTCGGTGTCAGTGGGCCACCCCTCTGAGGATTGCGTCGCTTCCCTCAGTTTCATAAGCCTCCAGTCAGATTTCTCTGATTCCTGAGCTTTTTTTTAAAAAAAAAAAACAAGTTGCCCCTTAAAGCTGCGCCAGGAGTACAAATCTAATTTTCTTTTTAGGCATTGTCTTTTATTTCCATGAGGTTTGAGGTGTGCTGTTAGCTGCGGAGCCCTCCGTGCAGTCTCCCGAAGCTCACACCCCGAAAAGAGCTGGCAGGGCGCTGGGGACGATGGCGAGAAGAAACGTGGTGGTTTAGCGATGCTCTGTGGCAGCCCTGGGCTCTGTAGGGCTGATCTTCCCGGGCTGGAAATCACTCCGGCTGCAGTTCGGCTGTTCAGAGTGTGGAGACTAAGGCCGTACCGAGGGATGCCATCTTGTAATTAAGCCAGAAAGCGGCCGGGTCGGTGGTTTCCAGTTGCGAGCCAAGCCCAGTCACATAAAGAAGCCTTCCTTGCCCTAGTTCGGCTTAATTTTGGGGAGGGTATGGAAGGGCAGGTCTGACAGGCAGGTCGGAGAGGTGCCCTGGAAGGTTTTGCCGCGTGCCTCTGGGAAGCCGCTCGTCTCCCTGCTGCAGCGCTGGCCATCAGGCTGGCCACGGGCAGCTACGGCTGCACCCCGTTTTGTGTGCCGGCTCGGGCTCCGGGGGGTACGTAGGCATAATCGTAGACCTGCTTTTCTCTTTCCGGCTTTTACTTGGTAGGCACGCGTCTGACAAAGCAAGCTGGCTCAGAAAACGCAGATGTATTTGCAAAGTCTCGTCTCATCTTGCTGCTGTGTCCGACCCATGCTAGTCAGCCCCTAGAGGAACATGCTTACGGTGTTTTAAGTGATTATCTTGTTGGACTTCATTGGTGTAAATATTTAAAATACTCTTTGAGATTTAAGTTATCAGTTCTAATTCCTTTTGTAGTGGCAGGTGAGGAAACGCAAAGAATTTTTATACCATTTTTCTTAGTTCTGTCCGTCTTCACCCGCATTCATGACATCATTGTTATTTTTGTATCTGAAATTCCAGATGTATAACGGAAAAGAAAAGGGCAGGGATTTGAGCCAGATTTTCCAGAGTACTTAGTAGTAAGGCAGCATTTGCTATTCTCAGAAGCTTGTGAAAAGAAATTAAAAGTGAATATTAAGGATTAAAGAATTGGCCCTTCGGGTTTTTGAGCATGCTAGATGCAAGGATGATCGCAGCAGAATACCAGGAAGGTGTGCAAGGAGAAGCGGAGTGGAAACGTTTCCGTTCTGTGTTCGGAGCCCTTGATCATTAGGTCACGCTATGATAGGCAAATAGAGAAAAACATGTGCTGATTCACAACTATCTACGAAAAAAGCAAAAAGCACCAAGAACCACTGATCATGTGGGACTGCATTTGAGCACCACTTTGGTGGTCCAGCCACTTAGGTAGCAAGGGGAAACCCCGTATCTAATGACGGCAATGAGCAGCGTTTTTGAATGGGGATAGATCTGAACGTAGCGCTATGCTTCCTATCGCTGTTCTGCAGTAAAATGAAGAAAATGCAAAGCAAGTGGTCTTTGCAAAGCTGCGCAGTAAAATGGACGCACATTTACCATCTATGAAAATAATTAAGATCGGCCGCCTATTTTTTCCAGCTGAATAGTTCTCCCTGTTACTAACTCGGTCAAAAGAAAGCACCCCACCCTCGCACCAGTTCATCTCCAGAAAGTATAGTAATGATGGGTCTCTATAATTCCTGATTTTTTTACTGTACGTTGGATTTGGTTTTCCAGGAAGAAATTAGCTGATTGCTCTGGGTAAGAGGAAATTTTCTCTGCAAGAAAATTTAGTGAAACAGATGGAGGGGGGCAAAGGCTCTCCAAATCATAACCAGTCCAGTATCTGAATCACCCTGTTCATGCCAAAAGATAAAATTTTTACATTTAAATAGGATAAAGAAAATAAAATCTGTATTGCTGCCAGTGCCAAGAAAAAGCAGCAGGTGCACATACACGCATATGCACAACAGTGTTCCTCTCTGCCCCTGTACTAAGAGCACACTAGTCTGGCTTATGGATTTTATATTTAGACTATTTAGCTATGAGACCAATATCTTAAAAATATTTGAGCTATGTATTTTTATTTTAACCTTTTTTAATTAAAATTATCTGAAATTAGCTTTTCTTTTTAACTCTTCAGTAGTTTGAGACACGCCTATCTTTGCAGTGATCTATTTTCCATTCTTCTCATGGGTAGATACATATGTTATATACATGTTATATATGCAGTAATAATACCCTAGGTTAAGTCTGCATGATCATAGGCAGAAGTGCATTTAGCTGATGCTCAGTTTGCTCACACTTCCATCTCCCAAAGGAGTATTTCAGGTGTTCCAGATCTTCGAGTGACTCCCATGTGATGTCATTTAAACATTTAATATTTTTTTTTTGTCATTTAGCTTCCTAAATTACATTGTTCTAAATTGCAGGCAGAGGCATATTCAAGGCTCTGTCTAAAGCAGTAAGGTAAACGTGGGAATTTCACAGCACTTCAACGAGAAAAAATTGATGGCAAGATCTCCTTGTCAAGCTAGATTCTGAGACAACAGGTTTTAAAGCCATTGCATGTTTGTGTCTTAGGTAATTTTAGAGGACCCCGGCTGCACCACCTGTATCAGTGTTTTCACCTTCTGAGTTCTACACAGCTGCCCAGGTAGTTTAATACAGCCTTTCCTAATACGTGGAGCAAAGCAAAGTGCGGTCTCTATTAATTTTCAACTTACTTTGTTTAGCATTTTTTTTCTAAAATAGGCTACACACGTTTTGGTGAAAAGCAGATTTCTCCATGAAAGCTCTTATTTTTCTTTTGCCAAAAAATGTAGCAAAGTGGGCATTTGGCTGCGAATCTTGTTTAAGCCGATAGAGCTCTTAAAATTGTGCAAGGGTAAAATTTGGTTTTACAGCATTGTTCTGTTCTTGGAAAGCGAAAATCGGCTCCCTTGCCCGTTAAATGCCATTAAATATTCCTTCCCTTTCACTTGGATAAAGTGATCTTTTCTGGATAAATAATTGTATTACCTCTGATGCCAATAGTTAATATTACTAACCCACTTTTGCACGGACTGCATAAATTTAAAACGGTTTCTCTTATTTTGAGTGCAAATATCTTGGCAGATAGATGAGAATTCTCTGAGTAAAGCTGTATCTGTTTAGCCCTGCTACGTGGAGGGGGGGGAGGAAGCAGCATTGCCAGTCGGATCCTGTAGAGTATATACTTTCATTGGATAACTCCACTAGAACTGTGCTTGGGTACACATTTTGGGCTTAGTTTTGTGTCTGATACATAGCGTACGTTCCTCAGTTGCTTCGAAAATGGACTCCTGTGCTTGCAGACTTATCTTGTACTTTGATTCGAGTCTGATGACCTTTATGGTCGTTTGAAGTTACTTTACGTGGAAGCTTTTCCACCCGTTTGCGGTCACCTGCTGTTGGAGCAATGTGGTTTGGCTAAAACTAATCACGAGATTTTTGCCTAGGATTAGGATTTTCGTGAGAGAGTGGAAGAAAGAGCGGTGCCTAAACGGCTTTGATTTCCAGGCCATTAAGCAGTCCTGATTAAAGTCTGAGATGGGGGTAGGACCCTGTGCATTTTGTTAGCAATACCAGAGCTCCACAGTAGCCTCTAGGAAAGCACCACATCAGTGTACAAATCAAGAGCTACCAAAGCACTGATATTAAGTGAAAGAAGTTCTCGGAGCACCAGACCATATGGCCATTCAAACCGGAAAAGAAAGTAAGAGGTCCCAGATGCAGCAAAAATGTTAATAGAAATAAATGCTTCAATATTTTTTTTTCCTCATAATTATAGAATGAATATAGTCACTTCTTTAAATGTGGGACCAGTTCTATTAAAATCAGCGCAACATAAGCACATTCCTAAAGTTAATTGTATGCATAATGGCTTTGCTGTACGAGATCAATTCTGTAAACAGTTTGGTCCAAGCTTATCTTGCTCTGCTTGAGGCATCTGACCAATTTCTGAGTGTAGCTGCCACCAGCACCCTCTATGTCTCGTCTGGGAGAACGTCCTTAGACGGGCAGAGTCACGTCCTGGCGAGGGCTCGTGTCTCCACCCACACTACGGTGAGCCTTGAGAGAGACACGTCTCATTTTCACTGTTGTTCGGGTGCCTAAATTTAGATTGGCAAGAGCTAGGCTCTTGCGTATGATTGTACTCATCACCTAAGTAACTGCACCGGCTTCAGTGGTATGGATGTAACAAGTTACTTATTTTAATGTGTTTACAGGATTGAGCCCAAAATATATTGCTTCTGCACAAATCCATGCACAGTACAAGATGACTTCAATAGTTAGAGAACAGATTCATTTAAAATTGTTCACAAGCAAATCTGCATCTTGATATCAGGGAATAGATATGTGCTCATTGTGTGGGGTATTTGAATTCATTCCTTTCTTTGCTAAATAAATGAATTATAAAACAAGATACTGCTTGACTTCATTGAAAAGCCATTCTTCCAAATAAAGAAGGGTTCTGGGATCTGTGAACGTTTTCCCTTTCTTGCTCTCTTCTCTCCTCCCCAAAACTGGATCTGTGTGTGGCTGAAACGGCCTTTAGCTAGGCTGTCCAGTGTAACGGAGTGAATGCTTTGCATTGTGTTGCCATGCGACAACTTTTTCGAACCAGGATGGTACAGAGAGGGAAATGTGCTAACCTGGGAGGTTTGGCAAAGATTTCAACCCCAGCAGCGGCAGGGGTGGGCAGAAGTGGAAACAAAACCGTAGAAGGATGTGACTGAAGGCTTGGCACGCTGGGCAGTAGACTTCCGCAGAAACTTAGAGGCTTTTTGGGAACTGCCAAGGGCGAGGCTGTTGGGGCTGTAACCTCCCCAAGAGTCGAGCCAACTAGTTGCTCAAGCAAAACGCAGCCTGACCCCTGCAGGTACTTGTGCAAACTTGGGATCGTTACGCAGAATCAGGGGAGAAATGAACTGGAGACGCTCTCAGCACCGGCTTAACCAGAAGGGACCAAAGGGCTTTCGTGAGCGGTAAGTGCCACAGTGCCGGTGGCATTTTGGCAATCTCTGTGCTGGCAGGAAGGAGAGGGCAACGGGAGCCGATCTGGAGAGCAAAGCAGCTGGCGCTGGACTCGGGGGGTGGGACTAGCCCCAGGCTCGTCCCCCGGGCTGAACACCCACCTCCAGTTAAGAGTGTACCCCGTCGGGTCTTTGGGCCCAGGTTGGACACTTGTTCGCGTACTTCTCCCCTCGCCTTTCCTGCTTGTGGGAAACGGAATACCGCTCTGCCTAGCTGAGGATTCATCGATTTGAAGGAATGATTTTGTATCGGTACAGGAGTCTGCTAAAAATCTGTATTGTAAAACCGGCACCAAGGGCTGTGCAAAACCTGTTACATTGATACTGAGTCTGTCTTACTTTAATTGTTCTTAAACTGCATGTACTATCGCAGTTCCTCAACTGAAATGAACATCTGAGCAGAGATGGGAGTTCCATAACATCATTTCAGAAAAAAAATTCGATCAGTGTAACTTTCAGCATTCTCACAGTCCAATCCTAGAGGCTGAGAATGCAGAAAGGAACTGTTATTTGTGCTTTTTTTTTTTCTTTTTTTCCTCCAAAGGATTTATCCACAAACCTCATCCAACAATAGCTTTGGATTTTAAAATGTCATGGCAGGTAATTAACAGGAACACAGTATGTGTTCCAGGATTCAGCAACCATATTTGCTAGTCACTAAGCCTGTGGTTTTGAATTAATTCTCCCTTTTGTTAGCTGCAGCAGTAGGCATTGACTGAAAGTGAAATAAATATCAGAATTCAAATAAATGGGCCATTTAAGTCCCAACTTTTAAATAAAGCTTTAAAGGCAGTACAGCTGCAGAAGAAATTGCTTTTATATCTGTGTGCCGAAAAGTGCTTTCTCTCTCATAGCCCTCTGATATGTCCTGTACAGTGGAAAAATTGTTTTTAATACTGAGGTACCCAAGATAAAATAATTGAAATAGAGCTCAGAGATTTTTAGCAATAGTAAACACTTTTGGTTTGGTATCAGGAGAATGCCATTGCTTATTGCAATAATGGGAGTAAATGATCCTTGTACGCTACTTTACAGGGAATAATTTTCCCTTGCCATTAACTCCTTCAAACCCAGCTTCCTTAGCAAAACTTCTCAGGAGAGCTGCTGAAGATGCTCACATTTAAGAAGAATCATTGGTGCAGCGGCTTGAGCACAGAAGCACGGGTGCGGGGCCCTAACCCAGTCTTGTTCCACTGACACAGAGCTCACTTTGGATTTACACCTATTCGGACAGCTCACTGAATTTGTATCCTAATGGCTATCCATTGACTTATTTAGTACTCCAGGGAGGTAATTTAACATAATGCTTTACTGATCATCTGGGACACAGAGAAGCAGCTCAACTGATGGGTGGTGATGGTGTTTTTCCATCATATGTCTGCACCCTATGTTTCCCTCTCCAGTGATATTTTTGGATTCTTTAAATGATTTAATGTGATGAATCAGCTATTATCAGACTGGATTCTAGGTTGGGGAGGTACCACTTTTCTAGTCTCCATTACTCATATTGATATTATTGAACTGCCTTGAATAGTAGTCACAATTTCTTCTTGACTTAGTGTCTTTTCCGAGCTTCGATAATAACGATTTTACTGCCTTATTCAGGACTTTAATGTCAGCATGACCTGAATGTCATCCTTTCGTGCTCGTTTAACAGTTTTCCCCAAATCGGAACACTTATCCTTAACACGCATACTCAAATCTCAGTCACACATCTGTGATCTTCTAGCAGCCTTCCAGTACCTAAAGGAGACCTACAGGAAAGCTGGAATTGGGCTTTTTACAAGGGCAGGTAGTGATAGGACAAGGGGTAACGGCTTCACACTGAAAGAGGGCAGATTTAGATTAGCTGTAAGGAAGAAGTTCTTCACCGTGAGGATGGTGAGGCACTGGAGCAGGTTGCCCAGGGAAGTTGTAGACACCCCATCCCTGGAGGTGTCCAAGGCCAGGTTGGATGGGGCTTTGAGCAACCTGGTCTGGCGGAAGGTGTCCCTGCCCGTGGCAGGGGGGTGTTGGAACCAGGTGGTCTTTAAGGGCCATTCCAACCCAGTCTATGATTCGAAGCCATACTTTTTTGTTTGCTTGTTTGTTGTACTAGTGGAAGCAGTACTGACCCAAGGGAATGCCAAGTTCTGCAGTGATAAATTTGGACTCTTTACAGAAGAAAAAATCAACTTGTTTACCTTTTTATATTCCCTTTGAAGCTTCCTGCCTGGTGCTATTCAGGGCCAACAGTATGAGTATATTCCTCTCTAAGAGTGCTCTTCAAGTCAATGCTTACAGTTAAAGCCATGTTTATTGGGTTTCCTGATCCCATGAAACATTAAATGTGTTTGATATTCAAACAGACATAAAACTGGCCATCAACCCACATCACAGAGATGGGTGGAAATATTTTCAAATCTCATGATTTGGCCCCTAATACGGATTAGAGTCATTCATTCCCTTGATTTCCTAGAAATAGTCATAACTTTCCAAGACCATTCCTTGTAGGGGTGGTTCTTTTGAAACCCTATCAATTATTTACCTATGGCCATAATAAGCCCCCCTTTGCCTATGATTTCCCACGAAACTTGAGCTAGGATTTCTCCTGAGGTACAGATTAAGAGCAGGAGACATTTTTCAATAATAAAGATGTTGCTGTTAACAGACACCTCACTGCAGAAAGGCACAGGTTGAAGAGGGCATTCTCTTCTTCTTCCCAGCGGTTGCAATTATGTAGAAAATGAAAATAGAGGAAAGTTAGCTAGTTTGGTTCACTGGGAGTTGTTTTAGAATATAAATTCCTCACATAGATTACCGTAATTAATGTACCGTAATAAGAGTCCTCGTGCTGGGTAAGACCAAAAGCATCTTTAAGCCTCTCTTCTGGCAGTAACTGAGAGCATCGTCATTTGAGCTTCAGGTGTTCCTTATTTTGCTGTAATCCTTTTAAAGGATACCCTTTCCTTGCTATGTGTTATGGGTTTGTGTGGCGCGGGTTTTTTTGGTAGTGGGGGAGGGGGCTGCAGGGGTGGCTCCTGTGAGAAGCTGCTGGAAGCTTCCCTGGTGTCAAAGAGTCGGACCCGCCTCTGCAGCCCAGACAGGGAGTGACGGTGGTAGTGCCTCTGGGAGAACAGATTTAAGAAGGG